>JAQHUG010000178.1:2546480-2558529 GCA_028555095.1 Dicrostonyx torquatus
AAAAATTATGCATTGGAATTAACAATAATATTAGCACTTATATTATTATATTATGAACATTCTGGATTATTTAAACTTCTGAGGTCATAATTCTATTTTAAATATATATAATTATAAATATATATTATTTAATTATTCAGAAAGAAAATGTGAAGAATGTGATGATACAGAATAAAAGTAAAGGTAACTTTAATTATCAGATTATAAATAAGAAGTAAATGATGTCTAGTATTATTGTTTATACAAAATACTAT
The DNA here is from genome assembly GCA_028555095.1 of Dicrostonyx torquatus. Classification (NCBI taxonomy): domain Eukaryota; kingdom Metazoa; phylum Chordata; class Mammalia; order Rodentia; family Cricetidae; genus Dicrostonyx; species Dicrostonyx torquatus. The sequence goes on from JAQHUG010000178.1 coordinate 2,546,735, forward strand.
TAAAAATATATGTTACCTTGGTAACATAGTGAATGTCTCAGGCAATACATTTGCTGTGTCAATATACTACTATGGCCCAAAATATGAGATCTTGATACAGAGTGCTTTATAAATTATACAGATACTGTATGAAGATGTTTTAATTAATGGAGGTGACTCTTTATATCTCCTTCAATCTCAAGTTCAAAATTTTTTTTTAAAAAAAATTACAGCAAGAGAGAGAAAGGAGCAAAAAAAGACCCAAGTAAGTCTGAGCAAAGCAAAGGAGAGTTCATGCTGGCATTTCCTTCTTCCTTTTTAATTGAGCATATATACCCCAAAGTTGAATGTGTGTGTGTGTGTGTGTGTGTGTGTGTGTAAAGAGGCTATTTTTGAGGGTTTTAGCTTTCACTTGTCCCTGGCCTTTGGCAGTGTGTGACAAACATTAATTTACTGTTGAAGATGTATGTGTTTCTTTCTCAGATTTTAGTTTCTTAGTATTAGCTAGCTACTTCATACAGGGCAGGATTGAAAAACTACAATTTGTCAAAAGGGCTTGAACATTTTATACAATAAAGATGAGAAGGAAGGATGAGTATAGGAAAGACTGACTTATAAACACAAAATATTTATTCTCTGTCTTCCTTGAGTTTTCTTTGGTAGGTAGCATAGAAAACTTTAACAAATTATGATAACCTCTTTCAAATTCTCTTATAAAAATACTGCAGTTAATTCTGAGACTTGTAATGTTATTTCTATTTAAGAGTTAAATCTTCTAATTTTATATAAATATATTTTTTAATTTACTTGATTTTTAATATATTTACAAAATTATATATATAATAAATATATATATATAAATAGATACTTGCAAGCAGACTATGTATAATTGAAATTTGGATGAATTAAACCATCAGTGTAATGAGAAATGTATCACTCTAACGGGGATTATAAACAGTTGAACTGTATACTCACAAGCTACCAAGAACTGTCATTTAAGAGAATTGTGTGCTTGAAGGATTTTAGAGCAAAGTTATTTAGCTGGGGACCTGTAAGATTCAAAAGATGTATATATGCAGAAAGTCAGGAAAATATAGATCCATAAAATTAAAAGAACAACTGATAAATTCAAATGGAGCCCGTGTAACACTGTGTAGGGAATTGTAGAGAAGTAGGCTAAGTCACCCACGAGCAGACTTTGAAGTCTTCGTCCCAGGCTATGATTCTCTGAACTCATTCTGGGGCTTTGAAAGATGCATTAGAAACCCAGGTCAGAGGCTCAGGGACTAATTAGAATACTACAGCTACAGTTTACTGAGAAAGTCAAGATTCCTGGGAATACAGATGGAAAGAACACAGATCAGTTAGTTATACTTGGTGCCAGCTGAATGAAGGTTGAGATTATGTTTGTCGAAGAAAGCTGAGTTTGTGTCTTAGGGATGGGGATCCACCGCAGGATACAGGATATACTGGATGTGCAGGTTTACCTGCCAGTCAGGAATGCACTACTGAGAGGCCTCAGTGCTGAAATCTAAATGACACTGCTGTAATCACTATTCTTATCTGCTAGGGGTTGTTCCATTGCCCAGTGGTTAGGATAAAAGTGGTGCATTTTCACATATTCTGTGTGCATCTTTTCATATACTTTAAGTCATATTTATATCATAACAACTAAAATCATGTAAACTCTGTGTAAATAATTGTCATGTTCTATTGTTTAGGTATTGTTTAGGCAAAGAAAAATTCTGGGCATGTTTGCTAAGGATGCATTTTCCCAAGGTATTTTCAGTCTGTGACTAATTGCATGCATATGTGCAGAAACCCCTGACTTAGAAGGTTAGCCGTATGCTAAGGCACTTGCCTCATTAGCTGATACTATACATGTAAGTAAGTAAATTTAGAAGAGATGACATAGGTTGGGATAACACTTATTGATACAATTAATTTCTTGATTCAGTTATTTTGACTTTTACCCGCCTGAGTCTTCAGTGTCTCTTATGGCTGCAATAAACATGGAGGTAGTAATTCAGAAAGAAGGGGTTCACTCCTTAGATTAATCCACAGAGTCCCCTCATCAGAAGTGCCTTCACCAATGATGCGAGTTCCTGCAGGCTTATTGATGAAAGCATTTTACTTCTCATCCCTTAAAGTTTTTTCTTTCTAGTAGGTCTTTCTGTTTTCTATTGTAAAAACCTGTACAACTTTCTTCTCTTACAATGTGAGCCTCTCTGCTTGAGAAGAGCGGCTGCATTTGTCAGAGGGTTTTGTTGCCACTCATTATCTCATTCCACGTGTTAATGTCCTGTGCATTGGCAACTCCTTAAATCCACAGCCTCTGGCAGTGTGCAGACTCAGCGACCCCTCATTTGCCTGCATCTGTTTGACCCCCATCTCTGTGTGAATGCTCGGAGTCAGATGTGCCTGATGAAAGAATGGGATGGTCCAGATGAACAAGGACGATCCTTGCACAAATAGCCTCTGGAAGAGAAGGAGTGAAAAAGAATGCAGGTTATTAGATAGAGCTCAGATGTAGTGACCATGGTGCCAAAAGACAGGCAGTAGACCAAAGCAGGTGGGTGGCTGTGTATGAGACCTTAACGTAGTTCATGGCACATATCAACAATGAGAACCCTGCCTGTTAATTGTCTGAAAGCTGAAACCAGCCCAGCGAGGGCCATGTCACCACCTCAACCCAGTTTTGCAGTTTAATCCTTTCAATCTGTTAAGATATTTTAAGGGTCATTCTCCTATTTTATCCTGTATCCTAAAGTCATTGCACAGTATGAAGAAAGGACAGTTAGTTATTTGTGCTTAAGAAACATAGATGCTTTGTAAGTGTGCCAGGAAGAATCTGCTGCAAGTTTTCCATGTCACTGCTGCCATCTGTTGTCCTTCATGGGTGGGGGAAGCTGATCTCTTGGCAAATAGCTCCCTAATGCTGAACTGTCTTTCACCTCTGAAGACCTCCGAAGATGTTCACTCAAGTGCCATTTTTTCCTTCCTTCGTTCCTTCCTTCCTTCGTTCCTTCCTTCCTCTTTTCCTCTCTCCCTCCCTCCCTTCCTTCTATTTTTTCAAAGGAATAGTCTTTATTGAAGTAATGTTCTGAATTTTAAAAAGAAAAAAAAGATTTTAATTATAGCACATTTTATGTGATATATATTTTGCTATATAATAGCAAAATATTTCTTCATTGTTAATAATATTTGTCTACATAAAATAAAATGTGTCATTTGTGCTTTTGCCTGAATGCATACTCTTTTAAGCAAACAAGAAATAAATGGAGTTGTGTTTCAAATCCTGCTCACGGCTTTGTAGCCAACTCTCTGAGCATTACCTAAGCTGCTTTTTTCTATATAATGTTTTCTTTTTTTTCACTCAGCCTTGAAATTATAGTCATTTGGGCACTTCTATTATTCTGAAACAGATAGCTAATGCCAAGAATATTTCAAATGAGAAAGGGGGATTTTGAGAAGGGAAACAATTTAGCTAAGGCCTAATAGCTATGATTGTGATTAAATAGTGCTGGTAACAAGTGTTCAGCTGTCCAAAAACCAATCTGTGAATTCCCAAAAGTGAGAATTATATGTTATCAAAGTTAAGGTCAATGTCGGGTCTCTATAACATCTTATTTCTATATTTTCTGTGCATGTCATTTGATAAATGTTTGATGGTCTAATGAATAAATATGGTAATCATTGTTTAAAATAATAGAACATCTAAAATTCTGAATCTTCTAATGCATACTTATTTAAATTTAAACACATATTCATTTTAAAGTTGTAATAGGCAGTTTATAGATATGACCAACTATATCATATTTATAACATCATTATTACCACAATAAAATTGAAAAGATGTCATGAGAGGATTACATGTGATAATATGTAGAATGTCCATATATCACACGCTGAAACTGTGAAAGTACACCATAATAATAAACAGGAAAAAGTGGGTGTCACTAAATGCTTTCCTCTAAGTGATAAAAGGGGAAATTAGATAGATTATTTTGAGTGAGGCAACCCAGACACAGAAAGACAATTCTCACATGTACCCACTTATAGGTGGTTTTTAAATATAAAGCAAAGAAAACCAGTTTACAAACCACAATCCCAGAGAACTTAGACAACAATGAGGACACTAAGAGAGACTTAACCTAGATCTAATTTACATGGGAAGTCGAAGTAGAAAAAGACAAGATCTCCTGAGTAAATTGGGAACATGGAGACCTTGGGAGAGGGTTGAAAGGGGGAGGGGAGAATCAGAGAGGGGAGCAGAGAAAAATGTAGAGCTCAATAAAAATCAATAAAATATAAATAAAACAAAAAATGAATGAACAATAAAATATTCCAAAATAAAAAAGATATATCTTTCCTTGCTCTCATCTCTGTTTTTCCTCCATCTTGACTATCCCATTCTCTCCAGTTCTCTTCAGCCCTCCTCTTCTCCCCTCCACTTCCCCTTCTATTCTTTCTTCTCCCCCCCACCCCCATGCTTCCAATTTTGTCAGGAGATCTTGTATGTTCCCAGTTTCCAAGTGGGTCTATATATGTTTTTCTTTGGGTACACCTTATTACTTAGCTTCTCTAGGATCATGAACTATTATAAGGTAAGAAAAAAAAACCAACATCTTATAAAATTGACTAAAATGGCATTAATAAAAGTAATATGTTGTGAAAATAGTTTAAATATTTGAACATGTAAAGCTTTACAACAATCAATTAGACTTAGTGGGTTATCAAAAAAGAAGACATAAAGTTGGGAGTGGAATATGTTAAAGGAAAAATATGAAAAGTCACAGGAAGAAAATGGAGAATACGATCATATTTCATTGCATACATCTAAGAATTCCTTAAGAACAAAGAAAGGTTATAATAATATAATACAAATGAATTATCTAATATTTTTGCAAAAACTTTAAAGAAAGTTGAAGGAGAATAGCTGATAAAATTAATGAAAATTCAATTTAACTGAGTTTTGATAAACGTAACTGTAATTCTAATTCTCAACTCTTTTTTATCTCAAACATTTTAGAACATTTAAGGATATCCTTCTATGTATATAACCACGATTAAGATTAATACTACATAAATCTGTAATACTCCTCACTGTTTTATTTATGATTGATAGAAAATGATAAACCATTATATAGGTTACTATAGATTATTACTGAATATAAAATATTTCATATAAGATGATTTTATAGTTACTTCACATATATGTAATGATTTAGAAAGTCTTGCAAATTAAAATCTTGATAATATTGCATTAAGTGAATGCATAACCATAAAGCAATATTATAAAAAGGAAAATGTCTACCTATATGTGTAACATCCAGAAAGATTCAGAAATTGTTAAAATATTAAGAATGACTTCTTCTAGGCAGATTATTGATGTTTAACTCTGTCATGGTTATGTATTTCTGGCCAGCTGTCAAGAGTAAGTATTGTATTCATTATTATTCTGTTTGTTCTGATAAAATGCTGAATGAAGCAGCTTGAGGAAGAAAGATGTTATTTTGTCAATCCACCATGGTGGAGAAGGAGAAGATGGCTGGCTGCATTGCTGCCACGGTCAAGAAGCAGAGAAGGCACTGCTGAACCCATTGTCTATTCTCTTTATCTTTGAACCCAAGACCCCAGTCCATGGAATAAATGGGTCTTCCCTCTTCAGTTTAACCTCTCTGAAAACGAGTTACACTGTGAGATGTACCTCGAAGTGATTCTAATGACAACCAAGTAGACAATGTAAATTAGACTTTACAAGTCTTTATTGGCTTTTAAATCATATATGATATAAAATATATACTAGTCATATTTTTGAATTCTTAAATCCATATAAACAGGTTGTAATCTTCATTTTTATAATTTTAATGTATATGTATTTGACATAATTTCTCCACTTATCAGAAATATATTTTTCATTCATATGGCACTATTGTAAAATTGAGCAATAAAATAAACTCTCAAAACTATTATGGGCATTATTTTAGTAATGTGTTTGAATGAATTTTTAATGACATTATTTTATTGCTCTTTTGATTTCAGCCCACATGATAAAAATTAGTTATTTTTATTCTCTGCCTCAAATATTATTAAAATATAAAAATCTGCCTGACTGCATAAATTCATTTTAAACTAACATTATTTATTAAATTTGTCAGAGATTACCTGGGGCTTTCTTTGATAAAGAACAAGAGCTTTTCATTATGTTGTTTATCTATCCTTATCTGATGCTCCAAGAGAACAAATATAAGTCTTCACTGTTTGTTTTCTCGAGAACAGAAGAGGAAATGAGAAGGCCAGTGTGTACCTTATGGATGGCTCTCTGCTTCCAAATCCACATCCTATTAATACTAGTCCCCTAATATTTCATAGATTAAACTCAATTTTATATCACACTAAAATTATAAACATGAAGATTTTTAACCTTTTTATATGGATTGTCAGTTTATTAAGGATTATTGTCTTAGCTACAAAGAAATAAACAGACCAGCATCTTTTGATGTGGGAGGAGATGATGCAAGTTCAGACACAATATACTTCAGGGTTGTGTTTTGATTCATCTTGAGTTCTTTTCTTACTGTTCGAGAAGTCTTCTTCTCTGGCTAGTACTAGTCTTTTTCTCTTGCCCACATTCCAAGTATCAGCAAACCTTCTTGTGTTTTCTTCAGAATGATTTTTGCAACTTTCTTCTTCTTTTAATTTGCATGTACTTTTTTTCTTTAAAAACTTTGAAATGTCACCTTAACTGCTTCCTTAAGTGCCTTGTTTCTAATATATCTATCACATTCATCTTAAGGCAGGGAAGTGTTATTAAAATGTTTGCCTTACCCTGTAAAAGGACAGATGGAGGAGTATGTACTTGTAATCCCAGTGCTGGGCAACAGAGACAGGAGAATCCTAGGGGATTGCTGGCTACTCTCCTGGAATCAGTAAGCTCCATGTATAGCGAGAACCTCTACTCAAAGGATAAACTGAAGAGAGATTGAGAAAGACTTCTGGTCTTCACATGTATACACATATGTATGCAAGCACAGCCACACATAAACACTTCACACACACACACACACACACACACACACACACACACACACACACACACACCACTTCCATTGCTTAAAAATCCTTTGACTTCCATTGTCCTGGTTGCAAGCTCTGTCTCCCCACTAAGCACATAGACTCCAGCAGAGAACTCGGATTGCGCGCTCTCTCTCTCTCTCTCTCTCTCTCTCTCTCTCTCTCTCTCTCTCTCTCTCTCTCTCTCTCTCTCTCTCAACAATTGTAAGCATCCCGCACCCACCACTCTAGTCCCATATGTCTCTTGAGTCTGGGTATTTTTAGGATTCCATTTGTGCACGTTTATCTTTTCTCACTCTTGGTTCCCAGAAGGCTTTACTTCTCAGCTGTCTACCCGCTTATTCTTTCAATGAGATTCCTTAAGTAAACAGGTTTCTTTTTTTAAATCCAAACTTACTCATTCCTCACCTCGCTTAGTTCTGTTCCCATTTCACCTCTTTCTTAGTATGATAATTCATAAAAAGAAATTCATTTGAGGATCAGAGCCTATTAATCACATACGATGGTTGTGACTTGTGACATCACGAGACTAGAGCATTTTCTGGTTCAGACTATAAACATTAAGGAACTAGACTGGGTCAAACTTGGGATGGGCTCTGTGGCTGAGAAAAGGGATCTGCTATTGCTGTGACTGGAACAGCTTTTTGTAGAATGTCACAGGAGATTAGAGGCTGAATAGAAACAAAAAGCAATGTGGACGAATTAATGAATTTTGGGAAGGTATGGAAGGATTCATAAAGAAATGGTGTTTCAGCTTTACTTATTTATTTATTTATTTATTTATTTATTTATTTATTTATTTATTTGGTCAACCAAATTGTTCAGGTAATATGCAGTCCAAATATGAGACACTGGTGGATGTAAGGAACTTTGTTTAAACTGTAATAAAGCCATATAAAGATTATTAATTGAGAGAGTATCTATTTAATCTAGTATAATATTTAGATATTAATCAATTAATTTATATTTTTCCCAATTTGAAATCTCCACTGATGGCTTATTCCTTTATTTACAGTAAATTGATCAATCAATCAATCGATAAAATGCTCAACTAATCTGTCTTGAAATAATTCTATGTTGTTTTCTATCAATGACCCTGAAGTAATAATGAATTTGCACTTCAGTAGCTACAGTGCCCAAAGCTGGCATGGATTGTATTGTGTTCTGTTACAAATTTGTATAATAAAAGAATACGTAGTTGGATGCTCCCATAGCTGTGAGGCCCAAAGTCATGGATTTAATAGTTTGGTTCTAAAATTCACAGCCTAGACAGTTCTCAACATTTTATCATTGCAAAGGTCATTGCATCTAGAACATACTATGAAAGTGAAATGCATCTCATTATTTTAATAATCATACAGAAAAATATATCCTAAAATATGATAGGATTTTCAGTGACTCCATTCTGCTGTGTAAATATCAAATTTTCCCTTTATTTTAGGATGAAATATCTAGAAACTTTCACAAAATAATCTCATGAGGATTATGGTTACTTTTTTCCCTTTTTATTTAGCAATTATTTTCATATTTCAGAAATATTCAGTAAAATATTTAAAATAGTCACTACATTATATTCTATGCCATTTGCCTCCTTTTAGGTTGGAGAGAAAGTATTGTTTTCCTTGATTTACTATCTTATGAGAATCCTGACATTGGATTTTCGGACATCCTCTGACACTTGAAGAGCCTGCATCTTCCAGTACACAGATTTAAATTTTATTTCTATGTCAGCCAATTCACCGATGCTTGAAAACCTCCAATATTGTAATAAATACTTGACAAGGCTAATTTTTTGTCACCTTGACACACTGTGGAATCACGCACAAAGAGAATGTCAATGAAGGATGGCCACATTCAGTTCACATGTGTTTGTCTGTGGGTTCTTGGCTCAGTTGTGTTGAGTGAGGGGGGAAGACCCAATCCACTATAGGCAGCAGCATTCCTTAGGTTTAGGTCTTAGACTGTATTAATGGAGAATGTCATCCGAGTACTAATTGTACAGCGATTCATTTCTCTCTCTGCACTTGACTGTAGATGTGATGTAAATAAATGTGTGCAGCTTTTGCCCTCTTATAGTCTCTGCTGTGATGCAGTATAACTGGAAATAGTGAGCTAAGATAAACCCTTTCTCCGACAATTTGCATTTTGTCGGGATCTTTGATCACAGCTATAGAAATGTTGCTAGGACAACACTTGTGAAACAAATGTACATCCTCATTCTCATCTGAGTACCAGGCTGTTTCTATGTACATATAGAATATTGTCCTAGAGATTTGGCAATTGCTCACAGATCTCAAGAATTCGAATGAGTATTTTAAATGTAGGGCTCAGCTGCTTACCAATGACAAATTGATTGCAGAATTTGTGTTTAGTTACATAAATTCTCAATATTATTAGCAAGTTTTAAAAACTTTCTGGATTGCTTAAAAATGGAGCCGACTATGTCTGAGCTTTCGTTTAGAGTTCAGAATGGAAATATAGTATGGGCATGGTTCAAGACCTGAGTAGTAAATCAAACTTCTGTCTTAAAGACTAAGGCACACATAGGTGTGGTATTCAGACATCTAATGCAACATATAGTATTCTACTTAGATGATTACTGTCAGCAATGAGAATTAAGTGGGAAGGTAACCATTAATGATTGATTTATAAAAGCTGGCTTTGACTGAGTGCCTCTTATAGTCAAGATATATTCCTCTGATACAATGGAAAACAACCATGGACAAAATAAACAAAACTATTTAGGCTTCACTGATTTTTGTGATGCTTTTCAGTAAGAAAAATGATGAATTAATTTAATGAGTAGGATGGTGATTGACAGTAGTGACAAAAATAAGAGGGAAAGGCAAGAATGTAATAAGACGTGTACATGGAGATAAATGTGCTAACTTTTAAACAAACAAAGTCAGACATTATCCCAAAGTCTGCAGTTCAGCAAAGATCATGAATAATACTAAAGAAATATATGCATCTTCGGGCACCCAGATTAAGAACATCATATTATTGATGAACCTCATCACTCATTTCAAATGTTTTTGCCCCCAGAACACTGAAATGCTGAGAAACATTGTAACATCTATGGCAAGGTTTTCTAAATAATTATACAATATATAATCAAGCGATTCTTTTGGGAACTAAAATATTTTAAAATGTATTTTTACTTTATCTTTTAATAAAATCAACCTATGACCAAAAATTTAAAAGTCAATACTCAGAGAACATTTTGGTAGAAATGTATAATAATCTCACCTCAAGTAGCCACTGTTTTTATTATAACAAATTTGGGCCAAAGAGGAGTGTATCCAGAGAAATAAATAATCAACATGTTTCTTTAATTCATTAATGAGAATTAAATAAGGTGAATTTTTGAAATCAAAGTTACTTTTTGGTGCCCGAGATTAAAAAGATCCATTCTTTATTAAGACTATATCTCCTCCCTGCACATGCACAAGTTGGATGATCAGCACAGCAATCTGAACAGTCTAGGAGAAGGCTGAAGACTGGCTGTCCCCAGTGAGCTGTGCCCAACACAAGAGCTTATCAAAAAGTGACCCACCAACCAATCTCACGTCACTAAGCTAACTTTTCCTTCTGGAACATGTTTCAAAAAATGATGTTTAAGGATTATTTAGTAAATATTTAAGAAATCTTCAGAAACATTGAAATTACAAAGAAAAATAACTTTATTTTTAAACAATTTTCCTTCAAAAATGTGCCCAGGAGTGATTATAGATATCAATTACCTTTGCCATGTTGCTAAGCATTAAAAAGCTAAAAAGTAAAAAGTATCCCCTAAACATTTAATTTTCTTATCCATTTTGGTATTTTAATAGTCAAGGAGTAATATGCCTGAATGTTAAATGCATACTTTTTTTTATTTTCTAAGTTATATAATTTTTTTGTTGCTATCATACATTTCTGAGTTTTGACATCTGTATGAAGCTATGTGCTCGCCCCCAGAGAACGCCTTTCACTGCTAACCACTGGCCATCACTAAATGAGCGACGGAACAGGATCACTCAGCACACAGTCTTTAAGTTTGCCTTCCTACACACAATAGACTTTCAATTCTTCTGTCATTGCATGTTTCAATAGTTCACCCCTTTTACTGATAAGGAAAAGGATGCTGAGATGAATGTCTTCCTAAATAAATCTTTGTACCCACATCGAATTCTTTATTTCAGATGGATTGCTATAAACAATATTATTAACATAAATAATCAAGTAGATTCAAGACATTTGATGACAACATTTTAAGTCAAATCAAAATGTTAAATAAATTTTACTATTATCATAGTTTCTGGTTGGGTTGCCTACTTGAAATCTACATTTAAGCAAATCTGGCTAAAAACTCATTGTTTATTATGTGAGAAATTGGGTCATTTAATGTAATTATGCCTTAATTTTCTTGTCTATACCATGCAGCAATAATAGTATAACCATTACTTCTGAGTTTCTCTGAGAAATGAATTACTAGCGTGTACAGATAAAAATTATCTATTCACTAGTGAGGATTGTATACACACTGATTGATTTTTTAGCTAGAACCTTTAAACAGTTATAAAGTTAAAATTCTTCATATGCTTTTGGGATGTTTGAATTTCTCTAGGTATATTATTTATTAAGATTCTTTGCTTTTCTGTGAATATTTATTATTATTTATTTGGCCTTCATATAGTAATGAATGTGTTTTCTATTACATTCTAGCAAAAAATGTATTTTAATTTTTTTCCTTTTTT
>JAQHUG010000178.1:2563989-2581627 GCA_028555095.1 Dicrostonyx torquatus
CTTACCGGGGATCATTCGGCATGTCTGACCCTGGAAGCTTCATGGTGGGCTCTCTCACTTCCTTTCTTCCCAGAACTTCCGTTCTGTCTACTCCACCCACCTAAGGGCTGACCTATCTTACAAGCCAGGCAGAGTCTTTATTTAACCAATGAAAGCAACAGAAATAAAGGACCCTCCTACACATGACAACATACATGAAAAAGTAGCAAAAGGAATTCTTTTTAAAAATTGGACGTTTATCCTGCAGCGTGAAAAAGAACAGAAATAAACCTGACAAAACTGTGTTATACAAAGCCGAGATTTAGAATTTGATTGTATTTGATACACAAGCAACAACAAGAAGAAAAAATAAAACATGAACATTTAAACATATGCTTTATGACAACTTCCATAATACAACCCAATTTGTTTTTTAAAGCTTTGTGATTCCAAGAATTACCCAATATTGCACAACGAATTTAAATAAGGCAAAAATATATTGAAAACTATTTCTTGCTTGTGACCCAAGAGGCTTGAGAGGATACAAGTATTTCCTAATGGGTTCTCACATTTAATAAACTGCAGATCAAGTCACTGGGATCTTTTCAATAGATGTTTAGAAACTGTTTCTGAAAATGCATACAAATGCTAAGAACAAAATTAGCTGTAGCTATTTTGTGAAGAAAGCATGAATCTGGTGGACTAGCATGATCTGTTTTTAAGGCTTACTGTAAAGCTACTGCAGGGTGGTAATAGCCACTAAAGTGCCTATAGAAATTAAAGTAATAGAAACTCTTGAAATAAACCAATATGTGTATAGTCATATAGTCAATTATTTGTTATTGTAAATTTGCCAAGGAAGGTAAATTCATAAAAGACTGGAAAGATCATAAACCTATATATTAAAAGAATAACTTGATCTATACTTTGTGTTGTTTACAATTAAGAATTTTGCCATTCTGCCTAATATAAAGCTATAGGAAACAAAATTCTTTTTAAAAGATGGAAGAAAACTGCATAGAGCAAGACTGATTTTCTTTAAAATAGGAATTACATTGTGAAGTATTTACAATTAATTGGATACCTTGATCTTGTGACAGTAAGGCTATGGAATGACTGAAGGAATCATTTCTGAAACAAGAATGCCAACTTGTGTCTTAGGAGTTGACTCAGATTTCAGAGTACTTGCATTGAAAGCTCAGATCTCCAAAACTCTCATAGTAGTCAGGCTGGTGCTGAGCCTCTGTATCCCAGCACTGGAGGGAGAAAATAGCTTTCTGAGGCTGGCTAGCCAGCGAGGCTCGATGCCTTGTGAGACCCAGGTTCAGGGAGAAATCCTGTCTAGAAATATGATGAGTGGGCATGTCAGTACCTGCTCTTAATTCCACTAGTGAGATCTCGGTGAGTTCTGGGTCAGTCTGGTCTACCTGATGATAGTCAGTCCAGCCAGGGCTACTTGGCAAGATCCCATCTCAAAAGGAAATTTTAAAAAAGTGTAGAAACAATAAATAAGGTATCCTAACTTCCGAACTCTACATGCACCCACAAAGGTAATTGCATCCCACACATCAGTATACACACACACACACACACACACACACACACACACACACAGAGAAAGTGGGGGGACAGAGGCAGAGAGATGACAGAGATAGAAATAGAGTGACAGAAACTCAAACACACACATACAGAAAGAGAAAGGGACAGAGAAAGAAAGAGAAAGGACAGAGAGAGAAAGAGAATATAAAATTCCCTGTACTCATTAGAAAAGAGTTTGGAGTCTCTTTTCCATTCTCGCAGAATACGACTCTGCCCTCTTACCCAGTAAAAGAAGGATCATTTCCATGAGAAGACTTGTGTGTGAATGTTTCAATGATTTTATTTATATTGTTTCAAGATAGAAACTATACAATGTGTAAATAAAAACTGTGTGCATAACAAATCCCATTATTTATGAATTTGTTATAGATTGTTAGGGAAAAATTCATCAGAATTATAGATGTGTAATTTGGCAGAAATAAAGAGGTGCCCTTTATGCAGAATATAGTTAAAAACACTCAGATTTTAATGCAATTAAAAATGAAAGACGGAAAAAATATTTGATGAGATTTGAGACCTATTACTCAGAGGTAATTATGCTAATAATTCTTTCATTAAAAACTATTTTCTATTAAGGTTTTTTTCAACTTAATTAAATGTGTGACAATCAACAGAATTAATTGCATCTTGGGTATGGAGAATTTGGTTATCTACAAAATCAAAGAAGAAAGTCAAATGTCACAGAAGTTTAAGATTAGAAAAATAACTCCATTAACTGTGAAAAAGTATCACTTTACGTTTGCTTAACAAAGAACTATATTGAACAAAATTTTGCTCAAACTTTCATTTAATGGAGCTGATATAGTGGCTCAGAGATTAAGGCTACTTGATGTTCTTACGGAGAACCCGGGTTCAGTTCCCAGCACCCACATAACAGCTCACAACCACCTGTAATTCTAGATACAGATGATCTGATACCCTCTTCTGACCTCTGAAGCACCAAACACACACATGTGGTGCCCACCCACACATATAGGTAAATACATTTATACACATAAAATAAAAGTGAATCTTTAAAAAACTTTCATTTATAGTTAGACTTAATCCTGTTTAAAAACAGTGAATAGGAGAAGTGTTTTCAAAAGCAAAATGTCATTTGGCAACATAATTTAGTGGCACAGTCAAAAACAGACACCAAATTATCTATTGCAGCTATAAAGTAAAGTTCATTATTCAGTACATGAGAAAAGTGGACAGAACACACACACATACACACACACAAGACTAGTTATTGTGGGTGAAAACGCAGCAATAGACTGGTTAGCACAGTGTCTCATCTGCTCACTATTGACATGGTCATATCATGAAGATTCCAGCTCTTCAAAGTAATCCTGACTCTGTCCCAACGTCCATTTCTACTACTGCCTTCTATCACAGGAATGCCCAGTTTCTACTGGATGTACTCAGTTAACATTGAGTTGTTTGAAGAATTGCAGTTCATTTCTCACACTGAGTATTCTATACTTATCAATATTCCCGAAAAGAGTGTTGAGTATAAAAACGGGAAGATGTATAATAAAGAGTGTCCAGCCATGGTGCTTCTAAAAGAATGTTTTTAAATGATTAAAGACAACTTCAGAGAGAATCGGGCTTCATTTAAAAAGAAGGGAGATAAGGGTAATATCATAGATCTAAATTTGACGAGAAATGCAAGTACTGTAATTAAGAATTTTTAGAGAAAGAATAATGTGATCTACACAGAGTTAATTTGAAATTTTGACAACTCCCTTGGGGAAAAAAATTCCAAATAAGGCTAAAAACACAGATCTTAAAGGCAGGAAAGAGTTGTAGTTTAGCTAAGTGACTGAGGTCTCAAAATCATGCCCTTGATTTCATAGTTGTAGACAACTTGATCATTGACAAGGAAGATATTCTCAAGTTAATTTAATGAAAGGCAAGATACAGAGCAATTCAAAGACATTCTCAAGAATAGAGAAACAATATAGACTCAGAAGAGTCAGGTGAAATCGCCAGACTGTGTGAAGTTTGACGTGAGCACATTTTAGGAAAGCGGCGGGGTGGGGGTGCAGGTAGACAGAAACAAGGGCAGTATGATGCTAATTAGGCCAGAGCAGTATTCCTATTCACATTTTAGTTCTGTTAAATCAAGTTTTTTTGAAATTTATTCTTTGTGTCCATTACATTTGTTAGATGACTTTCAGTTTTCAATGAGAGACCCAAACTTCATGATGTTGCTGGATCTATCATTTATATAAGTCTAACCGAAGGCTGCTGTGTTTATCTGTGACATTACTTGATTTTGAGGAGTGTTGGGATCGTTGTGAACACAGGAGCTGATAGTGTTTTAAGCATACTACTTGAAGCTAGGATTTTCATTTGTATGAACCTGTTGTTACAGGCTAAGGAGGAAATGACTTAGCAGGTAAAGGTCCTTCCCACCAAGCTTTAAGACGTGCCCTCTGTTCCCTCTAAGGAACCCAGAGAGTGGAAGTCCAGAACCCACTCCCGCTAGTTGTTCTCTGACTGTTACTAGAAGTTTTGGTTTGTGATTTGATACCAGAGAATTCAGATTCCCTCTTGGGGTTTTTAGTCTCATTAATAAGAAAATTTAAGAACAGTTTCAAACTAAAGCTTGAGGCAAAGATTAATAGAGTTTAAAAGAAAAGCCCCAGGACAGGCAAGCTGTAAATCTTGGAAGCTGCTTGAAGAATGGGAAAGAGAAGGAAAAGCAGTCATTCCGTTGGATTTCATAAGCATGGAGGTCAGCTGAATAACAAGAAGGGGAGTTGATGAAACAATGTGGGAGCCTAAGATGCCCCCAAAACCACACTTAAGCTTTGATAGCATGTAGAAGAACAAAATATTAAAAAAAAATAGTTTGGCCTTTTGAGTTAGAATTCCTAAAAGTAGATGGGCCTAGCAGAGCCTGTAAGTAGATCACAGGGACTGTACTAGGGAGAGGGAATTCTGGGAAGGAAAAGTACAGTATGTCAATAAAGGGTAAGTACTTCATCTATCTATTTAGCATAACTTATTGTGCGCTCACATTCATAATGACCTCTCACCTTCTTCAGAGTGGCCCCTTGGTCAGGTGATTGACCACACTGTTGAATTAATTCTTTTGCATTTTAGGAAACTTTCTTCACCCAGGCCAGAGAAATAGCTTTTCCTAATGGGCATACACAAACCCCTAATACAGGCTATGGTAACATAAACTCTACACGTGTGCCATGGTATATATACACACACAGCCATGCACACACAGAGACATACATGTATGTTTTTACAAATAAATAAGTAAATAAATGTATAAATAGATACATGTGTATTTTGCATGACAACCCTGTATTAAATACAATATTTGTAAATACTTCCAGGCAGTCTTTAACATAATTTCACATTTTCTTGATATTTGCTTGTTAAGGAACTTGAAGCTGAGATTTCTGTTGGTATAGTGGTGTTCAAAGTATATATTTATGATTTTTTTCAGAAATTATGTTTACATATGCAACATAAAAGGTACAAATATTAAAATAAATAATAAGTAGGGAATAAATTATGACTTAAAAATGATTATCACATTGACTAAGGTTTTACAAATTGAAAATTACGTGATCCAGTTTTCCAATTTATGAAGCATGTTGGAAGGCTCGCTGAATTAGGAGATGGTGGGAAATATAGCTCCTTTCCTAGCTCTTTCAAAGCCGTACATTCAAATCATGCTACCCCTAGTAGGTAACTCAGGTAATGGGGACTTAAAACACCACCAACAGTTAGAGGAGAAGTGAGTTACTCTGCCAGGTGAACGAGGACTCCATTCTTCTGACTTGCTTGCTAAAGATCCCCCTTCTCCCTTTGGGTCTAGACAGTAAATGGGATCTGTACTGCATGCCAGACATTTGCAGGGGAGTTTAGATTCGCAGGTGTTTGCTGATGATGTGGTTAATAATAGGGAAAGTTACAAAGTGGATGCAGTAAAGGTATCCACCAGATTTGGGCATGCATAAAAGAAAGATACGTCTTCAGTGGTATTAAAGTAGATTTTTTCACATTAAGATATAATTGTTATTTATAATAAGCTAATTTATAATGTTAGTGGTAATAATAAGTTATGCTTTCAGTAAGTTCAGCTTTCTTCTTGATGATTCCTTTTGTTTTATATGGACCTAAGTA
Organism: Dicrostonyx torquatus; assembly: GCA_028555095.1. NCBI lineage: Eukaryota > Metazoa > Chordata > Mammalia > Rodentia > Cricetidae > Dicrostonyx > Dicrostonyx torquatus. The sequence continues at coordinate 2,569,702 of JAQHUG010000178.1, forward strand.
TATCGTGATTATTTAGAACTTAAGATGCGGCTCCTGTAGTATATTCATTTTGTCTCCTTTTAGGCTTTGCTTGTGTTTTCATGATGAATCTTTGAATAGAGACTTCAGTGTTTGGATCATTTGTGGAAAGTGTTTAAAGCCAAATGTTTCCTTCATGAGACTTTATTTCTATCCTTATAGAGTATGTGTACCTAGGTTTCACTGATTCATATATCAAAGTGCATGTGAGTAGTAATGAATTTCAGTCAGCAAATGAGAATACAGTGGTCTCCCTATTGCAGAATGGAATTCTCATTCTCCATTAAGATATCCATTTATCCTGAAGTAATTATGTGCCATCACATCAGACACATTGACTAAATAATGGGCCCCAAGTTAGCTTGCACGTGGTTATTAATATAGCCTATTTTATTGTTGTTTATATAAAAAGTGTGTTAAAAATTTCAAATATTCATCTTATCATTCTAATGGATTTCTTTTTTTCTTTTTTTTTAAATATTTGTTTATTTATTATGTATACAATATTCTGTCTGTGTGTATATCTGCAGGCCAGAAGAGGGCACCAGATCTCATTACAGATGGTTGTGAGCCACCATGCAGTTGCTGGAAACTAAACTCAGGACCTTTGGAAGAACAGGCAATGCTCTTAACCTCTGAGCCATCTCTCCAGCCCCCTTTAATGGATTTCTTTATGCATCCCTTGAGACACATTTTGTTTTGGAATCTACACTGTATGAAAGTAGAAGCTTTTTGGAGATTGTTGCAGGATAGTGCCATGGCCAGATGTGAATTTTATTTTGAAAACTTTATTTATGTTTAATGTTCACGAGTACTTTTACCCACATGAACGTATGTGTTCCACATGGGTACCTGGTATCCACAGAGACCAGAAGAGGCTGTCAGATCCCCTAGAACTGTAGTTATAGGTGACTGTAACCTGTTTTGGTGGTCCTGGGAACTAAAGTGGCCCTGTGCAAAAGTAGCAAGTGCGCTTAGCAGCTGAGACATCTTTCTAGGCTCCAAATATAACTTTCTGATCATTCACTCAGATGCTGCCACTGAAGTTGTGTGGCAAAGGCCAACAGAAGGAGGAACACCAGATAGGAGAGTATTTTATGTTGTTTGGAATTGGGATGGATTTCAATATTTAAGCCTGGTTGAAGGTTGTAATTTTCAGATAGAAACATGAGGAGTGGTTTTCAGATGCCTGACTAAAGCAAACATTTTCTGAACAGAGAATTAATTTTTAGATACTTTTTGATTCCAGGTTGCTTTTGTGGGTATGGGGTGCTACTCTTCTCTCAAAGTTTCCACTCATGCTTCAGTTGTTCACCTGGAACCCATGTCTTCTGATTCTTCCATAAATAATATGGCTATTACTTAGTAGATGTTCAGTTCTTATAAATATAATATTCCCAAATGGATAGTGAGAAAATTCTTATCATAAGTGTTTTTTATTGCCTTTGTGATATATGAAAGCACTGTATGGAAATATGGGTGATTCACATTGCTTGTTCTGTGACCAACTCATTGCTGCCTCATATCTTCTCTTTAGCTGGGACGACAGCAGTTCAGTGAGCAGCGGTCTCAGTGATACACTTGATAACATCAGCACAGATGACCTGAACACAGCATCTTCCATCAGCTCTTACTCCAACATCACTGTCCCCTCCAGGAAGAACACTCAGGTGAGACCCATCTTCTCTCTCCCCCAGTGATTCTATCAGGTTCTTCCTCAAAAATTACTTTATTAAACTGTGGTTTTACTCTTCAATTGGAAATATTTGCACAAGCTGAATAAGCAGAGATACTAATGATTCACCAACACTGGAATCTGAAGATTTTTTTATTTTAGGCCCCATAGAGTTGCACCCCTTGGAACTATAGCAATGCCCCCCCCCAGCCTCTATTGAAGATCGTAAACAGCTTAGACATATTTGCTGACCTCTAACCCGGGAAGACCTACCTTGATATCTTTTCCCCTTCTAATACTGATTTCATTAAAAACCAAGTTTAAAAACAGTCTAACATTTGATCGTTCTGGACTAATTTTATAATGATGTCAAAAACAAATTACTAGGCTCCCTTGTGAACAGTGAATCAAGAAAGAGCATTGAATGCATCCTATCTTGTCTTGGAATTTCTTGTCATGTCTGTCATAGAAAAATCCCTTCCTTTGTGGAGTTTAATTAGGCTTTTCTGAACATTATTTATTCTGACATTCTCTAATATCTGCGAAAGGAAATTATATGGCTGAAATTGATGAAACATGAGGGAAACTATGGCTATAAATAGAATCGTTTCTGGCATGTTTCTGGAGGGAAAGTCACTGCTCCGTTATTTTTCCTACCATGTGTCTGAAAATACATCCCAGTTACCGATTCACGTCTTACAGGGTTTTTCCCTCATGGGAAATTTTTCTTTATAGCTAAAGACAGATGCAGAGAAACGTTCAACAGCTGACGAAACCTGGGATAGTCCAGAAGATCTGAAGAAGACCGAAGAAGATTTTGACAACCACAGTGATGGAGGTACCAAGTGGAAGGGTGCTACCTCTGGACTTGCTGAAGACCCAGAGAAGACAGGGCAGAAAGCGGGCCTGTCTGTGTCTCAGACAGGATCCTGGAGGAGAGGCATGTCTGCCCAGGGAGGAACACCAGCTAGGCAGAAAACCAGCACAAGTGCACTCAAGACCCCTGGTAAGTTTGTCATTTGTGGTCCGTGCTGTAGAATTTTAACCTATGGTGTTTTGCATCTGCATCTGTGTTGACATGTATTCGCTCTCCTTTTAATAATCAGGTTCTTCTGCACACAGTTACATAATTGTATTCTATAATCCACATACTTTGTCAGATCAGCCCACACGAGTATGACAGTCTAAGAACCTGTAGGGGACACACTTGTCACAGTGGGTTGTTATATGCTGTATTACAATCTGGTCACGTTATATACAGGTTCTGCATAACAATAACTCACTTTTTCTGACTTTTTAATGAATATTTTCAATATTGATTTTACAAATGCCATGTTTTCAGTATTGATTTCACAGATATCACTACTTTTTACTACAAATCTGAGAGCTGAAAGATACTCCCCTTATTTTATAAATCGTGTCTATTTACACTATGATTCATAGCAGTAGCAAAATTACAGTCATGAAGTAGCAATGAAAATCATTTTATGGTTGGGGGCTCACCACAACACAAGGAACTGTATTAAAGAGTCGCAGCATTAGGAAAATTGAGAACCACTGGTCTAGTATTTAACTTGATTGGAATAGGTGACAGCCTTCTGAAACAAGAGTGTTGTAAGATACAAAACACTAAGAAAGAAGAAAATAACATTTTCGCTTTATCTCCTTGAGCTCATTACATTTCCTCCAATAGACATGTGTTTTTAGCTATGCACTCAATCATCTCATAGAGTGTGTCTGTTTCGATCTGAAACAAGACATATGTCAGAACTTAAGTGATATAAAGAATTAAAGAGCGTTCACGTTTTACATTTGGTTTTGGAAGTGTTAAGATGTCAAAGCATTGAAATGAACCCATCTGTGTGATTCTCTGTAATTAGGGAAGACTGATGATGCCAAAGCTTCAGAGAAAGGGAAAACTCCCCTGAAAGGGTCATCCTTGCAAAGGTCTCCTTCAGATGCAGGAAAAAGCAGCGGAGATGAAGGGAAAAAGCCACCCTCGGGCATTGGAAGATCTTCAGCCAGCAATTCTTTTGGATATAAGAAGCCAAGTGCTGTAGGATCCTCAACTATGATTACCAACAGTGGTGCAACCATAACCAGTGGCTCAGCAACACTGGGGAAGATCCCCAAATCGGCTGCCATTGGTGGGAAGTCAAATGCAGGAAGGAAAACTAGCCTAGATGGGTCCCAGAATCAAGATGACGTTGTCCTGCACGTGAGCTCCAAGACCACCCTCCAGTACCGCAGCTTGCCCCGCCCTTCCAAGTCTAGCACCAGCGGTATCCCTGGGCGAGGCGGCCACAGATCCAGTACCAGCAGCATTGATTCTAACGTCAGCAGCAAGTCAGCTGGGGCCACCACCTCCAAACTTAGAGAACCCACTAAGATTGGCTCAGGGCGCTCGAGTCCGGTCACGGTCAACCAAACAGACAAAGAGAAGGAAAAAGTCGCAGTCTCCGATTCAGAGAGTGTTTCGTTGTCAGGTTCCCCCAAATCCAGCCCCACCTCTGCCAGTGCCTGTGGTACACAAGGGCTCAGACAGCCAGGGTCCAAATATCCAGATATTGCCTCACCTACATTTCGAAGGTAAGGGTATGTAAAGGGATGCTGGGAAAACGTAAAAGGTGGTATATAACACATATTTATTCTACGTAAAGGTATTTTAATTTATTCTAAATATGTGAAGATTCTGTATTCTCGACTTGTTTAAAATATATTGAGTTCTATAGAACTGATTGAACTGCTAGTGTAAAAAGTGATGCCTGTTTAGAGAAGCAGTTAAGTCTCTCAGCTATACTGTCAAACGATGCGAGAAATACAGCCAGCATGCCAACAGGCTTAAAATCAAATGAATATTCATAGAAGTAGTGAATAAAATAATTCAGTAGTTTCCATCTCTCCTTGCCATAGTTAAAACAAATCAACCAGTGTAAATGTTGATATACACTGCACGTACTTCTAATATACATTATCTTGACTGATTCTTAATGCGTTCATTGGTAGTTATAAACGAGGATGTATTCCTTGTGACTGTTTACATTGGACCAATTTATACAGGGCTAATCTTAACATAGTAAAAGACAAAACAAAACAAAAAGTCAAGGTATGGTGAGATTCTCAGATTTTAAAGCATTTAGATGCCTAGCCTAGCAGAGGGCAAGAAGTCGCAGGTCAGGTGACTTTCATAACTCTTTGTCAGTGTTCTTTGACAGGGTTCGGTACGATGTATGCACCATGGTTATATATGTGCTAAGCATGTGAAGTTCTGCTTAGGAATAGCCCTAATTTTGGAAACCCTAAGCAGCATGGGGAAAATTAGCGGATGACTTAGGACAAATTGTTAAATTTGCCTGCCTCTGTTTCCCCATCTTCAAATTAATAGAGCATCATTTATTTTTTTGTTGCTTGTTAAATATTTAAGGTTTGTTCTTATTCAACAGGTTTACCTAGAATTTTGATCTCTTGAGAGAGTCTTTAAAAATTTGCTCTCACATTCAAGCAACCTTAAAAGCATAGCTGTTTGAAAAATAGTCAAATTTCTCATTAGAAGTACTAATTGTGAAGGATGTTTTGAATTGTCAATTTTTCCTGGAAAGAATAAGTTACAGCTCTAGCAAGAGTAAATATTTTCACTGTTTATGTGAAAGCCAATAGTGCCCTCCTGTGGCCCATTACCTATGAAACAATTTCTCATATTCGTCATAAAAATCTTCCACTGCAGGAAATATGGATTCATTGCAGCTGAATTAGTAACCATTCTGTCATTACTTCATATCATGTTATTTCCATATTTGCATAAATTTGATTATATCATCTGTCTCATTTACAAAACTAAAATGTTTTCTGAACTAAACTCCAATATCTAACTTAGCACCAATGATATTTCAAATTACTGGTATATACTGAATAGCTCTGGAAACTGAGAGAAATCCCCATGGTTTTCCCATGGGAAGATTTCCCCAAATCTGTAAATTGCCAACTGTATCCAATATTTCCAGCTGAACCACTCAAGCCTCCAGACATTACCTTGCTTACTGAACCTTGCCTTAACTGCCCCCTTTAGATTTTTGAGGAACCTATTTTAAAAAGAGGAAACTCCATTTAAGAGTCATATACCGAATGCGTAGAAGTTGTTTCATTATAATGGTTCTGTCGATAGACAATGCCAGAATGGCTACAATATTTTAAGAGTCCTCTGATCCCTATAATGTAAAAGTCAAGCATGATCATGTTTGACTTTTGCCCACTCTGCTCACCTTGGTTGCAGCCCAGTGCTGATTTCCCCTTAAGATATTGTAAGAACTTTTTAGTAGTTGGTTAATACCAAGGCCAGTCATATCACCTTCAGGAACATAGAGGCTGGACGTGCTTGGTAGCTCACTATGCCAAAGCACACTTGGCTCTGTGGACTGAAACCCTATGGAATGTGGATATGAGTCTCTTGGAACAACTGAAGTTGTTATTTGTTTTTCTTTTAGGTTGTTTGGTGCCAAGGCAGGTGGCAAATCTGCCTCTGCACCTAATACTGAGGGGGTGAAATCCTCCTCAGTAGTGCCCAGCCCTAGTACCTCATTAGCGCGACAAGGCAGTCTGGAGTCACCATCGTCTGGTACGGGCAGCATGGGCAGTGCTGGTGGGCTGAGCGGCAGCAGCAGCCCTCTCTTCAATAAGCCCTCAGACTTACCTACAGATGTTATAAGCTTAAGTCACTCCTTGGCGTCCAGCCCAGCATCGGTTCACTCTTTCACATCGGGTGGTCTTGTGTGGGCTGCCAATCTGAGCAGTTCCTCTGCCGGCAGCAAGGACACTCCGAGTTACCAGTCCATGACTAGTCTCCATACGAGCTCTGAGTCCATTGACCTGCCCCTCAGCCATCATGGCTCCCTGTCTGGACTGACCACAGGCACTCACGAGGTGCAGAGCCTGCTCATGAGAACGGGTAGTGTGAGATCTACTCTCTCAGAAAGGTGAGCTTCCCCGGAGGCACCCATGAGTCCTTAACCCCTTCTTCCTGTATTGTGCCCACAACCCCACCCTCCAAATTTCCTTTATTCCACGGTGAGCACAACTGTGCAGTGACATAAAAATGAACTTAAATTTAGAGTCCATGTTGGTAAGACCAGTCTTATTCTTCACTCTTGTTACCAAATTTGACAAGGACTGAAATCATTCAAGTAGGGCGATTGGCTCATTTTCTTAACGTGAATGCCTGCCTTTTTGGTCAGTAGGCAATTTGTATCATGCAGTGAGTGATATCAACTCAAGACATTTCTAATATTGGCTTGAGATTCAAGACACCACAGAGCCTTAGGATGATGAAAACCTTGTCAACAATGAAATTCAACTAGATTCTACAATTGTGCTCTAAGAAATATGTGGGATTTTAAAATATAAGGTTAATCCCTTATTAAGACACATTCTACAATGCCCAAATTGTCCATTCATATATTATTTCCAACTATTACCTTCTGGATTCCCTTACCCATGTGAAGTTCAAAATCAGGTGTGCCATCACCTTAGTACACACTGCCAGCCATGCAATCAGCGCTTCTACTGCATTAAAGCACTTGAGACCTAAATGAACCATTGGTGCTCAGTGCTTACTGTGATGGGCTAGTAATTACAGAATGTATGCTTTCCCATTCATAAAAAGCCTGTGTCCTGACAACTGGATTCTACCAAAAAAAAAATCCACTTCCCTTTAGGTTTTGTTAGTACATACAACATAAAAAGAACTGGTACTAAATAGTCCATTAAAAGAAATTAGACTTAAGAAAAAAAAGAAATTAGACTTTCAATTATATCTCAGATCCTGATTTTAGTATGTTAAGGTAAATGGGCATGATCATGCATCATGTATAAAACTTATGCTAAATAGATAGAATTATATTTAAATGTATTTATAGTCTTATTTAAATAATATATCCTAGATTTATAAGAGCATATGTGAGGAATTAAAACAATGAGTTGATACCTTAATCAAACAAGCAGGTTACAAGTTATTAGTAGCAATAATTCTCCAAAATGCATATAATCTCTAAATTATAAAGGTGAAAACATAAAGTTGATCATATAGATTTCAACTTATTTGTTAGCCTTCGAACATTAAACACTAAGAAACATGGTCAAATTCATCACTGTAACCAAGAAATCATCAAAACTTCACATTAAAATCAACAAGTTATATAGCAATAGTAGAATCTAGTTTTAATACTTTATTCTACATTTTAGCTCTATAAAATGTCTACTATAGAAATACAACAGTAAATACATAGTTATTTGCAATTTTAAAGCAATCCTCTTAATAGTTATGCAATATTAGAAATAGACTAACTTTTAAACTGATATTAGAATAAATCAAAGATGCCAGGCAGTGGTGGCACATACCTTTAATCCCAGCACTCAGGAGGAAGAGGCAGGTGCATATCTCTGAGGTCAAGGCCAGCCTGGTCTACAAGAGCTAGTTCCAGGACAGCTAGGGCTGTTACACAGAAAAACCCTGACTTGCAAAACCATAAATAAATAAATAAATAAATAAACAAAAAGACTTTCTAAAATATAGTTTAAATGTATTAGTGACTATTCAGCCATATAAAGTCAATGTGGCTATCTTATTAAAGATGACATATAAAACTGATAATAATAATTTTCTTCCAGCAAATAGCTAGATAGAATTTTTTTATTTAAAACATTGTGTATACTCTTTCTTTGGAAGGAAGTTACAAAGTCTAACAGTGCATTTTAACTCTTGACAGTGCATATGAGGAAGTGTGTGGTCTATTTAAGAAAATCTCATGTGCTTATCCTGACAGAACTGGCCAGTTAATTTCTGAATTGAAAGTATAAAAGTGTATCAAGGTGTGATTTTTTTTAAACTAATTTGAGATGTGTATGATAGATATTGTTTTTGTATGTAAGCTCTTGACTCCTCTTGTTACACTTTGATCTTCACATATTAGGTCTAATAAATCAGTGGGTTTTTATACTAATTCCAATGTTTTATATAAATTATCCTTCATTAAAATTAAAAACTATGGAAATAAACACAAATGATTTTTTTTCTATTTTGCCGTTCACATCAGATTTAGTCACTGGTGGTTCAATAACTATAACTATAAGCAAAGCCCCTATTTGCTTTGCTTTATTCTATTTCATTGTGACCAAAGCATATTTTTAAAGTAATATAAAACTTGAAAATTTCCTTTTTTGTCATTAAATGTGGAATTTGACAACCATGTTGCACACAGCTGTTGTCCTTAGACAAACAGTGCATGGATTGAAACCTCTACATCCCTCGCTTCTCTACCTCCCAAGCTATGGCTGACACTGGAGTTGTCAGTTCCTGAAGCTTTGCAGAAATGCCAACAAAATATTGCCATGAATGTCTAGAGCAGTGGTTTTCAACCTTCCTAAATGCTGTGACCCTGCAATACAGACAGTTCCTCGTGTTGTGGTAAATCTTCATAACTGTAATTTTTCTACTGTTATGAATCCTAAGGTAAATATTTTTGGAGATAGATGTTTGCCAAAGGTGTCTCAACTCACAGGTTGAGAACCACTGTTCTGGAGTATAAGAAATGTTCTATATTATTCAACCTAAGTGTGTTTTCTGAGTTATTTCACTGGAGCATATAAACTATAATTTTTATACAACCTGTTAACATTGGGAAAAGTAATAGTTGTCTATTTTCTACAATATTTTAAAGAAATAATGGCATATGATTGCATAAATGCATGGCCATTTTATATTTAGAGATTTCTTATTTGTTTAATATGATTCTTTTGGTTTTGTTACTCACACTAGTTAGGAAATTTGATAATTATAATATATGACAAGAACAAATTCCTCATTGGCATAGTATATAACAGATGGAGTACCTGTAGAAGAAAACATTTTAGCTTTGATTCTAAGTGACTCAACTTGAAGTCAGTCTGTTTTGCATCTGTGTTGCATCATCCCCATTGTGCACATGCTGTGTGTTTTATTTTGATCATCTGATATTCTCGGCAAAGAAAGCAATAGTTCTGCAAGTCCATATTCATTTTCCACTTTGGCAATCTGCATGCTAGAGATTAGAACTGAGCCTCTAGATGGGTGCCACTCTTCTTCATTCCAGAGAGTCATTTCCCACTAATTTAGGCCCATCTTTCTAGCCCTATGTACGATGAACTGGGAATTAGTTCAAATAATGGTGATCCATAACCCTTCAAATACCCAATCAATGATTTCTCAGAGATGAAATAGACTCACTTTAGGAATATATTTAAGTAAATTATACTAGAAATGTTGTTTAAAGAGAGTTTATATTATACATTAAATTCTTTCTCATATGTAAGTGTGAAACAAATCTGTCCTTATTTTTATTAAAACTAACTAGATGAGATACAACTATGATGTGATTTTTTTCATCCTGTCTTGTTATTGGGTCTTGTCACTTTAACAGCAGGTGTCATTGTCATCCCTATGATTCTCCTGCAGATGAAGTCACAGCAAAAATCTAGTCCACAGGAAAAGGAGGGCACCACAGCTTCCACAGGGATGCTATGCTAACATGATTCAATGCATTTTCTAATTAAGTTTGAATGTCACTAGGATAGAAAGAAATTCCACATTTATTGCAGCGACAAAGGTCCTGCCACTTAGTTAGCTTTTCCAGTCAGCTCAGTATTCGTGTATGTATTAGCAGGGTGTTATTTTGTGTAGTTCAGAGAATGAATTTTGTTGAGTATGTGATTTGGAAATTTCATTTGCATTATGTCCTTAGGGGTTTTCTTTGTTTTAACAGCATGCAGCTTGACAGAAATACACTACCCAAAAAGGGACTAAGGTATATATTTCTCTCAGCACAACCGCTGCCTCTTTCTGTTGTCATGTAAACTCTCTGTGCTGTGTCTTTTTCCTATCTGTTTGCTGTGTAGCATCTGACTTGGAATATGAAGTCACTCTTTAATCTTGATGCTTTCTCTGACTGCAAGAGTGGTGATGTTCCTTAGGATCAGATGCCAATGAGTGCGGAGGTGTTGACTTAAGTGAATTCCATTACGAATATCACGATTATAAAATAAAAGGAACTCCTCTGAGGCATTGCTTGTGAGGGGAGCAGCTAGTAGTACAATGCAGAGTCAGTTCTCTCTTATTAAGATAAAATTGTTTGGGCTGGGCGGTGGTGGCGCACGCCTTTAATCACAGGCAGAGGCAGGCGGATCTCTGTGAGTTCGAGGCCAGCCTGGTCTACATAGAGCTAGTGCCAGGACAGACTCTAAAGCTACAGAGAAACCCTGTAAAAACCAAACCAAACCAAAACAAAAATATAGAATTGTTTCTCCAGGTTTTTCACCTTGGAAATATATTTTTGCCAAACCGCAAAATTGCAACTGAGAAGGTGACTCAGTTGTTAAAAGTTGTTAAAAATGCTTTACTAAGCAAGCATGAGGACTTGATTTCATATCCCCAACACACACATAAAGAGCTGAGCAGAGTCCCATGGACTGTAACTCCATCTGACAGGAGAATCACTGGTTCGCAGCTTAGCTCAGGTTTGGTGAGACTATAGTGATTCTGTTTCAAAGAAGTAAGACAGAGAACAATACAGCACGATGTCTGATTTCTTCCTGTGACCTCCACATGCATGCAGGCACACAACCCATACACATATACTACAGATAGTAATACATGTTCAGATGCCAATAGAACCTACATAGTCCCCAAAACCTACATAGTCTACACCTGTGACAGGTAAGGCTGAAAGGCTGAAGTAGGCTATAAATGGAATAAATACAAAAATTATCATCACAGGGCAGGTATGGCAATTAAAGTATTATTTTACAGATTGTGTTTTATAAAAACTCAATCCAAATTTCTGCTTTCCTGGTTTAGTTATTTGCCAGATCAGTTTAAATCTGAGATAATCTAATATCACTTAGCAATTTCTAAATAGTTGTTCAATTCAGAATAAAAATAAAATGAGGATTGAATTCACGACCGTGAACTTGTCTTATGCTCTATTTTTATTTTTTTTTTCTGAGAAAAAGATACAGAGCAAAGAGCTAACAGGTATAGTGTTATGAGCCTGATAAGCTGACCACAGTGCCATTTTAACCAAAAAACTGAAGGAAACCCCTAGCCCTCAGTGTGTGTCCCACTTCCTGTGCTGTCCTGTGACTGTCACTGTACCTCCCTTGACTTCTGGCCTACTGCAGTCAACCCTGTGGAATCACTGCTCTCACCTT
>JAQHUG010000178.1:2583267-2647479 GCA_028555095.1 Dicrostonyx torquatus
TACAAAAGACAATTCTTCACAGAGTACAAGACCATTGTCCCACAGCACGTGTGCACATTATTGTTATTAATAATAAATATTTTAAAATTGATTCATCTGTCAAGTCATATATGAACTAGTCTCCTTATTTTATGTTTTGTCAGCCTAGAAAAAAAAATGGCTTTTAGATGTCACCACAGACCATTCACAAATGAACAATTTGAATGTTTCAACTTTGAACCCCAAAGGATTCAAGGCTAAACCTGTCTTCTTTCAATTCTTTCCACTATAATTGCTAGAACTTTTAAGACATCTTTTCCACAGTTGCATATGAGCTACCGAATGGTATAAACATCAATACTTGTTGCTGCAGCTGCACATAATAATGCTTCTTTGCCCCATAATGGCAAAAGATGCATATCTTCTTTATAACTTGGTGCAAGATTATGAAACAGTAAAAAGTCTACCACTGAAACATTTTTTAAAATTGAAAATATTTTTGTAGGATCTTAAGGATGTAAATCCTAACCACATGTAATAGAACATCTGAAATATGAACCCTTCACCCCAAACACTGTAGACTTCCTAAATACCTCCTGTGTCCTATCAAGTTTTTATTAATTAGTACTAATTCTTTAGCTGAATATTTATGATACTTTTCCTACATTTGATATTCTAAATAAATCCTTCTACTCCGTTATTCTTGGATAAAACATAACACCTTCATAATTTTTATTGTCTGGCCTTTGGGCAGTCATTAAAACTTAGCTGAACAGATATATAATAACTAGGTCACCCTACAAAGAAAGATTGATATCATGAATGGGAAGGCCATGTAATCCTTGAAGACTTAAGACACTGAGATGAAGAATTTTTAAAGAAAGCATATATCATACCATGAAAGAACAGATGTCAATTTTATCTGCATTTAATTCAATATAATTTCAAACTAGTGGCTATATCATTTAAAGTGAATGTAAATCAAAGTGTCATAATATAAATATAGACTACAACTATGGGGCTAGAGAGATGGCTCAGCTGTTAAAGTCCAGGCTCACAACCAAAAATATAAGAATACAACTATGACATTTGAATTAAGCCTTCTCTACCAAGAATGTCAAACATTTGTATAGAGGTATATTTTGAAGTTTGCAAAATTTAAATTAATGTGTTACCTGAAGACAATATGCCTAAGGTTACAGATGTTTAAAAATTGATGGTTTAAGATTATATTTTATTATACAGTTTTTAAGAGTTTAAACACATCACAAAAGAATTGTGCTTTTACTGATAACAGACCATTTCTATAGAACTTTAAGGACCCATTGTTTCTATTTACAATTACCATGCAAGGACTGCATATAAACCATGCTTTAGCAGTCATTGGTGCAGTATACTGAGAATGAAATAAAATTTAGGGAATCTTATATTTTAATATTTGTTGTATTTGAATTTTAAAGTAATATTTCTAAACATTTTAAACATTTACATATTTTTAATAGATGAAAGAAAAAGGCAGTTGGACAAAATGTGAAAGCTTTGTAAGTTCAGTAACCTTAATACTCCGTAGGATGGAGTCAGGAGGAACAAAGGTCAATGTGAGAAAAATGAGTGGGCTTAGGTATATGTTCTACTTTACCTTGGGTGTCATCACATCGAGTCATGGACACTTTCTCAGTAGTGCACATCAGGCCTTACAGAAGTGCTGCTTGGTAGGCACATCAGAATACCATTCCTGCCGGGTGGTGGTGGTGCACGCCTTTAATCTTAGCACTTGGCAGAGGCAGGCAGATCTCTGTGAGTTCGAGGCCAGCCTGGTCTACAAGAGCTAGTTCCAGGACAGGCTTCAAAGCCACAGAGAAATCCTGTCTCGAAAAACCAAAAAAAGAAGAAGAATAGCATTCCCCTCACTCACCCTTCAGCATATTCAGAGTGAACCATGTACTGAAGAAGAGACTCCCATGGTAAATCACATATGATTTGGTCACCCACATAGTAAATAAAGTTTTATAGTATTCTAAACTCAACATGACAGAAACTATTTCAACTATCTAAATTTGGGCACATATTTTAGAACTTTATTCTTCTGGGTTTTTTTTTTTTTATTTTGGAATTTTCAACCATGAACCTTAATTAGATTTCATATAACACTTTAGATTTAGGTTATTTAAGATTTTCTTATTTTAAACAATGTCACAAATCCATTGATTAATATCTCACTATAGAAGCAAGAGTGTGGACTGTCTTAAAGTTATTTAAAAGCCTGGCCCAGAAGCTGATCAGATAGCTCAGTCGGTAGTATACACATAAATCCCAGTCAGTTTTCCCTTGATTCCTGTTCTCCTAATCATCAAACATATGATATTAATAAAATCAATAGTTTTACTCTGTGTGTTTGACTCGGGGAAAGGTCAGTCACCTTCTTTTATTAACAGATTGCTCTCTGTTTTTCTCTTCTATTCAGAGATGGCTCTGTGACTCCTGCCTTTGTGTAGATCTTAAAGGTCATGCAGTCTCTCATTATTTTCATCGGATTCTGAAAGTAATATTGGGTTATTTTGCCAAGTTAGATGATTGAGTTAAACTTTTTTTTAAAGCATCAGTATAACCACTATAGTACTTTTTTTGTATTCTATTACAAAACAAATGAAGCAAAACAACAACAACAACAAAAAACTTTGTTGTTGGCTGAAGTTTCTGTCCCACATGGTCCCACAGTCGTTAAGTCCCAAAGAAATCACACAGAGGTCTACATTAATCATAAAATGATTGGTCTGGTAGCTCAGACTTGTTAACTCTTATAACTTATATTAGCTCATTATTCTTGTCTATGTTAGCCATATGGCACGGTACCTTATTCGGCAAGCAGTCACATATTACTTCTTCTGTGGCTGCAATATGACTGCAGACTAGGACTTTCCTCTTCCTAAAATTCTCGTTGCCCCGCCTTTACTTCCTGCCTGGCTACTGGCCAATCAGCATTTATTTAAAGTGTATATGAGAGGGTACAGACCATTGTCTCACAGCACTTTGTGTTGGTTTTTTTCCTCCTGGTGGACAGTTTTGAAATCAGATACCATGTTATGTTTCTCTTCCAGTTCAACTATAAAAACAGCAAACCTTTCATCAATACCCTAATTGAACATTCTTAAATATTGTTGGTATATTTCCTAATGGAAAGTAATCAATATTTTTTGCAAATTCATCTACTTCCTGTAAATTTTTTTAACTTTTATTATAGTTTGCTTTCTTGTGAAACTATCTTGGACCACCATCCTGTAAATTATGGCACAGAGACTTATTTTTAATTATGAAAGCTTGGCCTTAGCTTAGGCTTTTTGCAGACTAACCCTTGTAACTAATTAACCTGTTTTTATTAATTTACATTTCGCCACATGGCCTATTTATCTCTCCTCTATACTGTATGTCCAACTTGTTTCACATCTCACTGGACACTCCCCACCTCTCTTCTTCCCAGAGTTCTCTCTCTCTCCAGGGAATCCTGCCTATTCTCTCCTTCCTACCTGTTGGCCATCAAGCTCTTTAAAAAACCAGTCACAGTGACACATCTTCACAAAACGTAAACAAATATTCTGCAACATTTCATCATTATTTTATAAGGACTGGGTAAACTGGTATATTTGGAAGTATACAAAGAACATTTGCATGGGTATTTCTGTGTTTATTTGAGTAACCAAAAAACAGTTAACAAATGTCCGTTTAAGTGCTGGTATAAATATTAAAGTGATGCACATGTAAATAGGTTGAACACCATCTTCATAAGAGTCATTTCATGATGTAGACACTGAACAGTTTAATGTACCCCTCCCCAGTATTTCAAACCTAGGCATTCTAGTTCTGAATGACCTATTGCAAGCTTAATGCCTCTTATCAGAAACCACAATGATCATAGTCATGGACTCAAAGAATGAAGCCCCTAAAAATTCTCATTCTCCTACTTCCTCCATCCTACTGTCTTTCTCTCAATCTCTTGTTCTCTCCTTCCTCTCTCTCTCTCTTTCTCTGTTTCTCTTATTTTATAATTTACTTTCTTCTGTCCTTGAATTATCTTCTTTCTTCCAGTTTTATACTTCACAAATATGTAGTTTATTCCTTTTTGATTATATTTCTACACTTGATTTTTTTGTCTACATTTTGTTTAACTCCAATGCATAACTATCAGAGGGTTGTTTCTATGTCATATTTCAGTTAATGCTGTGAAATTTTAGGCATAGTTCCTTACAAACAGTAGATACACAGTTTTACTTATTTCAGGGTCTAGCTTGTAATTTAACTCTCTCATAAGAACAAGTCATTGTATTAATATGTGTCTTGTGTTAAAAATTAGATCATGTTTAAAAACTCAAACCAATTCAATTCAGAAGTGCTAATACAGTTCTCCTGTGTTCTAAGAATACTCAGCAGTTTCTTTATAGCTTATAGCAGTTTCTATTATAGGCTCTGGCTTGCTTCTTATATAGCATTAACAAATTCGCTTTTCTTAAATGGAAGGAATTTCAATACGACAAACTAATGATGGTTGTTTCTCTATTTTCTCTCTCAATCCTATACCAAGTTTCAAAATGTGGTATCTTCTGATTGAATTGTTTATTTAATCAGCCATGTCATTTTTTCCTTTCTTAGATTGATGATTATCAGTTGATCTGAATCACAGGCTACTATAAGAGCTCTAAGGCACTAGACAACTGACAGAATCTTATTTGAAACTGTGCACTTAAGATACTTCTTTGAAATATGTTTGTCTTGACAACCTCCTTCTGATATTATCATCTCAGACTCAGCAGAAAATGACTTTTTTATGATTCTCTTTCTAAAAGACTAGACACCATATGTACTTTATTTAAAGAAAATGCTTTTTATTCTTCTTTATGACCTTGTTCTAATAAACTCACATCAATATAGTTTATTTTGCCTAGAAATACAGAGTGCTTCCTGTGGAGATTAGATTTTTCTTTTCATATATTACTTTCTTTTCCATTATGTTTTTTTCGATTAAAGTAATGATTATTCTCCAGAAAAGAAGCCTGTTGCCTTGGGAGAGCCAGTGTTTTCTTTATCACTTACCAAAAAAAAAAAAATCCTTATTTTCTGTTGTTATATCTCTAACACAAACATCCAAGGTGACTTGGTGGTGGTGATTTCTGTTGCCTTAGAAATTGGCAAGATTTTTACCATGAGAGTGCTTGACGGGGAAGATTCAAACTTCCTGTTGCTGATGTTTCTCAGGTGGAATCTCTCTACCTCCCTAAAACTGAGAGTTCCTAACCTGCATACTTTTACAAGAATTGGCATTGTTTTTACTTTATTTTAGCCCATTATCTTCCCTGCCCAAATCCCTGAGCCTCTGCTCCTTGTTTTCCAGTAAGTCCCACCAACCTGTCTCAATTTAACCTTCCTGGACCCAGTATGATGCGCTCCAACAGCATTCCCGCCCAAGACTCCTCCTTCGACCTCTATGATGATGCCCAGCTTTGTGGTAGCGCCACATCTCTGGAGGAAAGACCGCGTGCTATCAGCCATTCAGGTTCCTTCAGAGACAGCTTGGAGGAAGGTAATAAGGCGGGGAATGGGGGAAGATAGAAATAATGTTAGTTCATGTAAGTCTGAAAGGAAACTTGTTTCATTATCCATAGCATAAGGATCCTCAAGGAGGAGATGAATCAATGGGCTAATTCTTACCTTAGGTCTGCTAAAGCTTGAAGATACTTTACTATTTCTTTATATATTACAAAGTGTGTAAGTTTTTTTTTAAAGATTGGTGCTTGACTATAGAATGGTCTATGTAAATCTAATGCTCTCCAACAGATAGATATAGAGCTTTAGGGAACCTTGACATATGTGTCACATATTAAAACATTTTATTTGAAACCTTTATTAAAGAGCTATAAAGATATGGAAGTCATAATGGGATTATCTTATGTTGCTAACTTTTATTCTCAGGTCTATGTGCTATTAGCTACTGTACCATTTTAGAATTTATATTCTACCTGCATTTTCTAATACAGGTCATATTTTTCCAACTATAATAAAATTTATATCTTGCCTCATAAATGTCATTTTGTTATACAATTTTACATGAATGCTCTACATAAATCCAAGCAAAAATCTCAGGAAGCTACATACATGCTCGTGTACATATTTTCCCATGTGTACATATTATATAAAACTTAATTCTAATTTAAGAAGTTTTCCTTTAATTTAATGAAACATTTTTAATTACCCATGAAAAAGGCATATGGCATGTACATCATAATGCATGCCAGTTAAGGATAAAACCAAACTAAGCATAGAAATCCAAAGTGACTAGAGGAAAATCAAACATAAAAGCTGCCACTTAATAACTGTGCATAACTCAAAGCTCCTAAACTTGAAACCTAACAGAAAGTAAGCCTTTAGCCATCAGTTGTGTATAGGCTGAACTCAGGGAAGTTACTTAGCTTTATGAGGTTGAGTTTCTGTTCCTTCACGTTATACATTTCTCATGTAGATGACATGGGCATAAGTGTATCTCTTCCTTCTTCTTTGTCCACTGTATCTTCTTATGTCATGTATCTATCTTATGACTTCAGGTCACTACTGTAAATGTAGTGTGCTAGCACTACCTCACCTGCCCACCTTTGCCTCTGCCTTTGGGAATAATGAAGAAACCACTGAGCTCCCTGTTAAAAATGGTGGCCAGCTGATGGCGCAGCATAGTTCAAACCCTCTAATCTGAAATGTTAGGCCCTTGTCTTTATGAAGTGCTAGCGTCATGCGCTTGTGCAGAAACCTCTTAATCCTTCTGTCCTCTGCTAAACATACAGATGGCTCTCTAGAGCGCCTTATGTACAAGTAAGATGATGTTCATTGCTGGGAAACTTGGCATCCAGTGTATGAAATTTAAATAGTGTGAATTACTTAAAGCTAACCTTAGTGGGCAAAATAACTCTTTCATTCCCATGCATTGAATGCTAATCCTTCAGGGCCTGCTTAAATTATGATCTAGAATGAAGGCAGTCTTGAACTGGATTGAACTCTTGCTCAATGCCCATAGTTACAGATAAGAAAACTAAGCCACAAGCTATGAAGTCACAGATCAACAAAAAAAATGTGTCAAGAAGAGGATGAGAATGGGCTCTTCTGAGCCATTGTCCGTCTTCCTTCTAGTACTCCAGGCTAACTCTTGTCGTTTTTCTCAGCATTACTAAAGAATTATGTCAACATTGAAAGAATGGGTCTCTTCAGAAGATAAATGACTCAAAGAGTAATGCTTTGCATACTTGATGAAGTAATAGCATTTTCTCAAGCCCTAGAGGTTATTTTCTCCCTTTCACAAACCTCTATATTCTAATAAAAATAAAGTGACTCTTCTGTCACCAAGGAGTAGGACCAATGGGTAAGAATGTTGGCTTTCAAGCACTGTGACCTAAGTTGAAACCCCAATACCCATGTAATAAGCCGACAGAGACAGGAAGATTCCCAGAACTCCCTGAGCGAGCCAACTAGTCAAAAACAGCAAGTTTCGCTTCAGCAGGGGACCCTTCTCATGAGGAGAAGAGTGACAGAAGAAGCCAGCTGACACCCTGCACTGGTCACTAGCATAAATGCTTGAGCAAGGACTGATCTTATGTATACATACTATCCAAGACCACACACATGCATTACACACACACACACACACACACACACACACACACATCAAAAGTGAAAAATGAAAAGATGCTTCTTCTTGTTCTCTCTGTCAAACTTCATCTTCTTGTTGCCTCCTGGGTTGGCACTATTCAAGGCACTATTTCAGAGCCCTCTGCGAACCAGCTTAGAGGCATTGCCCTCTGCCCTTGAACTACCCACATGATCTCAAAAGACTGCCAATTCCTCTCTTGTAGTTGTCATTTTCATTATGCTTTTTGGCTTCATTTTGGACACTTAGGGTTTTATTTCATTTATGTGTGATCCCAGGATCTTATAATGGTGTTAGACATTATATGTGTTCACCTAATGTTTATTATTTATTATTATTTAAGGGATGAATTAAAAGCAACAACAGTACTGTTCCATATGGAAAAAGGAAGAACTTACCTACAAATATAATTAAGCATAATTTAACCCACCTTTTCAGTTTAATGTATTGTAAATTCCAAAGTAATGACTTATCTTCAACTGTGATGACTTTGTATTTGATTTATATCAATGAACCTGAGTGAAATTTTCACCCTCAAAGATATCTTGAAGTGGGAATGTTTTTATGTTACTAAAATTCATAAAAAATTGATTTCCCCTCTTCAAATAGCATAATTAATTCATCACAAAAAGGAAATACAAAATTGAATCAAGTACTTTCTTCTTTGAAAATATTTAGATAATTCTGAGCCTGAATCTGTATGTTAAAAGAACGAAATTCAGAAAACAAGATCTGAAAGTCTTTAAGGAGATTTTAGCTTTCTGTTCATCTTACATGGGAATTTTCTGCAGATTCCAGTGTACACATATGGTGGGCCTCATGCCCCCTGCTTCTCTCTGTAACTTGGTGACTACTGCTAGCATGTAAATGACCTTGGAACATTAAGTAACTGAATCTCTAAAAGTTTCCCAGTCAACTATTTCATAACCAGGTCCTTTTCTATGGTTATTTTACATCTCTAGCCAACTGATCTTTGTGCATCCAGTAGATGTCTGGTTTTACATGTGGACTTCACTGCTTTAACCATGTTCTTGTTTTCTCCAGTCCATGGCTCTTCCCTGTCATTGGTCTCTAGCACGTCTTCTCTTTACTCTACGGTAAGTCTGGTCCTTTTTTTTTTTTTTCTGCCTTTGCCATGCACAGACGACTGTATATACTGATATTTATATAGCAGTTGTCTAGTAAAATAGGGCCCTTCTCTGGTCTGCTTACACCCTTCCACTCAACTTTGATGCATACATTATGAGTAGTCAATAGCACAAAGCCGCATTATAACACGGAGTCCTTAAAACATGAGTATGCTGTACCCTCTGTTCAGGCTGCTTCTCGGCTTCCTCTCTCACCCACGGCTAATAACCATTTTATAGCATCTCCGCTAGTTATTATTTTTAACTTGATTCTTGAAGCAGATTGTGGTTTTTGGTTTTCTGTGTCTTTTTCTCTAGAAAAGTAAACAAATAAATGAATAATCATATCTTATGAAAGATGCTAATCTTAAAATTGTTTCCTCAAGAGAGGAGTGCCAGTGCTTCAACCCTTCCCAGTGTGAGATACTATAATTTTTGCAAAGAGAGAAAGAGAGAATGTTTGTCCTTGAAGGTAGTTCCTTCTGTTTAAAATTCCCATCAGGAAATGACATGGCAGCGAAGCTTCCTTCAGTGAGGGGTTAAAAGCAGATACTGAATCTCATCCAGCTTTGTATTCTGTGAGTAATCTTTGCTTTTGTACTGAAAGGGCATGAGAAGGTTACAGCCTTTGGCTTGCACCCAGCAATTAGGCTCTAAGGAATAGACTGATCATTTTCACACACCCCAATTATTTGCATGTACTAATTGTACATATCATGGGTTTTGTTATGAGATTTTCTAAATATCTATAATATATTTCGAACATCCTAAATCCCCTCTTCCAAAATCCTGAACCTGTAGTGCTATTTTGTTTGTGCTATAACAAATAAAACTTACCTGAGGATCAGAGTGTCGAGTGAGCCACTAGTTAGTCATAGAGGCCAGGCAGGCATGGTACACACCTTTAATTCCAACACTCAGAATGAAGAGGCAGACTGGTCTCTGTGAGTTCAAGTCCACCCTGGGCTACACTAGATTGATCCAGTCTTAAAGAGAAACCAAGCCAGAAAGTGGTGGCTTACACCACTAATCCCAGTACTTTAATCCCAACATTATGGAGGTGAAGACAGGAAGGGATATGGCTGGGTAGAGAGAGGAATATAAGGTGGGAGGAGACAGGAGCTCAAGGCATTCAGTCTGAGGATTTATAAAGACAGGACTTGTCTCCTTCATTCTGAGGATTTGATAGAGGTAAAAAGTCTCTCTAATGACTGGCTCCTTTCTTTCTCTGGTCTTTCAGTATTTATCCTGATATCTAACTCTGGGTTTTTATTATTAAGACCAATTAGAATCCTTGTCCCATGCACCCTGTTCCTGTTGCTCCCCTTCCTCTACTTTCAAGCCCTCCTTCTACTTTTGTGTGTTATCTTTATTGTTTTCCTTATTATTATTACATGTGTACATACATATAATATGTAGGATGAAATAATTCAGTTTTTGCTTATAAATTAAGCTTTCTTATTTTCTGCTTTATGTATGATATCAAACTGTCATTAAAGACATGTCTATTTTTCTTGTTTCTCATTTAATGCTAAAAAATGTCCAGTACATTCTTGATCAATATATCAGTGGTTAGGTAGATGTACTGTTTTAGCTTAAGGGATAAAAATAGTATGAAATGTAAAAATAACTTGAAAGAACATGAAATAGAGATATGTTAATATTTAGTGATCCTCCTTTTGTGACAAGCCTGTTTCTCCTTGAGATGTAGCTGATATATACTATTGAACTTAATATTTATATATAAGAAGAAAAATTGGACCATCTAATAGCCATGGTTTTCTTCTTTAATATACATTAGTTTTGAAAATCACATTTTAAATAATTATAATAATAATATTTGAGTAAAACTTCCATTATGATATAAGAGCAAACAGATCATGGGTTTCAAAAATTAGATTATTATTTAGTCTACACAAGGGTCTAACAGCTCTTCCTATAATAATAATCATCTTCTCTACACAATTTAATATCATAACTGAAGGTTCTAAGTTACTATTGATTATTTGCAGTGTATCTAGAGACTGATTGTCTCATCTCAATCTCCATTTGAATAAGAAAGAATATTTAGAAGGTGCTCATTTACATAGTACAAGTTTTGTGAATTAGCACAAAAAGGCAGATTGTGTTGTTTCAACACATAGTGCATAATACTGAACCTCCTTAATATGCAGAGTTGAGACATGCTAATTAAAATAACAAGAGGATAGATTTTATAAACTATTTAATTTGACTTATCAGATTTATTCCTATATTCTCCTGTCTCTCTATTCCTTTCTATCTCTCTACCCTCCTGCCCAGAAGCCCTGTTTCTCACTAATCTTTCTTTCCCACTCATGTCTATTCATTTTGTTTCGTGATCCACTGAGTTTAACCATGGCAATCTATGTTTGGAGCTGTCAGTCGAAGCCTGGTGGACTTAGCAATATGTACACGCTAAACAGAATCTTTCTCTAGAATCTATCAGTAGACAATAGTTCAGCAATAAAGGGTTTTAAATGATAGAGTGGTAGGAATGTGAAGGCAAACTATGACAATAAGAAGGCAGAGATGAGAAATAGTTTGTGTAAAGCATTATGTGGGGCCTGGAGAGATGACATGATGGTTCAGAAACACTTGATGCTCTTGCAGAAGAGCTGGGTTAAATTCCCAGTACCCACATAGTTCGAAATCTGTAATTCCAATTCCAGGGGATCTGACATCCTTTTCTACCTACATGGCAGAATCCCCTTGTGGACCTTCTTTTCACACTATGAACTGAAACAGCCATTTATAATTAACATTATACCATCCTAGGGATGCTAGGGGACGACTGAATAGATTTTCATTCAAACCTGATTCAGTTAGCAGTGATTACATATGGCAGGCAAGTTGTCAAATGTTCATGGGCTGTTTCTCTAAGAGCTGACTTCCACCCCTATGAGGTCTTTGCAAGATGGAAGCCACAGGTCTGTTGTCATCAGCCAAGGAGTCACCTCTAGAAGCTTGAAATCTGTGTGCTCATTTTAAGATCCACACCCACTAAACAATCTGTGGATTTTTGTCAAAACAATGTAAATTTCTGAATTCTGTTTTATGTTTCGGTTTTTTTTAAGGCCAAATACAGTGGTGCATGCCTTTAGTTTCAGCACTTGAGAGGCAGAGCCAGGCAGATCTCTGTGAATTTAAGGCTATCCTGGTTTACATAGCAAGTTTCAGGACAACTAAAGCTAAATAGAGACCCTATCTCAATGATAACAATAATAATGGAAATATCCAGCAACTCTTAGATGAATCGCTCCTCATTTGCCAGTTTTCTTTAGGTAATGACAGAGGCTTTCAGACAAAGCACCACCTCTGCCACCTCGTCTTTCCTCCCTTACACTGAAGTTGTTTGTGTTGCTGGTCACCACTGTTGTATTTCTTAATACTTATATCTGCTAAAATACAAAACAAAGGATAGAGTGGAGGGCTGTGTGATTATCAGTTTTTAATACTCTCATTCTTTTAATCTTATATGTATGATACTATTAAGCTTTTACATTATTGATCCCTGCAGTAGAGTTTTTTCAGTGGTAAGATATGAAATTTTATTGATCGCTTTCTGTGTTTATATTCTCATTTCCACTGAGTTCATGGGAAGAAGGTCCATGCTTCATCCTTGTGTATGTCCTTCACACATTGTTTAACACAAAAGCAACACTAGGAAGTGATTATTAATTATAAACTTAACTGGCTTGAGAAATACAGAAATCAATTGGTATTTTTACTTAGGCAGAACACTTTATGTTACTTACTGTCCTTCAGTATGCTAGTCCTGCTTGAACAAACTCACTAAAAATACCATGCAATCAAACTTCACCGTAACATTAATCCCAGATCTAAGGCACTGGGGGAGATAGAATATTATGCTTGTCTCATTGCTCCATTTTTATGGTAATGGGTATTATTTGAAAAAAAACATGGAATAAGAAAAGAAGGCAAGGATTAAAGAAAAAAAAGGCTTGAAACTGAGCGAGAAAATCTATGCCATGCAGCACATTAATATGTAACTAACACCTGTAACTCGGAGTTATTTTAATGAAAATGTGATGTGATGATCATATTTTGTGTCATCTAAAGAAGTAGATTTTTTTTAAAAATCACATCAATTATATATTGAGTCTTTATAATTTTAATGCAATCTGAAGTCTAAA
This sequence comes from Dicrostonyx torquatus, assembly GCA_028555095.1. Classification (NCBI taxonomy): domain Eukaryota; kingdom Metazoa; phylum Chordata; class Mammalia; order Rodentia; family Cricetidae; genus Dicrostonyx; species Dicrostonyx torquatus. The sequence goes on from JAQHUG010000178.1 coordinate 2,596,230, forward strand.
GGCAAAATGCAACCATAATAAACCAATAATAAATATATAAAGTATTATATATTTGAACTAAGAAAATCATGAATAAGGCTTAATCAAGTTACTGACTGAACATCCTTTGCTTGTACTGAACATCTGAGCACCAAACCACATTTAATAACTTTAAATTACTAGAATTTAAAAAATGAATATGTTGAAGGCTAAAATTGGGTTTTAAAAATGACCAAGGCAAATGTTAACATTGTTTTTAAAAACAAAGTTTACTTATGAAGACAATGAAAGCCTTTCTAGTTAGCACACAGCAAATATCTTAACGTACATCCTGACGCTTTTCAGAGGGAGACTTAAACAAAAGCATGAAATTCAGGTTAAAAGAAATGCTTGTGAATAAAATATACCTAGGTAGTTGTGCTATTTGCATTTTGTTTGTATGTTTGTATGTGTGTGTGTGTGTGTGTGTGTGTGTGCGTATGTGCATGTCTGTATGTGTCTGTGTGTGTGCGTGTGTTTTCTTGCTTCTATAAAATGGACCAAAACCATGTATCAAGTCATCACAAAATGTCCCCAAAGCAGCCACAGGTGACAAGACTGTTTTTGCAGCCCTTTTCAGCATGTGGCAGCAGGCAGAGAGTCATTTTGTTCTGCAACATTACACATCCTCCAGTTCGTCCCAGATTGCAGCAGGTTCCCAAATGGAATGGCGCATATAGCTCATTTGCTGGAGTTTCATAGCCCCAGCATGAAGACAGAAAAAAGACCTAGGAATTTCTGCACAGAAGCACCAAACATTCGGCCATTTTGTACAGCAATTCTCATTCCCGTACGCTACACAGCTGACGTTATTTGGCCATCTTATTTAAGCCACTTTAAAACAAAGTATCTTGTTTAGCTGATGTGTCTGTCTACCAATGAACTTAATAGTCACTAAGGGAAAGAAAGCGAATAGGAATTAGTGTCCTCTCCTTTCTATTATTAACAAGAATGGCCAGCGTTTCCCCCTCAACTCCACTTGTCATTTTCATAATACATAAATCAAAAGATAGACGTTTGTCTAAATCTTAGTCAAAGATTTATATAATTTCATGGAGTCTGATATATAAAACAACATTTCATGTTCCCACGTACCCATATATTTAGAGTTAAAAGTTTATAATGAGTTTTTAGGTCTCTGTACATCATAAACTGTCTTGAGGCGTGTTATAAATCTATTACCCCTAGTTTAAAGTACTTTGTGTCATATATAACTATCCATTTTATTTCTATAGTTTGCTGTTTATTTTAACTAAACAGTCTTGTGTTTTACTCTTATGTTAAAGCATAAAAGTTGTAAAAACATGATCAACTAACTTATTCATTTATACATATCAAATAAGTTGCCCTTAACTTTATAACTAAAATCTCTATTTGTTTTTACAGGCTGAAGAAAAGGCTCACTCAGAGGTAAAATTTTGTACCACTTTATTATTTGAAAACCAGCCTTACTTTAGGATGAAATCAGTTTTATTGCCACTAGAGGGTGCTTGATGCAGCAGCATAACTGCAGGAGTTGTAGAAGTTGATCTGTGGTTTCAAGGTTGGACTCTTAGGGAAAACGAAAGTGAGTTCTAGCAGCGAACTTTCTTCTCATATTCTGTCCGCTATGTCGTTACACATAACGACTAATGCGTTATCTATAGTAGCTGCCACTCATTCGTTCATTACCAATTGAGCTTTAAAATAGAACATTTCACTGTCCTTTTCTCCCTGCCTGTCACACTCTGTTTAGGATTAATGAAACTGTACAAGGCACAGGACCTTCTCCACACAAGGAGCACATCCCTGCCTATCTCTGTGTGGCATGACTGTGCCGCCTCTAGAATTCCCTTTTTCTCTACGGGGATGCATTTCACAAATACGTACTGGCTTGTTTGCAATCATGTACAAAATCAACCTTCTCTTTGAAGAGAAGGTTAAAAAAATTTAAAAATGGTTTCTAGGCTATGAGAGCAAGACTTTATTCATGGAGGCTGATGAGATGACTCAGCCCTCAAGAGTGTGCTGCCCTTACAGAAGGCCAAAGCACCCAGGTCTAGAGACTCACAAACATCTGTATGTAGCTCCAGCTTTCAGGGATGTGGCTCCTCCTTTTGACTTCTGAGGGAACCCCAAATTATGTGCACATGCACATACATGGGCATTCACACAAGCACGCAAATTAAAAGTAAATCTTACACTTTCTCTGAGGTGTAGTACCAATTCTCATAGGTTTACACTGATGCTGATAAGATAAATGCGGAGGACGTCATTCTGACTAAGCTCATTTCATAAGCGTTTAGATTTAAAATTTGTTCCAAAATATGTTCGCAACTACTGAGAGTACATATTAATCATACACACACAATTTTTTTAACTGAAACTATCTTTTTAAATTACATACACATGGCAAGACTTGTAGTGTTGGTCATGAAACAGTTACTGAAGTTTGGAAATTCAGCAGTGTCTGTTAGCCTTAGTAGTAACTATCCAATTCTCCTTTTGTTATGATGCCCATAGGAGGTCATGGGCTTTCAAAAAGGTACCATATATTGCTTTATAGTTTTCTGGGTTACATGCTGCCGGAATTAGAATTATATAATAAAGGTGTAAGGTGAGAAAGCCTCTTTCTGTTTGTATTTGTCTGAAAGATAAAAGAGGCTTTGCTTACTGGGGTTAATTATATCGTTATATGAAAGTAACACAAACGTTCATCGGGACTGAGATCTCCATTTTAAAAATAAGAAATAACAGAAAACCATACTTGGTGAAACTGTATAGGGGCACATCACTGTCAGAGGTCACAAGTTTTGGAGCGGGATAATATTGATTACCTCCTTCTCCTGACAATAGGAAGAGAAATTCTATAACTGTTCTCTCTTTCTCTATTGCTCACTTCTCTCAATACTGATTAATATTTCTTTTCGAAATTTAAAATGTATTGTATAGAGGGGGAAAGACATGTATTGGCCCTTTCCAAAATGTCCTTTCACTCTTAGAAAGCATTCAAATTGTCCAGCTCCAAGAATGAGGACTTATTTTTAGGAGTAAAGAGAAGCATTTACGTAGAATACTTGGCATGTAAAGAGTTGGATTCTCTTGAGACAAGAAATACACATGCAGAAACAATTTTCATATGCTTGCAAATATCTTATTTTAATCACTGCTTACATTTTCTGGCAACATGGGATATGACTGACTGAAATGCATAATATGATATGATATTGATGTGTCTGTGTTATTAAAGTGAAAATTAGTAAAATCAAAACCATTTAAGAATATTTATACTGTTGGTTTATTTAGTGAATTGTATGATATTCATAATTTCCCCCCATATTTTATACTTTTGATACCTACAAAACATTTCTGCTCAGAGCTAGATATAGGTCACTGGATGAAGGTATTCTAAGAAGCATTAGCTATAAGTTATCTATTCACCATTAAAGTTCCATTCCATAAAATTACTTTGCATTCTGGATAGTGATATATGCTCATAATTCATGCACTCCAGATCCTGAGGCAGGAGAATCACAAGTTTGAGGACAACCTGGGCTACATGATGATATCCTGTCTCAAAAAGAAAAAAATATTTATTTTTCAAATATAGACTCATTAAATATTCAAATCCAGGTCTTCTGTATTATTAAAATAGCCTATACTTTTTGAAAATCTTATAAAATATAGAAAACTAAAATGTATCTTGAAAATGTGAGATTTTCAAAGAAATCATGTGGCAAATCATTTACATAAAAATCAAGAAAAGTATGTAGATAGTCTATATGAATTTTTGAAGATTATTTATGGCTGAGTTTTAATCACAATATTGTTTTTGAAGGAGGAGACTCCATAGAGATGGTGAACTATTTTGTCAGTCCTTCAGGACTTATAAGTAGAGTCAGTAGACTGGTTTGATGAGCAGATCTGGGTCCCATATGAAAGTTAGAAATGCATTCATCTCTTGATAACTAGCATTTGGAGCTGCAACACAGATAGCATTCACCCTCTAGAAGGACTTGTTACTGATTTGCCTCTGGTTACTGAACTTGCTTTCCTGTACCGAAATCTTCATGGTAACGGATCATTTAGTTCATTGGAATTTTTAATTGCACAGCAAATCCATAAGCTACGGAGAGAACTGGTTGCATCCCAGGAGAAAGTTGCTACCCTGACATCTCAGCTGTCGGCAAATGTAAGTTGTCTATTATTGTCTGAAGATACCAGAACAGATTTTTTATCTAATTAGAGTTAATACCTTGATTCACAAGGTTAAAATGTTCACGGTCACACAATGGAAGGCACTAGAAGGTAGGACTTATGTGAAATGGAAGGGTTTTGCCAACTCACTAATAAAATATAAACCTAAGTTGATGAGAAACAACATGGTAAAACAAAACAATGGGAAAAAAAGATTATAGCTTAGAAAATTACAAACAGTGGTCATGATAACAAATGTTGCCTTTTTTCTTGTTTCTTACTTTTGTCATTTCGCATGAAGGAGTTTTTGCTCAGGTTGAAACCTAATAAGGTCTGTTGGTATTTGACTGTGGAAGGCAAAATATGTATTGGTCCTGTCCCTTTCAATGGTTAATGAAACGTACAATAAAGTTTAAAATGAACTAACTTGAATCTAAATAGTAAGCTTAGTTCCACTGTAAGTGAAATACAGTTCTGTCAAAAATACCATCGCCCCCCCCCATGCTTCTTAGAGCAATTTAGAAGAATACATTTGCTGGTACAAAAGCAACTTACATTCATGAAAATAGGCACCCTGAAGACCGTCAACACATTAACCTTTTCTGTCGAATGTCTTTCCACGCTCCTAGGAGGACTCAAAGTAGATTAAATGAACTGTAACACGGGAGAGCATGTGGCCTGGTGCCCAGTGCTGGGGAGCAGCAGTGTGAGAAGCAAGAGTAGGGGGTTCGGAAACCCTGCTATGCTGCCTTATGCCCTCTGTAGTCTTTGCTCAGTCCTTTCTGCTGCGTGACTTTGGGCTTCTTCCTCTTGCTCCACTGCTGCCTCTCTGCTCCTCCATGGAGATGTTCTTGCTTCTCCACCAAGCATCACATATCAAAAATGAACAGGTGCGGAACTGTAATGTATGACTCCGTAATAGAAATCCGCAGGAAATAAGTCATTTCACTCACTGTGAATTAATTTTCGCTCTGTGTCTGCTGACATTATGCTTTTACGCTAGGGAATAATAGTCATTTGAGATTGACTATGGTTGTTCACAAAGATTTCAGTGAAATGCCTAACAATAAAAGCAGATTTTTTTTCCCTAAAGCATTGCTAGAAAATAATAGTCTATCCACTGTTGATCTCTAAGTTTAACTATTAAAGAGATAGTTTTGAGACTGATGTAAATTTTACTCTAGATCTGTAGTACACTGTTAAACTGGTGAGTTTCTGAACTTACACCCAGATGACAAGGATCTGTACAAAAACCACAAACATGCTGGACTGCGTTTGTCTGTGGTTAACAAGCCTCAGTGAGCAGCTCAACCATGATGATCACATGTTTTGTTGCATGTTTTCTGCTTTTGTAGTACTTGGGTTTGGACCCATGAACTCATATATGCCAGGCTAGCATTTTTTTAAATCACTGGAGCCACATCCAGACCTGGACTTATTTTTTTATGATTTGCAATTTCTATTTGTAGGTAAAGACAGGTCTTTTTATTCAAATTTATATAGTTTATTAGCTGAACTGACTGTATTAGTAGTAGCCTATTAACTTATTCAGAGTGTAAGTAAATATTGTATTTGTGTTAAATGTGTGCTCTCCACAGGAAGGATTGGTATATGAAAGTGCAGTAGGTATATGTCCTAAAAACAGATTTTGATGAGTATTTTTCAATTTAATAATCATTTAAGGAACATTCACCTCCTCTTAATCTATGTATTAGATCCTAGTGAGTTCACTTGATTAGGTTCATTTTTGTGACTTGTGTGTTGTGCGCTGGGACTTGACATTAATAAATCTGTTTAAACTTGTTATATCACTGTTCAGTAGAGCAGAGTGGGTGATATTGAGTGGGCAGTCTGCTCATTGGACTAGCAGAGTACTGTACCAGTCAGTGCGGCACACAGTAGTCCTTCCCTCCTTACAGATGTGCTCCAGAAACAGCTGCATCAAGCCACAAGAGACTGTAACAGAAAGCTCATTCTGCTAGGGTAACAAATTGTTACTTCATTTTCTGTCCATATATGCATTGTAGGCATTATATATAATCACATTTCCTCTTGCTGTTAAAAAAATCACAGTAATTTTCTTGGTATCACATTATATAGTATAATTCCATGGCCATTATAACTAGCAGTTAGGCATCTCTGTTTTATCTAATATTAATACATTCTCCTAAATTTTGAATAATATTTTGGGAAAAATTGATTTAAAAAAAATAGTCACAATCTAGTAAACACTGCAACCACCCTGAAAATCATATTTTCTTTAAAAAGTCATAAAGCTTCCCAAAGTAATAAAATTAATTATTGATGAAAAATTGTCCCTTATTTACCCCTTTATTCTTCTATCAGTTTCTGTATTTAGTGAGAAACTTAACATTTATTACTTCTGAAGTAACAAAGTTAACTGATAAACAAAACGAAGAAGATATAAATATAAAATGTTCATTATTAAAGCATATTTTCCACTGAAAATAATTGGACTCAAAATGATATTTAGTAACCAACTATTAAGGGTTTCATGAAATGTTAGTTAAAAGCATATTTACGAAGATTAGAAATTTATACTTCTCTTAGTTAGGGTTTCTGTTGCTGCAATGAAACATCATGACCAAAACCAGAAAAAGTCAGGGAGGAGAGGGCCTAATTGGCTCACACTTTCAAATCACTTCCCATCATCAAGGAAGTCAGGACAGGGACTCAAGCAGGGCAGAAACCTGGAGGTATGAGCAGATGCAGAGGCCATGGTGGGGTGTTGTTTACTGGCCTGCTCCTTGTGGCCTGCTCATTTGGCTTTCTTATAGAATCCAGGGCCACAAACCTAGGGATAGCACCACCCACAATGGGCTGCTCCCCCATCAATCACTAATAAAGGAAATGCCTTACAGCTGTATCTTATGGAGGCATCTTCTCAACAGAGGTTTCTTCCTTTCAGATGACTCTAATATGTGTCAAATTGACTTAAGACTAGATAGCACATTATTGTAACGTTAAATACTTTATCATTACTTTGACCTACAAGATATAGCCAACATAGTTTATGCATACAACCTATTCTTTATAATCCAAATATTCTCATATTTTAAATTCCGACTAATGTGACTTCATAAATACACAAATTATAAAGTAATTTTCTACAAATGTATAGATCAAGAGCCAATAATTAAATATTTGTTTTCTTGACTTTTTGGGAAGCAAAATATCACAGTGTTCAGGATTATTTCTTTATCAAATAAGAAACTTTTTTAATCTCTCGTGTTCCTTATGGGGGGGTGGCAACTTTAGTTTTAGGATTTAGCACCTTGTTTCATAGGCATAAAGGGATTATTTTGAAAAGACAAAATTGTAATCAATACAGAAATCCATCATGGCATACATATTGTAAATTCAAAGGTAAGAATGGTTTATTTCAAAAGTAATATTAAAAAGAAGAAAGACTCATGAATTTGTATGATAATACTTGGGTACTTTATAAAATTGGTCAAATTAAAGCATAGTCCTTGGGAATGCAAAGTTAGCTATAAAAAAAAAAAACACCAAGAAAGCAGCCACATAGATGGAAAGGAAAGGAAAGACCCCAGTAACTGAATAAGAGAACAAAGAGAGTTCACGGAGGATTGAAATTTGGCTGCATTCTCTACAAAGTGTTTTTCTCCCTACTGTAGTATCCATGAACCACAGCCCATAATGAGCGAAGGCACTGGTGCTAAGTATGGGCCATCAGAGGCTGACTCTCATGGGGATTTTTGCTAGCCATTTTTATTGGAGGTGCCATCTTTTATCTCTGCAACAGCAACAAAAAATGATGTGTTAAAGTCCCATCACACCCTTCCTTCAGAAAACTAAAATCAATCGTTTGCCAAAATCCACCAGATTTTACCCAGATTGGGCTTGTTATAGATCGATATTAGAAAACCCTTAATCTTTAGATCTTTGTAGGAACACGATAAATGCCATCAGTTTGAGATAATGTACCTGCAGTTGTTTCTGAAGTCAAGGACTGACTGAAGCATCCTGTCATACTTAGTATTTGCACTTCATACTGTTGAATCAGGAAGAAACGTCCTCGTTTACAGTTGTATCTTCAAGCATTTCTAATCATAAGTGTGATGAAGATATACTATAATACGTGTAATCCTCTAAAATTGAAAATAAAACCCCAGTGCACAAAAGCTTAATGTTAAATTTGGACCTGTGAATACTTCTGCCTGGGTCAGCTCTACTTCTTTAGTTGAAGGGAATCGAAAGTAGGGAGAGAAGGCCTTTTATTTTAGAGATTTGAAAGTGAATACAGCCCTTCCTTCCCAGTTCTTTGTAAGTAGAAAAAGAGGAAAGATAATGTTCTAGCTGTCAGCAGATGTCTGACACTTGAAGGAGGATGTCCTCACAATAGACGCGCTAACAATATCTGCAAAGGTCATGATGGAAGTCGAGAAATGAGGAACATTTGTCCATTGACTACTTCAGTGACCTCCTTTCAGGCTTTCTTTCTAAAAATGTGGCAGCTGGGAAATTCGTTCTGCATTTCGGGTGTCAGATCACTGCGTGAGGCGCAAGTCAGAGGTGTTGTTATTTGCAAAAAAAAATACCACCCCCTTTTGGAAGCCGAGCTCATATTAAATGTCAAAAAAAATGCTGATTTTTAGGAAACCAAAATTTAGAAATGGAAAGTCAAGATATGTGTTAAAGGAGTGTCAGCGCTGAGACCTAGCCATGACAGTCATAGCACTTAAAACGCTGGAACAGCTGAAATTAAGCATTTTATAAAACAAAGGGCTTTATCTTAGCCACAGGAGACTCTGATATTCTATCTTTCTTCTATTTTCTTTGCAGGCTCACCTTGTAGCAGCTTTTGAAAAGAGTTTAGGGAATATGACTGGCCGCCTGCAGAGTCTGACCATGACAGCAGAACAAAAGGTATGACCAGCAATTGCCACTGAGGCTCGAAAGAGGAGAGTACACTTCACAGAACACTGAGTATCTGGCAGGTGTTAGTGCCTTAAAACAATACGGCAAAACATCTATTCTGAGCTAAACTGTACCCATGAGTAGACGGTGCCATTTCCTTTCCAGCTATAATCTAAAGACACGATCACGTTGTCCACATTGGAACAAAGAGACACAAATGCACACCAAGTTCTGCAATACAGGTCTGTCTCTTTACCTCCAACTGCATCTGTAAATGATACCAAATATCAAGCAGAAGCTTTATGTAGGAGAATTCAATTATGCTCATATTGTTATGTAGTTAATATGAAATGCACTTAAATGAGAACTTTCAAAAATGCATGGTCCAGAAGCCTGTAAGTAAGTCATGGCTGTAAGCTGACACATTAAAATGGATGCCTAGAAACGACCTTAGAATTCCAAAGTAGGAGACATGAAAATGTACCAGTTGTGATAGGAACAATTCTATGTGTTTTTGCATCAAAAAAAATTAGTTGACATCTGAGATGCTATGTTCATTTGAAGCAACATTAGTTCAATTACATCGAAAACTTCAAAGACATGCGAAGGATTTTATAGTGTTAAATAAAGAATACTAAAAAGAAGGGAGCAGAATTGAGTTCTCAGAGGCACATAAATTCAGATACTCTGATCTGTCAAGAAAGATGTTGGTCATTCTCCCACAAAGACTAGTTTTGTTCCCTGCTGTTTGTTCAGTGTCCTTGACCTTCTTGAATTGTTGGCAGAAACTGATATAGTCTCTGAAGCTCATGGAAATGTTTTATAAAGGCTACATAGTTATGAAGCATGGCAGATGTCCCTGTATTCATCTGATTCCCATACAGATCTACATTCTAAGAAGTCCTGGATATTTGCAACTTGTGCCTATGATTGTCTATAGGGATAGTTTCAATTTTGTGTTTAGCTATTGTGATGGTTGCGTTATCAAGTTTTGTAAGTGCATGAAACTTGTTTTTAGAAAATATATGAATAGTCAAATTAAAAGGGGTATAATGTAATATCCTGGTATAACTACCTAATACAACCATGTTCTCTAGTTTACTTTAGATCCTAGATCTCTGCCCACAACAATATTCTGTCCAATTTCATCAAACCTTTCTAGAAGATTTCTAACAAACCCCTCTGAGTTCTTAAACTTCCCTCTTCCCTCTCCTTCCTCTTTCTCCCTTCCTTCCTTCCTTCCTCCCTCCCTCCCTCCTTTTCTTCCTTCCTTCCTTTCTTCCTTCCTCCCTTCTTTTCTCCCTTCCTTCCTTCCTTCCTTCCTTCCTTCCTTCCCTGCCTCATTTTCTTCTCTCCTCTCATTGTCCCCTTTCCTTCCCTCCCTCCTTTATATTTCCCTTCTTTGTTATGGATTGCTACTTCACTATGTAGCATAAGAACCCAGACAACATGATTATAGGTCCTTTAAGAAGCCAAGCAGGAAAGAATATCTAATAACATTGGAACTGAAAACCTTGAACATGAATTCTGACTGTGTCTCTTAAGAATTATCTAATCTTACCAGAGCGGTAATAGCACACACTTTTAATCTCAGCACTTAAAACCAGAGGCAGGTGAATCTCTGTGAATTCAACTATAGAGCAATTCCAGAACAGCCAAAAAGGTTACACAGAGAAACTCGTCTTAAAAAACAAAACAAAGTACAATAAAACAAAAAAGAATTATCTAATCTTGAGAGAGCTTAACCTAAAATTCACTTGTTTAACAGCTGGAATTTCTTTTTAACCACTGATACCTCCCAAAGTCACAATAATAACAAGTAAGTACTTTGTAGGATCAACATGAAAAAATAAGCAAAATATTATGCTTACATCATGTGTATTAGGGCAACCTGGAAATATCATCTTCTTGTATATTTCTTTTTTTATTATAATTCCAAAAGGGACTGGAGAGAATTTTGTGTAAATCTTTTGCCATGGAAGCTTGAGATCTAGAGTAATGATCCCCCAGAACTCAGTATAAAAGCCAAAAGCATATGAGGGCCTACTTATAGGATTATAATCCTACTGTGGGAGGTGGGTGGCAGAAACAGATAATTCCAAGAACCAGATGGATATACATACTAGATTCAAGTTCATAAAGAGACATGAAATACATAAGGTGAAGAAGTATCTAAGAAGATAACTAACATCAACCTCAAACTCCACCCATGCATGTAAACATGCATACATACATGTATACACATAGGTGCACAGACATGTTCACCATGCAAAATATATGTGCAAAGGTGAAAAAAGAAAAAACATAAACTACTGCATACCTGGCTTATGTTGGGTATATTTCTGGAAATGCTGATTAGCATTCATTGAAATGTCTTGAAGAAAGAAAATTCAACAGTGACTTTTGACAATCCCTTCATATTTCCTTTAACTCTTTTATATCTGTACAAGTAAAATTACCAATAGAATTATGTAAGATACACAAGTATGATAACTTATAATATCTGGATACTTTTGAAGTTAAGACACCTTTAAGATATATATGTTGGTTTAGCTTAGCAGTTCCAAGAATCAAATGTCTCTCTGCAGTCAAAAAATTCAAAGAAAACACCATAGTATACATAATCTAGACTCTCTGTATATATTCCATCTTTACGTGGCTCAATTTTCTTACTCTATTAGTTTTTCTACAAGTTTATTCTGTCTCTTTAAAGACTTTGGTTTATTTTTTTTAAAACCATTAACTTCTTTTTGTAGCTCTCTATACTCTTTTTTTTATTTCTCCTAAGCCTGTATATATTTCTTAAACATACTGTACCTCATTTAGAGGTCTTTTATGTCTGAATTTGTTTTTATTGTGTATCTGTAATTATTTTCTGACCAGAAGTACACATTTTTTTTAATACTAAGGGAATGGTGAGGGCCAACATGGCCCTGCCTGCGTGGCCTGCCAAGTCCAGCACGTTGAAGGTCCTTTCACTGCCTCTCAAATTTGTGAATTTATGTTTATTTTTCTTTGAAGAAATCTATAAAATAATTTGCACTATGGTTTATTCAGTAACATAAACTGATTCAAATCAGGAGATGAATGTATGCAAGGTATCTAAACCACATGGCAAGGTCACAAAGCCCGAAACTGGGCTTTCAGAGAAGCTAAGGAACAAAGAGTATGTTTTGTTCTCATTGTCTGAGCAGAAGAGTGTGATTTAGCTTGAACAGACTAACATCTTGGCCATGGATTTACGGATAAATATATCTCAAGGGTTCTTAAATTGGGGTCATTGAAATAACAGAACACAAAATACATTGTTCACTTCGACATTTTTCTAAAAGCCGAGGGCATAACATTTAATATTTCAGGAAAGGTCTTTGCCAAGGAACTAAGATAAAAAGGTTATATCACTCTCTGATCCAACAATCTTAAGAAAAAGCATCAAGAATATAGAACTGTACTTTTAATCTCAGTCTCTAGAGTTACAAGTTTCATTTGTCCATTTAGTGTTTCACCAATTTTTTATTTAACTTCTATGGGGAAAGAAGAAAAATAGTAAGAATTTAAAAAAATAGGGAGATTTCGAAGCAAATGCATAGAAGGTTGGGGAGAGAAGAATGTTCTCAAGAAAACCAGCGCTAACCTGTGAGATTCACTGAGTACCATTGTTAGGAAGTGAAGACAGACTTAGTGTAGAATTGAGCAGCCTTGCCTAAAAGGTTCAGTTGTTCCACAAGATTTGTTGTCAAGCTTGTAGGGTTTTCAGTGGAACTTAATGAGAAGTTTTGAAAGAGGTCAAGGACAACTAGGAGATTAGGTTGCAAAGAACATCAAAGGCTAATATCAAGGAAATACTTGATTACTTTGTTTTTGAAGCATTTCAGATATAATCATAACTTGTTTGACCTAAAAGATACATGGCAACTATCCAAATTAGAAACCACTTGAACGTATACTTTTACATGATCTACAGAAGTCATGGCATCGTTATCTTGAATTTGTTACAGGAATTGGAGAGAGACAACAATCTGACATTTAATACCTAGGCAGTCTTGTGGATTTAGTCAGACCTGTTTTCTCTTGTGTTGCACAGAAGAAGTTGAATGACTGTATTGCACAACAGACTACACAGTTATCTGTATGACATAGCTATTTCTCAGAGTATTTCCATAAAGGTTTACCAGTGTCTCTCTAGACTTAAGTATTTTCTGTTGTCGACAACAAAATAGAGACCATCTGAAGACATTTCAGATTATCTTATGATTTTGTAGCCATCTATTTATTATTGACCATAGTCCTTATCCAAATGTCTCACCAGTAAGGAAGCAAAAAAGAAGTAGGGGTGGGAGATACATACGTGTTTGAGGCAACACTGTAATTTCAGTGCAATACAGAAATCCTGGAAAAATATGCAGGAAAATCAATATAAGCACCAATTCTAATGACAAAAAAGGCAATGAAGGCCAGAATAATATTGGAAATTTTCTAAATCCTAGTCAAATACTTAAAATACTTTTTGTTAATTTCTAATCTGCTACCAAGGAAGAAAGAAAGGGAACTGTGACTTCCTTACTACTCAGTAAAGATAGTTCTACTTATTTAACCATGCAGAGACTTGCTGTTTATAATAGGCTGTGAAAGTTTTGATGTTTTCATATAGCACCTGTACTCCACAGTTGAAAACACATCCATCCTATTATATGTGGGTAGTAAAGCAGAAATTTTTTTCTTCTGAGAACAAATACATCTATTGCGTGCAAACCAGAACTTTTCATAAAATCACTCCAGCATTTACTGAATTATAAATCAATCAAAAAGAATGATCTCTCAGCTGCAAAATAAGATATTCAATTAAATGGTATAAAAGGGACCTCTTTTATTTTATTGTTCTGACAGGGATATTTCATTTTGGCCTGTAAGGGAAAGAATATTTGGCAAAAGGTAAACATCATATGAAATTCTCAGAAAGGTCATGGTTGTAGCTTGAATGACAAAATGAGAGTAGATTTCATTAATGGAAATTTTTGCAGATGTAGGGAATAAAAAATATAGGTTTGAACAGATTATATCAATCCTTCTGGAATTTAGCTATCAGTTTAATTAAATATTATAGAATTTGTTATAGGCAGTTATTTATGCTTAGAAAGCTGCCCTATAGAAATACCAAAATGAATTCAGATCAGCTAGTTTTTAACAGATAGAAGTTTTCAAAATCATATAGTAAATCTATTTTTTACCTAGTTTTCGTTCATTTAGTTTAACTAAACCACACAGATAACAATTAGTCTATAGATAGCTGCCATTTTCAAAGTAAACCTTAATATTACAAAGTGATCATTCTTTTAAGGTGTACTAAACACAGTGTTATAAAAAGGCAATACTCTATGAAAATTCCACTTTTAATCACTTTTAAAGGGTTAGACAAAAAAAAATCAGTGTAGTGGTGCACACCTTTTATTCTGACACTCTGGAAGCAGAGGCTAGGGGGAATCTCTGTGAGTTCAAGGTCAGTCTTGTCTATACAGCTAGCTCCAGGACAGCCAGGGCTACATAGAGAAAAAACAAAGTTTATAGAAGAGACTTCTCTAGAAGAGATTAAAGCTTTGGCACTTAAATAACTCAGCTAGCTCAAAATTAAGCTCAATTATTACATTTGCATAAGATCCTATTTCCATTTCTTTCTGTAAAGCCAGAGTCAAATATTTTAAATATTTTAGCAGATTTTTAAGTCTGCAGCATAAGCATCATTGGTTCCAAATCCAGGGATGAAAATATGACTTTAATTAAAATTTAACACTCACCTAAGCACTGGTTATAAAATGGATTTTTAAATTATGTGAATCTATCCAGTAAATACTTCTCTCTCCAGGGTTTCAAGTAGAAACATCAAGTTTTAGTAAAATTACTTGTAGTAATTGAACAAGAGACACATAGCAGAAGTTGGGGGAGACAAAGTTGTTATGAAGAACTGGGTTGCAATTGTATCTACAACGTGATATGTTTCCTTTATGAGAAATGAATGGTTATAGAGAATTATTTGAAATTTATGTATAATTTCAGTAATTTCCTTCTAATTTTGATTATGAGGTTTTTATTTACAAACTGTTTAATGTTCACAAGAGTTTATTTTTCAATCTAACCAGGGTCCATCACGAATATGTGAGATACTCAAGTAAATAGATGTATAAAATGCAGCATGATGTTCAAGCCTGTAACCAACCCAAGCACTTGGGAGGACGAGACATTGTATTGTTGCCTGAGCAAGAGAGTGAAATCTTTTCTCAGAAAAAAGAGAAAATGAGAGAGGGGAAACAATCATGAGACACCGATTGTATATCTATTCTAATTTCCCGTGTCATTTCAAGCAATTGCAGTGTCTACATAAGATTAGAATTGTTACTGGGCATTCCAGCATATGAGGCAACTTTCTGCAATGAAATTGCTTAGCTTTTCCTTTTAGTCTATGAGACACTGTGAAAGGACACTGATATTATTTATAATTTAATATATAAAGTCTTTATATTTCATATGTTCCTATTCACTGCGGCATGAAAATAATATCAGCATTCTAAGGTGACTTTAATATGCCTTCCGAACATAGTAAGGTGACAGTGCAAAGATCTGAGTTTGGAATGAGTGCCAAAATTTATGCTTGAAGAGAGAGAATCAATTCCCAAGGTACAAAGCATTTCGGACAAAATCTAAAATCAGGGTACCCATTGGACAGCAAAGGCAACATAGTGTCATGTTGAAATATTGAGATTTAATATCTAATGTGCCCATAGGTAATGCTAAACTGAGTGACAGTTTATCTTGCCCTGCTTTGAGGGGATCAGCCATGTACCTCCCTTTTAAAGGATTATGGACTCTTGAGATTACTTTTGTAGGATAGGATTCTTAAAATTCCTTCTTTAGCTAACAAAAATTTAGATAGAATTTGACAAGGTCAGCCAAGAATCCAACTCCTTCAGGAGTATAGGACTAAATACTATCAAACCCATTTGACAGGAAAGTATTAACAATGACATTTTATTTTTTTCTAGACATTAAACTCCCCAATTCTGCTCACTCCACAGGAATCAGAACTCATAGAGCTACGGGAAACCATTGAAATGCTGAAAGCCCAAAACTCTGCTGCCCAGGCGGCCATTCAGGGTGCGCTGAATGGCCCAGACCACCCTCCCAAAGGTATGCCTCAAGCTGTGCCCTGTGTCATCCCTTACTGTAAACACTGGCATGGGATTAGTTACAGTAGGGTTTTACTTACTCAGTGGTGCCACCTTTTATAGTAAGTAATATAATTGCTTCAGAATTCCAAACCTTGTGAACATTAGCTTTCATTATCCAGTGAATTTTAGATTATGAAATTGTAACCAATCATGCACACATTTTTCTCTGCTTGAACTAGTACATTGAAGCCAGTAAGTTGAAAGTTGGTTAATTTTCTGATTTCAAGCAAATCAAGCCTAAAATGGATATGCTAATCAAGATCCAATGTGCACTAGGAGCAAGGTCTTATGGGTAGGGTCAATGAGAAGGCACATTTCTGGTAGCCAGGAGTTTTAAAGTGACCAGGAGCCAGATAAAAGTGTATCAGTACCATGCCTGTGTGATTCTTTGCCACCATCCCCATGCCTTGGAATGCCATGAAAGAAATGTTCATTGGTTTTTTTTTTTTGAGTCCTAATTCTTCTTTACCTATGTTTTATTTATTTATATCTTGATATCAGTACATTAAAGTACATCGTCTTTCTTCAATTTAAAATTCTTTCCTAAATCGTGAATGCCTTATCACCTCTTTTCTCAGTTCCAGACAAGCTCTGATAAATAGTTTTGCATTCTTTCAGTGTCTCCAATTACTAATCACTCTTCAACCCACTGGAATGACACCCCTAGTCCCACCCTTGCACCAAAAGTATTTTTGTCCAGGACCAATAGTGACATATGTAATACTTAATTCATTAAATATTTCAATTTCTTGTATTAGGTAGGAAAACAGATTCTACTATTGATGCCCAAACCCTCACACTTGCAATGTTTAGTTTTGAAAATATTCATGTGTCATACATTGTTCTTCATGCAGCGTTTTTTAATTGTCATGGTGTTTCATACATATATGTCATTATATTTTGTTCTTGCTCCCCTCACAAACTGTCTTCTTTTCTCACCATTCTTCCTCTCTTTCTGGTCCCCTACCTTCCTGAAAATTATTTTGTCTTCTGCTTTCATGGCTGATATGTTCTATTAATCTCTCTTGTTCTCCTCATACCATCCTGTTGGGCATTTTAAGCTTGGCTTATTTCTTTTGGTATAATGATCTCTAGTTCCATCCATTTTCCTACAATTATAATGTTTTTTCATTGACAGCTAAATAAAATTCCATTATCCAAATGTACCAAAATGTCTTTACCTAGTGCCTGTTGGTGAGCATCTAGGCTAGCTCTTTATCTTCGTTATCAGGATAGTGCCACGTAAACATGGCTACGCAAGTGTCTCTATGGTATGATGAGAATCCTTCAGGTACATACCTTCAATGGTATATTGGTCTATTAATAGTTCTGTTCCTAGTTTCTGTGAGTAACTTCCACGGTTATTTCCAGAGAAGCTGTAGTAGTTACTTTGTACCTGTTATTGTGGACCAGCTACCATCCTCCCCTCTCCCTTGCCGGAGTTTGCTGTTGATGTTCTTGATGATAGTTACTCTGACTAGAGTGGAATCTCAACATGTTTTAATTTACATCTCCTGATGCCTAGTGATGCTGAACACTTTATCAAATATGTATTGTCTATTTTAACTTCTTCCTTTGAAAATTGTCTATTCAATTACTAGTCTACTTATTGATAGGGTGACTTCTATTTTTGTTTTTAATAATTTAATTTTTTATGTTATTCTTTATTTATGAGTGTTTTGCCTCAGTGTATGTCTGAGCAATGCATGTGTTCCTAGTGTCCACAGAAGCCTGAAGAGGTCATTGGATCCCATGGGACTGGACTGACAAATGTGGGTGGTGCCATGTGGGTGCTGGAAATCAAACATGGGTCCTTTGAAACAGCAATCAGTTATCTTAACAACTCAGCTATCTCTCAAGGCTGATATTTAATTTTTGAAGTCCTGTAGAGTTTGTACATGTTAGTTTCCAGTTGTGTGTGTAGTTGGGATAAATGTCCTACTATTCTGTAGGCAATCTCTTTACTTTGCCTGACGGCTTTCTTTGTTGTACAGAAACTGTTAAGTAGCACACTATCCCTTGGACCAACTGCTGGGATCATTTCCTGAGCTATTGTGATATTTCTAGTCCTTTTTAATTCTTTGTAAAATTTTCTGTGTTAAATATCCATTCACTCTTCTGTATCCATTTTTAATTGTTGGTATTCTACATTCTTCTTTATTATGATTCTGGACCATATGATGTTATCTATTCTATCTAAAAGACAATTGTTGCTTTTCCTAGGAACTGGACTAATATGCCTTGTAGCTAAGCTCACCTCTCAATGCCGAAGGAGAGATGTACTAGAATGCCTTTGGGTTTATCTTTGACACCTGGAGATCAACATTCTCTACTTGGCATCTTTCCACTCACACTTCCTCTATTCATCATCCTTTGTCTCTGATATAGTATTTCCACCTTTTCTTTTTTACACCCAGAAATGGTACATGTCAGTCATAAGCACTGTTCTCCTGATTCAAGATAGCTATGGGTTTATTGACTCCATGCCTTCAATAGCTCTTGAATGTTCACTTTTCTCTGGCTCCATCACCATTTTCCATCTCTCCCCTGAACTGTGACTATGGACTTCTACATGGGTTCGATGTTTCTTAACTTCTTCCTATGTTTGGACTGGGACTATAACTCAGCCATCGAGTGCCTGTCTACCATACACAGGACCCTAATTCTGATCCCTAATATCACACAGATGAAAAATCTTCTACAGACTACACCAATGGTTCTCAACTTTTCCTAATGCAACAACCCTCTAATATAATTCCTCATGTTGTGGTAACCCCAACCAAACCATAAAATTACTTTTGTTGCTACTTTATGATTATAACTTTGCTCCTGTTATAATTGGTAGTATAAATATCTGTATTTTATAATACTGTTTTGGGGGAGCATCACAGCCCATAGATTGCGAACTACTGGTCTACACCATCATTCATGTCAAAGCCAGAGAAGTTGTGTAAAAACATGTACTAACCAGGTCCCCATTGTCTACTGTGAGAAATGCAAACTATTGAATGTGACACTATATCCCTTCACTAGCTTGACTCACTCAACATATATTCAGTGGTTAGTGTCTATGTTCTACACTCTGTTCTTGAATTTGCCTCTTGCTTTTGTGTTATTATGTGCACTGCATATTGAAATTGTTTTCCAGTCTGAATTTCTTATTATACCCTGCTCAACTCTAATGTTCTCCTCTAGTTGATAAAAATCAAAACATTTTAGAAAACTTTAGAATTTAGTCAATTTAGGCAGGCCTCCTAGCCACCTAAACTGGTTCAAGTCCCCTGTGATGTATTTCTGGGAAAGTATTCATATTTATATTTTTCCCCTATA
This sequence comes from Dicrostonyx torquatus, assembly GCA_028555095.1. Classification (NCBI taxonomy): domain Eukaryota; kingdom Metazoa; phylum Chordata; class Mammalia; order Rodentia; family Cricetidae; genus Dicrostonyx; species Dicrostonyx torquatus. The sequence continues at coordinate 2,615,876 of JAQHUG010000178.1, forward strand.
CCTATTAAATCTATCTTCTTAAATTTATGCTGGAAAATCTTGTAATTTGTATTTTGATGTGGCAATGTAGGAGTGTCTTATTTAGGATTTCCATTACTTTGAAGAGTTTCTATAACCAAGGCAACTCTTATTAAAAGAAGCATTTAATTGGGACTGCCTTACAGTTCAGAGGTTTAGTCCATTGTTATCATCATGGGAAGCATGGTGGCAGACAGGCAGACATGCTGCTAGAGAAGGAGCTAACGTTTCTACATCAGGATCCAAAGGCAGCAGGAAGAGACCTCAACCTCTAAGCCTGACTTCGGCGTATGAGACTCAAAGCCCACCCCCAAGTAACAAACTTCCTCCATCAAGGTCACACCTACTCCATGGAGACCACACTCTCTAATAGTGCCAGTCCCTATGGACCAAGCATTCAAATTCATGAGTCTACAGAGGTCATTCCTATTCAAACCACCACATGGAGGCTTATCCAAAGTTTATAGAAAGGAATAACAAAATCAAAAATTATATGGTTGAATTTAAGTTTTACAAAAAAAATACATAAAGGGGTATACTTACTGTGAAAGACAGACTTATTTTTCTTGAGCTACTTCTGACTAAAACTCAGCAACTTTCCATGTAGGGAAGTTAATTTATATGCTGCATGGAAAATTACTGCATATTTAAGGCTTATCTCAGAGCTATAATAAAGCAGCTTATGTTCTAAATCTTTGTGTCATAAATAGGTCCAGAAGGGCTTTAAAAAGGCTTAATCCTTCTCTTAATACAACACAAGTCACTGAAGTGAAGCTTTCTGGGATGACTCCTTTTATCTTAGGCAACAGGTAGCTTACTGTATCTTCTAGAATTCAAATATAGGAATTTTGTTGCTTGGAAGTGTGGGCTGGATACGTCTAAATTCATCCAAAAGCATTAAAAATATTTAAATGTTACACCTTTGGAACAATCAGAAGACAGAGCAGTTGAATATATAGCATGATTTGTATTTCTGAAGTATTGAAACAACACTCAGTTCTGTTAATACAAACATGTTGCTTGTATTTTATTGACAGCCAGTGTTGCATGGCGAAAGTAGTTGCCTGGCAAAGCCATGCAGCTTTCACTGGTTATTCAGCTGATGAGGTTGAAATACTGTCTTTGAAACTTTGAAACTGCAGTTTTCTCTACATTTTGACATCTGACCCTAAGATAAATACATGCAGCGAGGTGACACTTTTTTCTACACAGGCCAATCTGGCAAAAGTCCCATCTGATAACCCACTGTTGTTCTTCTCTAAATTTTTATGCTATATTTATTATCAGTCTGGTAAGTAAACCTATTCCAAAAATATGAATTCATTTATAGATATACCTAAATTTTTGTACATAGTATTCTATTTTATATTAAATATTGAAGTAGAAATAAATAACTAATCTACTAGATTACATGTCGTTTAAGACAAAGGAATACAAATACGTCCTTGAATATGATTATATTTGAAAAGTATAATAAAAATGTTTAAAGGCTAAAAATTAAAAGTATGGAAATTTTCCTTTTCTTTGCACAGATATAATATATATGAGTTTTTTCTTAGTTATCAACTATAGACCAGTTACTTTTCATATATACAATATATGTTATATGTACTAATTATATAAAATATAATATTTTATATGTGTTATGTATTATATATACAGAAATGTGTGTGTTTGTGTATGAAATTGGATAACAGTAAATACTTTTTAGAATAATTTGTTGTTCATTGACATCTGATAGTCTTACTTTTTATTTAATTTGATAAATGGATCAAACTTTATTTCACACTATTATTTCTATGGAAATGTTTTTATTGACAAAACTAGTTTTATTGTATTTTGATTTATTTCATTTCTTTTGAATTCTTTCTTTCTTTGCTTTGTTTTCAATACATCCCAACCACAGTTTCCCCTCCCTCCACTACTTCTAGCCCCTCCCTTCCCCAGATTCACTCCTACTCTGCTTCCCTTCAGAAAAGAACAGGCTTCCCATAGAAACATTTTAAATGTTACATAGCAATTATATAGCAATCTTTGACATCCTACAAGTCCCATCAAAATTTGTATTTGTTAGGCTAATCTATACTGATACAAATTAAATATACTACAAGTTGTATCCTAAAGGCAATTTTTTCTTTACAATCTTCTTAGTGTCCCACTGAAAATATCAGGTTGTTGTAAATAGATAAAATTTCAATATAAGTTTAATTCTAATATATCTACCTGCTATAAGCTAATTACTTGAGATGAGGAGATACCTTTGTAAAATATTGAATACCAAATGCTGTTCTCTTCCAAATATCTCCTCTAAGTTGAAGGACCACCATTTTTCATATGTGTAACTTTGTGCAGATTATATTTAGTAGTTAAAGACATTTCATTGCTTTAACAATAAAATTAAGTATATCAGGACATGCTTAGCATTGCTATTGTTTTTTGTTGTTGTTGTTTTGTTTTGTTTTTGTTTTTGAGACTGGGTTTGGCTGTAGCTTTGGAGCCTATCCTGGAATTAGCTCTTGTAGACCAGGCTAGCCCTGAACTCACAGAGATCTACTTGCCTCTGCCTCCCGAGTGCTGGGATTAAAGGCATGTGCCACCACTGCTCAGGTGTTATTGCTTTTGATTTTACTATTCTTTGTTGGGTCAGTGACCAGGGATGTGTTTATAAGAATTGTACTATAATAAAGTTATCATCTGTTTAATTTACAAATAGCCACTTCCACTCTCTCTTGCACAGGAATTAAGAACACATAGATGAAGAGTTAGAAGGGGGAGTTAGCTGTATCCGATCAGGAGTTGCTTGCAGGTTTTTCCTCGCCCTTTCTTCAACTTTGGTCATATAGAGACCTTCTTTGCAGTTCATGCCCCTCACCTATGAAATAAGTGCTTGCGTTCATGACTTGCAAGAAATGTTTCAGCAGTGGTCTGGTATGATTCCATCAAATAGAAAGTTAATGAATTTGGCCTTGGTAACTATATTCATAGCACAAATATTAGAGAGACAGAATTCAATCTTCACATCTTGTGAATTTCCATTTGCTCCATGGAACTAATCATTAGAAACAAATCATTTTGGAAGGGCTGTCTAATTAGGTATTGGTAAAAATCACAGAGCTGAGCCATTTGGCTTTGGACTAGACTCAAAACTCTTCAAACCACTGGTGCCATGGGCCCATTTGAGATTCTCATTGACTCTTCATGGGTACAGCTCAGTTAATTAAAACAAATACAGTTATACTTTATTAAATACATCAGACCAAAACTGCACTGCAGTGAGCTGTAGAAAGCCTTGCTTAGCTTGAAAGCCACACACCCGTTGCCTTCAGATTGAGATGGTGAGTGAACTTGACACCCTCTGTCTGTTGCTAGATCTCCGCATCAGAAGACAACATTCCTCTGAAAGCGTTTCTAGTATCAACAGTGCCACGAGCCACTCCAGCATTGGCAGTGGTAATGATGCCGACTCCAAGAAAAAGAAAAAGAAAAACTGGGTAAGACATCCCCTCTGGTTAAAGTCAGAATTTAGGATGACGATGACATAAGGACTTAGCTTTTTACTTGGGCCTGGGGGTGAAGAGGTTAGAAATCTCTAGCAGTTGACAGAGCCCCATTCAAGTTCTTTACTTCTAAAGTTAGGCAGACATGGTGCTGAAGGGCACACATGCTGGGGCTAGGACCGAGACCAAGAGTGGGGCTTCCTTAACACAATGGAGATGAGGAAGAAGATTGCAATTAGGATGAGGATGGTGGAAACCGAGATGGGAGAGGGAAAGGAGAAACCTTCAAACAAAAGTCCTTCCCAACCCCTGGACTCTACAGAATAAACAATGTAGAAAGCACCAGCCCATAAGAAATCAACTGTGTTCGTTTTTATTGGCATATATGTATTTATCTAATAGAACATAATAGGAATACTAAATAGACCATAGTGGGAATATAGAAATAACTTTAGAAGAACTATGCATGAATTTACTAGAGATATTTTTATTATTTAGGACAATATTAATCAGAGAAAAAAGGTAGTACAGTAAAGAACAGAATTTCTATCAATACCTTGAGACAAAAGTCAACCTTCACACAGATAGAAGTTTTTGGAGGACACTCAAAGCTAGTTGAGACGTTTAATGGTGCTTTTCTGGAAATAATGAAAACAAATATCTTTTTGTTTCAAACAAATGTTTATGCAGGTAATATTTTAAAATACTGATCAGCCTTCATTCCCTTGATTTGTAATTCTACACTCTTTCATATTTCTGCAAGGTGAACTCTAGAGGCGGTGAGGTGAATATATAACTGTGGGCATTGGGCATGCATTTATACAAAACCCCTACCTCGGCATGAATGCTATTCATTTTGGCAGCAGGCTTTTATACCTTTTAAAAACAGATTACCTTGTATGTCTTTTCTTTGTGCCTTTTCATTTTAATCTCAAATTTTCAAAAGAAGTAGAGCCACTTTCTGAATAGAGCTGTAGGGGATACCAATTCCGGTTTTGAATAGTTTTGGAATTGGAAATCTGAATAGCCAAAAAGAAAAAAAAATCACAATTAATGAAGTGTTAGGTGAATTTGATTTCATTTTGCTTTTTAAGTTTGGACTGTCAGCAGGACATGACTTGATTGTGGCGCTAAAGTGGCCATTTAAAACAAATTGCCTTGAAGAGAGAAGCCTTGGGAACAGAGATCCCTTCAAGGTACTTAGTTTTAAATGAGTGCTCTGAAAGCCATGCCCTTGACCTCGCGCTGTTGAAAAGCCCTTCGTGTTTGCGCTCTGCTGGATTAATCCAAGAACAAAAGGGAAACGCAGAGCACAGTATTGATGTCTTAGGGATACTGTGCCGCCATTGTTAATACTCTGCTTACTTATACTCACCCCAGGCAGTGGCTAGGATGGCACCTGCTAACTAACGCCCCACAGCCAATCCCTCCACGTTCAGATGGGCAAAAGTGTAACTTCTGTCCTCCTTGCAGCTGAGAAGCTCTTTCAAACAAGCCTTTGGGAAGAAAAAATCCACGAAGCCGCCTTCCTCACATTCAGACATTGAAGAGCTGACAGATTCCTCTCTGCCAGCGTCTCCCAAGCTACCCCACAATGCTGGCGACTGTGGCTCCACGTCCATGAAGCCCTCCCAGTCGGCCTCAGCGTAAGTTACTCCCTTGGTATCATTTTGACCGACTTTTCAAAACTGACTTCAGCCAAGGCCAGTAGTGGCTATGTCCTAAATGCAATCCGGCTCGTTCTACAAGCACATCTGCTTTTACCCATCACCACAATTCTTGCTAGGAATGGTGGACAATATTTGATTTTGTTCTATTTTCTATTAGTATCTGGTGTTTCGCAATCTCATCCTATACTTTTCTAAATCATTCTTTTTTTTTTTTACTTGCATTTATCCATGTGTCTGTCTAACTGTGCATACGTGCAGGTCACCCCTTGTCTGGCCACCCAAGAAACGAAAAAATGGCCCTGTGATCTACAAGCATAGATCCCGGTAAAAGAGCGTGTTGCATGAAACTGTAAAGACACAGGTTCTAACCTAGCCGTGGATTTTTTTTGACCTTTTCTAAAATCCTTTGCATGTGTTACATCGTCAAATAGTCCTTTGTTTTTCAACTAAACAATAATTTCCCCAAACCAGCCCCAATCCCATTTGCCTTTGGTTGCACTAGATGTCATGACATTTCTATAGTAGCCAAATTTTATAGTATAAGAAAAAACACAGCATGCAAAATGTAACTGGTGAAATAATTCCATATGTTTTTATAAAGTACTTCATACAAATGTATTAGTATGCTCGGTGAAAATGACTATCCTAGACATGCAAAGAAAAGAGTACCATGATGCTTAGACTAGGTAATTTCATCGCTTACGTAAAGAAAACTTTTGTGATTAACTGTCTAAGCCTTCAGATTTTAAAGGGGGAAGTTATTAGCTAGTACAAAGAAATCTCTTGACAGATTGTCTCTAACAAAGTTACGCATAAAACCCCAACAAAGCAAGAAGGATATAGGGGATATGACCTTCAGGAAGCTTCCAGCTAGCTTGCTGGCGTGGGTTGAAATTGGTGGTGTAGCTTCATTAGCTATGATCTCCTAAGTCTTCAGAGTCCAACAGGAAGTTTATGTAACTAACTCATCCATTATTTAAATGTCCAAAACTAATCTCTGTAATTTATTTTCTACAATATTTATATTGGATTTTCATGGAAGCTGAATGACAGCATGGAGGCAAATAAGGTTATTGTTTGCACAGTTTTATAAAGGGAGAAATCAACATTTTGAGAATAGAATGATTTGGCTTTTAAAAAGGAGAATTTCATGTTACAAATGGAGGGTTAAGCCCCTTGACAAATACACAGTGAAATGTCACAGTGGTTTATTCTACCCATATCAGACACCAGGGAGTTCTGAGGATCACTTTTCCTTCCTTAATACCAGACTGTCTTTAAACTTCAGCAAACAGGACAAAAAGATGAAAAGAAAAGCAGCTGATTTCAGTTTTGAACCTATGAAGGAGCGCTGGTAAAACTCTCTTTCACTGTAGGTTTTGCCAACAGCAAAAAAATGTCTGTACCTGGTGGATATTACTGCAGTTCAGCCTTTAAAAGAATCATTTCTTTCCCTAATCCTTCGGCTTCCCCTGACGACCTAGTTTGTGTCTGGCTTTCCTTTAGGATTTGTGAATGCACAGAGGCTGAGGCAGAGATCATTCTGCAGCTGAAGAGCGAGCTCAGAGAAAAGGAATTAAAATTAACGGACATCAGGCTGGAGGCGCTCAGCTCAGCTCACCATCTTGATCAGATCCGAGAAGCCATGAACCGGATGCAGGTCTGTGTGTCCTACTTCACGCAACAAAATGGAAAGATAAAAGCCAGCCTTTCTCTCCTCACAGCCGTTAGATAACAAATTCTCCTTTTAAAACCACCATGGACACACAGTCATTTTTTTTTTTTTTTTGCAGTCTTTGCAACTCAGTTGTTAACACCACCAAATAGGGGATTTGCTCAAATCCAGGCAGGCAGAGGGAGGGCAAATGGGCAAAAAGGGCAATTCAAGATATGCGGGCAAGTGAATGGATACAGGCAGGGAGTTGAGTTTTTAGAAATTACTATGATTCTGGCTTCTTTACTTTCCCGTGAGTTACCTTTGTGTTGGTTCTTAAAAGATGTTCTTTTGAAATCTGACTTTTACCCATTTTCTATTGAATATTTTTGAAAAGCAAAAATAATGAGGAAAACTAAAGGCATTTATCACAGGCTTTAGGATAAGGGAGTAGAAGTGATTTTGAATGCTGTCTTTGACAGCAAAGCCTCTGCACTTTTGGAAGCATCTATAGTCCAAGTTCAGAAAGGGTCTGTGCTCTAACTCCTTCCATCTTATCATTGTGAAGCAGGGAAGACTTGGTCTCCCAGACTCTTCAAATAAGAAAAGCAAATGCTAAGCAGTTTACCTACTGCTGTCAAGATGAACAGAAAGGTTTCTGTTGTTTGTATGAGTGCCTTGCCCTGTTCTGCCAAATGAAACCTTTCCCACTTGTTAGGTAGGATGCGGAAGGAACTCAAATCATCTTGTAATTACTTCTGCTTTGCCTGGTTTTTCCAGTTGGCATGAATTCAGGGAAGTGTAACTGGCATCATTGCCCTGTGGAAGTCTAATATTGTTTTTAACACTCTGGTGAGAAAGCTCGGCGTTACGATGACTCTCTGTTCTTCCACTGAACCTGAGTTCTGCAACCAGCACCCAAGTGCTGTGGCTCACAAACTCCTGAAACACCACTTCCAGGGAATCTGCTGCCTTCTTTTGGTTCTGGAAACATTACACTCACAAGCACAAACCCAAACATGTACAAATACATAGACACATGATTGTTGTTTTTAAAAGTTAAAAAGGAAAATGTCAGGAACTATACAGTTGCATTGTTTTAAGATTTAGTTTGTTTGTGTTTGTCTTTGTGAATGTATAAGCACACGTGTGTGCATCTATGTACATGCAGATATGGCGGAAGGTCAAGTGCCCTCCCTTTGTGTCCACTGAGGCAGGATTGCTCCCTGAACTTATGACTAGCCTAAAAGTCAGAAAGCCCCAGTGATCCCCTGCCTCTATCCCCAGTTTGCCCCACTAAGAACTAGGATTAAAAGAATACACAGGATATGAGTTTGTTATATCTGTGCTAGAGCTAAGAAGGGTGCGTAAAAGAAATCCCACACTAGCTTAGAACTGAGTATAAATAGATGGTTATTTATTTAGAGGTAGACTCAAAGATTACAATCATTTGCTGGAACAGGGAACAGCAACTGAATCGCACAGCCAGAAGAGGTCGTATGCATACTTTACATTGGCATATATGGTATAACAGAACTGAATTTAGGACCTTGTAAATGCAAGACAATTACTCAATTGGTAAGCTGTATGCTTAACTATAAAACTTATGAAAAGTATATTTTAGCAACAGGATGGAACATAATGCTTAGTAAGGAACTTTCGCCTCATGTGTGTGAGGCCCTGGTTTAGTACTGAGTATCACAAAAAATTTCATTAATGATTGTGCCTCTACTGGAGAATATAGCAACTCATGCATGTGTAGTGGAGAAGGGTTTTCTTTTCTCCTTTGGAATAAAATCCTGTTTTCATAATTTATATTTGCTTGTCATTTGTATTTAACAAGTAAAAAGATTAAGTGATACAAAATTTGTGTCATTTTTATCAAACTTTTTTTTCACCTTTTACATCTTCTCAACAGAATGAAATTGAAATATTGAAAGCTGAGAATGACCGGTTGAAGGCAGAAACCGGTAACACAGCTAAACCTGCTCGGCCTCCATCTGAGTCCTCCAGCACCGCATCATCCTCTTCCTCTCGCCAGTCCTTAGGGCTTTCGCTCAACAACCTGAACATCACAGAGTCCTTTACCTCAGGTGAGTTAGTGCATGTGTGTACTCAAAGTCCAGCAAGCTTCCTCTTTTCTCTCCTTGAGCCAGCCAGGAAAGCCTTCCCTATCTTCAAAATTCTAAGAATATAGACTTGTACATTTTGTTTATTTATTTAATTAGTCCTAGAGAGACTAGGTCTGGCCTGTAACTAGCTATATAGATCATCTGGCCTTTGTAGCATGATCGATCAATAAACACTCAGAGACAGAACCTGGGGTTCAATCTGAAGACCAGAAAAGCAAAGCAACCAACCACTGGCTCTTACCTAAACCTCATTCCGAAAATAGTGATCCTGCCTCCAGGGATCTAAAAATGAGACTGAGACTGTGCGCTGTCTCCTCCCATTTTGTAATCCTCTCTAGGACTGGGATTAAAGGTCCATACCACTGGGTTAAAATCATGTACCACCTGTTATCTATGGCAAACTAGTGTGGCTACTGGGATTAAAGGTGTGTATTACCACTGCCTGGTATGTAAGGCTAATCAGTGGGTCTGTTTTATTCTCTGAACTTCGGGCCAGTTTTGGTTATTAAAATACAAGTGAAATGCCAACACAGACCTTGAACAAACCTAGCTGAAGCTGCCTCTCCCTCTCAAGCCTCGGACCTTATTTTGTAACTTTAGAAGAGCATTCTCTAATACAGAGTCTTAGAGATAGATATGGTCTAGAAATCACAAAGAAGTACTTCTTCTATGGTCATGAATAAAATGACTAGGAATAAATATTCTCCATGGTGATTGGTCCTCATGAATATAACAAAAATAACTCCATGACAGTTAATAGAGTTTTCACTGCACAGAGCCAACTTCTAAATGACTGCGCTATCCTTCATGATGCTTGCTAGAGAGCATGAGGCTCCTCTATCACCCATTCTGTAGCTCTATTAAATTTTCAACAAAGGAAAAGAACATGCTGGATTCTCTTATTGTATTCAACATAATAATTATAGAACAAGGGTACAGAGCTGATTCGATTTCAAATAGAGTCATATGACATAATTTCATCTTCATATCTGATGCATAATTCAATTATAAGATATAACTCTTCCTGTGACTTTCAATCACAGACATAACATTTCCTTTAGGGATTGTTTACATGGGGATCTGTGGTAATTGCATGGCACAACCAGCAGATGACACTGGAAACCAATGATATACATGTTCCTGGGTAACTAGACAACACTGTAGAATCAGAATGCTAAACCAAATGCACCTAGATGCACAAGGGTCAGAGGATGAGATGGAGGAAGATAAGGAAATGATATTAAATGCCGAAATTGATTGTATTTTTATTAAGGAACATCTTTAAATAAAAGTCAGAATTTTTAAAATTCTATTTTGGTAGCCTTTCATAATATTAAAAAATGCTATAAAAATACTTTCCTTTTTTATATAGCCAAGCAAACAGCTAACACTTGAAATAATTCAGACATTTATATGTTTGTAATCATCGAAGACTATAGTGTAGCATGAGTTCTAATAGGTCTTTATAATAAAAGCCCAGGGTCAGATAAAGGGGAAAATGCTGAGAGATTAGAGAGATGAAGGAGCCAAACTACAGCCACCTTAACTTCTTGACTTCCCAGCCGAAAAGAGAGTAAACCCCTGTTTCCTCCCGCCTTATCACTTCCTCTCTCTGCCCAGACATACTTCCTGTCTGTCTGTAAAGACCTCCAGACCTCTATGGTTAGCTAGTAACTAACCCTGCCCTCTGATTGTCAGGCAAGCTTTATTTGTACAAACAAGATATCAATACTTTTCCCATTTATTTTTTTGTCTAAAAATTTAGAAATGGTATAATTAATATAAGAAAAACTATATACAATAAGCACATTAACTATATACAATATATATAGGCAATAAACATATTGACAATGTTTAGTCCATTAACAATTGACAAATTCAGAGAAAATACTCCATTTCTATCCTATCTTGCTGAGCCCAAAAGTTGTACCTAATTCACTTTCTATTCTGACTTACATTACCAAAACTATCGTTTAATGTCTCTCAACCTTACACACTTTAAATTCCTTTAGTGAATTTCTCTTCTGAATCTGGTAACAATGAAAACTGTTACTATAACTAAAGTCTTTAACTCTATCAGAGATACAATAAGAAATTAATATTAACTGAGTAAGTAGGAATTGCAAGCAAACAACTTCCAAAAAATGTGAGAAATGACAGAAACAGCTGGCAGACTGGACAGTCACCCAAGGTTCTTCTGCATTGTTGGTGCATCCATCTTTGGCCTATAGGCCTAGGATATCTTACAGACTTTTCAATGAAGCAGGATATTCTGAAAGGCTGCCCTACCTTGTCTTGACAAAGTGCAGCAGCCCTTTCTTTTGTGTCCCACCTGGTTTGTACTGCATATTGTCAACAGTCAAAGCAAGAACACTTTCTTACCTGGCAACAAAGAAAGTAAACTCCATTAGGAGTTTCTTCAGTGCCCATCATCTTCTCTGAAGGAGATTTGTGCTGCCAGGAACAGACAAGACCCATTGTCATAAAAAAAGGAAAAGAACCTAGTTATTAAAACATCTTAAATACCATATCCTGTAGATCTCTGAAATGTTTGAAGATGATTTGTCTATCTAAAATATATCTCTGTTTGACCTTGAAAACATACTAATATAACTATAAGTTCAATTGTAATAAGTGACAAATTGCTAACCTGCATTTCCTTTTTATCCTAAATAGTTAGTAATAATAACTTTCAAGAGCTAGAATTTTGCATTACATTGTTAAATGACTTACATAGGTACCATGCCTTGAGCAAGATTAGAAATGTGTGTACAGTATATTCTAACAAAAATAATATCAACATTGTATCAATATACCAAGAATCCAAGCCAATGTAAAATATTTAAAACTAATAGTTGTTTTTTATGTAAAAGTAGATTGAAAAATCTACATTTTAACCCTATTTCTTTATTCCCCCTTATTTCTTTTCAGCATATACTCAGTAATCTACCCTTATAGCCTACAATATCTATATATCCCAAAACAAGAACTCTGAATCTAATCTCCTTTGTTTAACTTTCTTCCTGACCATAATCAATAACAATTTGTAAACAACCCCCCCAAACAATGATAAATAACTATAACCCATTGAGTGACCAGAAACCACCTGCCTGACCTCTTGGGAATGTGGGCATCATATTCTTAAGTTCACTTCCTGCTGTCTGGGGCCGACAGCATCTTTAGGTGATCCAGAAAAGAAAAATTTGGGTTAATTTGTCAAGTATTGGGAGACGTAGCTGTATCATTTGTTGTCCAGTCCGGTCTCTGAATAATGGGAAAGTATAAGGCTTATCTCAAATCATGGCTAGAGTAGTGTATAATACTGGATCATCTCAGCTATCTACCTCAAAACTGTCCTGAGAAGTTTGTAGTCCAAAGCTGGTCTTTAGATTGGGTTTTCAAGATTAGTGGTGTTATCATAGTCATGGTGGAATCATCATTGTGGGGCCCCACCCTCCTTTTGAAGACTTCAGATATCATTGTTAGGCATGGTATTGGTTCACTTCAGAAAAGTTAAACATTTTAAATGCCATGTGCAGAACATCTCAAAGAGCTTAAAGGATCAATATTTGTTATATACATCCAGAGTTCAAAAACTTAATTCCTTGTCACCTGGTAGAGACTCAAACCCAAAGGAATTAGATGAAGCCATTTTCTAGAATTAGTTACTACTCTTTATGGCCATTAATATCATGATAAAAATTTTAATATACATATATTAATCTTATAAATTTTTAGATAATTTTTTTCCTCACAAAAAGCTTCAAAGACTCAAAATAAAGCCAAAGGGTTATGAGATTAGTGGCAATAAAATAGTCCTTTAATTTTTGTTTTCTTCTGTCCCACATCACTGTAGCTTATTATTCCATTAAATAATCATAGAGAATTTATGACTTGAGCTTGTATTCTCCTGGGAGTTGTTCCCTCATGTTATCTGGGAGTCTCATCAGAGTGAGACATGCCATAACCATCCTACTGCCAAGAGGAAAATTTGAATACTGAGCACACAGAGAATGGAGTAATATCATAGACAACAAAACTTATGAGCCATGTAAGATGAGTCTTTTAAATAATATTATCTTTCATCCTCTCAATAGTCCTTCAAAGTTGGTAGTCCCCACCCCATTTTACATAGGTGTAAAACCAAGCCTAAGAAAAATGACTGTGGTCCTATTTGTCAAGATCATATACCCAGCAAGTAGTGTTTAAACCCTGTTCTGGGTGAATCAGTGCCTGGAGTTTGACTTAATTTTTCCTTAATTATCTATCTATGAAAAGGCCAAGGACATCGCTCATTCATTTAAAGGTCGTGTTTACTCCAAGTTGTTAGGAGATTTTTGTATTTTAAGCTTTGTTTTATGAGGTAAAATAACATGAAGTGGACGAGAGACATGTCTGGTGAACAAGCAAGGTCTAACCCATTTGAAGGACAACTACCCACTCAACATCACTTCAGAGGACTCCATGCCCTCCCCTTCTTTTCTGTCTTCTCTCAGTCAGGAACATGTTCCTAGAATTCTCAGACTTTTTTGTTTTTAATGAGTGTGGTTTTAGGTGAAGGCTTTTATGTAGGTAAACCAGTAGCCCCAAGCATGAAACTTGAACTCATTATGAAGTTAAGACTGGAGTGCTCTCCTGATTTCACTGTCTCTTTCTCACAAGTGGACTATGACAATATCTTCTAAGAAAATATTTAAATTCTAGTAAAGATCATTTTTGATGACTTCAAACTTGACAGTGAAGGAGGGGACTGGGATTAAGCTCTATGGGTGGGTACTTGCTAAAGACACAGAAAGCTTCTGGGTAGTGGTGGTGCATGCCTTTAATCTCAGCACTCCAGAGACAGAGGTAAGCAGATCTCTGTGAGTTCAAGGCCAGACTTGTATACAGAGGGAGTTCCATAACAACCAGGGCTACAAAGAGAAAGCCTGTCTCATAGCATAAAATAAATTAAAAAAAACTTCACAAAGCCATGCATTGACCCTACATAAAATATTAATAGTTATAATAATAAAACTTTGTATGAAAATTCCATACACCATAACTCTAAAGGTTCTTTATTAATTATATGATCTTTAAGTAATTTTTGCCTCTTACTTTGCAAAATTAGACATTATTATTGATATAATAGAAACCATTCCAGGAAGGAATATGAGAGAACAAGAGCCTATCTCAAATAAAAATAGAAACTTTCCATTTTTAGGAGTCATTTTAATAAATTGTTCTGATTATGCTAATAGTCACAGTGTTTGTATGAAATTATTAGTGCACTTGGGTCAAAACACATGCATTCTTCAAGATATAACTAAATTATCTTTATCTATAGAATACTGTTTTCATATTAGGCTCAATAATATCATCATTGCTGAAGGAAAGCATACAGGTAGGATGCTTTCCATACCAATTCTTCAAATCGGGCATTTATTTGTTTTATTTTAAATTTTAGTATTTACTCTCATTTAAAAAATAAAAATATATAAAATCTGATATTATAAATGCCAGTGAGAGTTAGCATACTTCAGTAACTACGAGAATGTTGCTAAAAAACAGAATTTTTGTTTTGAGGCTGTTAATGTATAGGGTATAGGAGAACAATGAGTAATATACTTCAGTAGGTATTCATAATGTCATCCTTAATAACAATACCTAGTAATGATAGACTTATAGAAAGTTCTATTACAACTGTATCATATATTCAATGTTTGAGAATTGTTTCATTTGACAACCACTCACATCTCAGCACCTTTGCATTCATAAAATGAAAACTTGGGTCACTTTTCAGTTTGTTACAGTTAAAATGGTGCCTAGATATTCCTCAAGTATTAGCTAGACCTATCTACAATAGAATAAAACTTATTTCCTCATTCAAAGGCAATGGTCCAACACTTAAGTAAAAATCTTTGCAAGCAGAAATAAACTCTTAAGATGAAAGTTTAGTCCCATCACATAATCCATCCTTTTGAGAGCTGGGGATTTTCTAACCAGGTAGGCTAACATGGTGAATAGATTCCATTGGACAATATTTACAATGCAGACATGAAAAAAGATGGAATGGAAGCAACCCTGAGTTAATCTTACCCTGTAGTAATTATGTTTCTTTTTGATTCTGTAGATATTTTGCTAGAAGACACTGGTGATGCAACTGGACATAAGGATGGCCGCAGTGTGAAAATTATAGTCTCCATAAGCAAGGGCTATGGTCGAGCAAAGGTATTTCTCTAATCTTATATATATTCTCTGTAAGTCAGGAATTAGAACACTTACTAATTTAGATATGGTGTATGTCTGAGGGTTTGTCCTGCTTCTTTGGTGCCAGCTACACATGTCTTATAAGATGAAAGGATAGAGACAGCAAAGAAAGGACATCACCATGCACAGGTTGTTGATGTGGTCATTGTACAAACAGGAGCCTGTAAGATAATGAACACTGTAGACATCAGAGAGAGAGAGAAGAGAGAGAGAGAGAGAGAGAGAGAGAGACTACTGAAATCAGTCGCTCATACTCCATTAATCCCACTTGGCCATGTCCATTTTAAGCATAGTCCTATCTGATCAGGCAACTATGTAACTTCACTTCTGTATTCAAATACTCTGTTCAAATCAATACCATTTGACTCTGTGTCCTAACTAACTCAAAGGGATTTTTAATTAAATTGTTACTCAGTAGCCCAGAATGCACATTTATATTTTTTAATTAAAAATAATAAAATACTTCAATGTTTAAAAATAATTAGAGCACTTGAATTTTAATAATGAAATACTGCTTCTGAAAATGTTGGGCATAATCTAACATTATAATCTTGCTGCCGGAACTGCAGTCTCACATGGCCATTTATGTCTTGTGGTTTGAGGGAAACCCGAACTATGTCTAATTTAAAAGCAGCTGTTCTATTGTATTGTAAGCACAGGAAACATAGTAGAAACTGCACTATAAACAGAAGAAGAAAACGCTTCCCCCCCCAGTATAAATCTAAGGAACAATGAAGGTGTTTCAACATTTTTTTCCAGTACAATTCATGAGAGTTGTCTAGGTATACAAGGTCTGCCACAAGAAAGTGACATGGTAGAGATGGTTTTAAAAATTATTTCCCACCAATTCCAGAGGCAGACAAGTCCAAGATAGAGCTTCTAGCCAGTTTGGATGCTGGTGTGGGCACTCTGAGTTGCAGATTGTCAACATTTTGATTGGTTCTCATGGTGCCATTCTTGGCATCTTTGAAAGGAAGAGAGAGGCTGTGACAAAGACTATGGAAACCAGGATTGCAATTATTAACGAGTTCTACTTACTGGCATAGCAATTATTTTTTTCACCTAACCAAAACATATTCTAACTTAACCACAGCTGACAGAAGCTTTGTATCTCTCATATTCCTAGAAAAATATCAATAATCAATCCTATAAATAATATAGATATGAGACTACCACTTCTACTATTAAAATAAGCTCCATAATAAGTCCTGTAAGTTTCTCTTTCTGGTTCTTAGGAATTTTCTGATAACTTCAAAATTATACCTGTTTTCAAAAAGGTAAATGTCATAGTAGTGTGGATGACTTTGTTGTTAATGATGCATTGCCTGTTAAATTTAAATTCAAGATAGAAATTTTGTGTGTTTTCTTTGTCAGAGATAAAAATGATAAAATAGTAAGATGAAGTCCTATGTTTGTTTGACAAGATCCATTCTGTCTTCTATGTCTTCCTTCCATACGGCGGCTAATAGGAGGAACACATCAAGTATATCAGTATGGGAAGGCAACTCTTCTGTGATGCCTTCCCCTTGTCTTCCTTCTGACCAGCTTATGCACCACTTTCTCTTTTCCTACTGTGTCTCCATGGTCTTTCTTTTGTTGTCATTCTAGCTATTACTTTATTTGCTTGGTTGACTAATTCACTGAGGTATATTTTGTTTTATGTAACCCACCATATGCAGTCTTAAGCAGCAACTACATTAGTACATTTTAATGGGAAGTATAGTGATACATTAATAAATTATTGGGCCTTCTCTTCTTTTTGTTCTCATTAAGGACCAGAAGTCTCAGGCTTATTTGATAGGATCCATTGGTGTGAGTGGAAAAACTAAATGGGATGTCTTAGATGGTGTCATTAGGCGTCTCTTTAAGGTAAGCTTTTAAAGGTAGCCTGACATCAATTTTTATGTTTACACCTTTTTTATGATTTACTTAACTGTCATGTCTTAATTGTATCTGATCCCCTCCCCATCTCAATAGGGAAATATTCCTCTCTTTGTACTGTTTAATATAACACTTCTTGTATAGTTTCTTTTAATTTTTAAAGATGTATTGGCTTTATGTGTCTCAGTGGCCAGTATATAAATTTGCGCACCATATGTATGCCTGATGTCTGTGGTCAAACAAATGACATCAGATTTTTGGGCCTGGAGTTACAGATGTTTGTGAGCTGCCATCTGGGTGCTGGGAATTGAACCCAGGTCTTCTGGAAAAGCAGCAACTGTTTTTAACTAGTGAGTCATCTCTATCCCCAAAAAGCCTACAGCACTAAGTATCCCAGTGGTTCCATCCAAGCACTAATCAAGCCCAACCCCAGTTAGCTTCTGAGAGCAGAGGAACTTGGGTGCATTCAGGGTGGTCTGGCTATAGACAGAATATGAATCAAAATTCTTAACAACCAGCTTTGTATCTTCATGAATTTATCTTTGTTACAGATGAGTTGAAGCTCTGTTTTGACTTTTGTTTTTTGTGGACCACCTTAGGAATATGTGTTCCGAATCGATACATCCTCTAGTCTTGGTCTGAGCTCTGACTGTATCGCTAGCTACTGTATAGGAGACTTAATTAGATCCCATAACCTAGAAGTGCCTGAACTGCTGCCTTGTGGATACCTGGTTGGAGATAATAATATCATCACTGTGAACTTGAAAGGTAAAAATAATAAATAAAAGTACAACTTTTACCCAGATAACTCTTTTTTTTTGCACCTGTAGTTTGTTAAAGTTTGCATGCTTTATAAAATGTATTAACATCTGGGATAGTTTAGGTATGAAATGGATATTGGTTTGTCTATAAATACAATTCTGAAGCATCCCCAAGACGTGTAGAAGAAAGATAACTAGAGGGATTTCAGCTTCTCGGTCTTTTCCTAACTTCTCTTTATGAGACGAGCTTTCAATTAACGTTATCGGATTTACTAGACTAATATATTCATCACCAAATTTTGAAGCTAAAAGTATGTGTATTCAATAAACATTCACGGGGGTGCAAATTGAAAGTCAAGAGCCTGGGATGAGTCATGGTGCTTTCTGCGCTTTGGGTGTTATGTCTAGTTAGAGCTAGTACAGCAACTGACACAACAAGCTTGCCTCTCCAGTTCTCTGTTTGAGTGCATTTGAAAATGTGGAGGTATCTAAATAAACTGTGGGTTAATGGTGGGATTTGTCAATATTTGGTTTTGTGATTAAAGTAATTGTGTTAGTACAAGGAAATAATGAAATAATGTTGCTCTCTTCTTAATCTCTCACCAAACACTGTAATTTGTATTTTTTTCCAAAAGCTTACATGGCTATACAGCTGGGGTACTTCATGAGTAAGAGAAGGCAATAAGGATGAGGTGGAAAAAAAGCCCAAGCATTGTCCTTTTAGTTATGACTTTTTGAGACAGAGTCTCACTATGTAGTCTTGGCTGGCCTTGAACTCATCTTGTCTTTTACTACTCCTTGCTGACTCCTCATGAAGCCATTTTTCTGTCTTAGTTCTATAGATCTTACATATCTTTCTTTCTTCACTAGCACCGTACATACATCTCTAGGAGAAACTAGCACATTTGCTTATCTCAGTAAATTTAAGTTTATATTTTTCTTTCATTAATAATGGGAAGAAAGCATGCAGCTGACAGTGGAGGGCAGCTTAAGCAGAAGGAAGCAGCTTTGATGTTCACTCTGCCTTCTTATCAATGTTCAAATGACAGCCAATGCTTGCAAGTTAAAAACAGCCCGAAAATTATTTTGCAAGAACTACATTCTTATGAATAACAGAGATTTGTTTTGAGTTCATAATATGTTTTCAATTCTGCCAAAAAAAAAAACCCTCAATAATGCTTTTTGATTTTTTCCTTTGATTTTTTTTCTTTCCTTCAGGGGTAGAAGAAAATAGTCTGGACAGTTTTGTTTTTGATACACTGATTCCCAAACCAATTACCCAAAGGTACTTTAACTTACTGATGGAGCACCACAGAATTATACTCTCAGGACCAAGTGGTACTGGAAAGACCTATTTAGCAAACAAACTTGCTGAATATGTAATAGCCAAATCTGGGAGGAAAAAAACAGAGGATGCAATTGCTACTTTTAATGTGGACCACAAGTCAAGTAAGGTACGTCACAGAAAACTGAGAAAACAACTGTCTTTTATCCAGAAATGTCCTTAGCAATCAAGTTTAAAATGCTTTGCAACTTCCATGTCAGCACACTGAAAAAGCAACCCTACTATGTCACTAAAATTATAATCTAGTAGCTGAACAAACTTGCATTAATTATTGTCCATAAAACTTCTGTTTTTAGTACCAGTCACTTACCATGTAACTGAAAGGTCACTGGGATTATATCTAATACAATGGTAGAGCCTTTGTTGTAGATGTCCCTTAGCTATGCGTTTACAAAGTGCTATAGAAAGGCAGTAATTTATGGTGCTATGGAAACAAGAGGGTTAAATGACTCTACAGTCTAAGCCAGGCAGTGTAAAAAGGCAATGTTTCGTTTAAGCATCAATAAATGAGCAGGAATTAATGGGGATGTTGCAGCAATAGAGATTGATCCGGAGATAGCTGTAATTGCAGAAATCCTGATAAAGTAGCAATTTGCTTCCATCATGTCTCTAGAGAAATTCTGCATGAGAAGTTTGGGAAAGTGAGGAATGTTGGAGTTGGCTACCATTCTACTATGCCATAGTAATTTGATCTGTCTCTTACTATATTGGCCTGTGATGTTCCCAGAGGCTGCTCATTGGTTCCCGGACCGCCTTGACTCAAAATAACCACACAGAGACTATTAATTAAATCACTGCCTGCCCTATTAGATCTAGCTTCTTATTGGCTAGCTCTTACATATTAAATTAACCCATTTCTGTTATTTTATGTTTTATCATGAGGCTCATGACCTACTGGCAAGGTTCTGGCTGGTGGCTCATGTCCTTCTCCTCTGGCAGCTACAAATCTCTTGCTCACTCCATCTACTCTCTTTATCTTGTTCAGCCTGGCTATATTCTGTTAAGCCATTGACTGACAAAGATTTATTCATTAGCCAATGAAAGCAAAACATAGACAGATGGACTCCTCACACCAGTGTGAGACTGTCAAACCTCACTGGCAAGCCGAGGGGGTAGGGGTGCATGCCATTAATTTCAGTACTCAAGAGATAGAGGCAGGTGGATCTCTGTGAGTTCGAGGCCAACCTTGCCTACAGAGTGAGTTCCAGGACAGCCAGGACTGTTATATAGAGAAACCCTGTCTTGGAAAAACAAACAAAACAACAAACCCCACCTCATTGGTACTGCTATACTTCATAAAATGAAGAGCACTAAAGTGGGAAGTACTGTTTTACTGTTCTGTTTGTTGAAGTCTCAGAGGCTGCTACCTGAGGGGCTCTTGGGAAAGTGCACCTGTCACCAAGGATACCTTGATGGAGTCCCAGTGAGAGAGAGTCATGCCCCAGTTTCAAAACAGCCTAGTTGGATGATGTACACTGGCCAAACCTCTTAGCGTGTACATCAGCTTCTTCTCACTGTTATAAAAGTGCCTGAGATAAACCGAGAGGGAGGAGGATTGATTCCTTCCGGCTCAGTTTCTGAGAGTTCAGTTCATGGTCAGCTAGCCCCTTTGTTTAACCTGCCAAGGCAGAACATCATGGTCCAAGAGAACTTGATGAGGTGGAGAAGATCATCTCAGGACTGCCACAAATTAGAGAGAAAGGGAAGGCCTACATTCCCTGTAAAGACGTGCCCCAGGGAATCACACCCTTTCATCAGATGCTCCCTTTGAATAGCCCATTCAATATCAACTTATCAGTAGATTGATCAGTTGATGATATTAGCAGCCACCCCTTGGTACAGGCTGTTCCTCAAGCCTGTCAGCCATCAAGTAACTACTTATCACACAAGCATTTGGGGAGATATAGAAAATACATAATACCTGAGATTTGAAGATTTGTAAAAGGCAATGTTACTCCCAACCCTACTGAATTCTTCAAATGAGCAGTCCTGTCTCAGTGGGATGGTACATTAACGAGGAGGGGCATTGGGGACTATTACTAGATTCCTTGGCACCTTCCTTTTTTTTCCTCAACTGTAGAATGAGAGAAAATAGAAGGTTGTGGTAAGAACTCAAAGAAAATGTATGTGAGTTTGCTTTGTTTTCTTTCTGCAGCTGGTGGCTATACAGACAAATACAGAGATAAACTGTCAAAGGTAGAAAGCCCACCAATGGAGATTTCTTGCCTAAATATACATACCCCACAACACATACATCCCTTGGTTCAAAGTTCTTTTCCAACAGTAATACACATAGAGTGCAATGGGGAATTTTAGGCTTAAGTATATGCAGCCTATAAATTAAGACTATTTCTTTGGAGTTCAGCACTTCTCAAATTGTGGTTGTGCCATTCTTTGTCATCGGAACTGAAGAATTGCACAAATCCTGATTTGGAAAACTCGACTCCTCTTTAAGCTGAATTAGAAGGAGACAATTGCTCATTTGTTCCCACCTGAATATTTAATGTATGCTGTGTTCCTGTTTCTTTGTATCTCCACATGAAAGCCCTTTAGCCCACTGTACTTTTCTATCCAATCAAAAGATAAAAGAACTCTGAGGTCTCTTGGGCATAACCTATGTTCTCTTTGACTTTTCCTTAGTGTTGACATGCCAGAACTCTATACAAGTTCTTTGCTTTGAAAAAAAAAAGAAAAAAGTGGTTAGAAAATAAGTAAAATGGATTTGGAAGAGGAGACCAACACATTTTGATAAAGCAGAGGATCATTTTGTAGATAGCTGGAATTAAATATATCAACTCTAAAATTCAATGAGAAGCAGTTTCAAAGTGTAAAGTGTAGTGGGTCAATTCCTCTAGCAAAATTTAAAATAAATGGATTGTGAAAATCCATTTATTTATACATTGCTGTGAAGAGCCTTCTTGTTTTTTCCTAGCTGCTCAGCCCTGAAATAATTACTCAGAAACCATATTATTTACAATACTGTTTGGCGAATAGCTTAAGCATATTTCTGGCTAACTCTTATATCTTAATTTAACCCACTCAATCTGTGTATCACCACGAGACTGTGGCTTACCAGGTAAAATTCCGGCATCTGTCTCTGGTGGGGCTACATGGCTTCTCCTTGACCTTGCCTTGTTTCTCCCAGCATTCAGTTAGCCCTGCTCTGCTATAGGCTCAAAGCAGTTTCTTTATTAACCAGTGATATTTACAGCATACAAAGGGGAATCCCATATCAATACATATTCTTTTTTGTTTCATTTTTTAAAATTTAATACTAGGAGAAATTCTTTTTTTTTCTTTTCTTTTTTTATTGTTAAAAGAAAAATTTACATTTACTCCCCTTGTCCCAAGCCCTCCCGCTCCCCCACTACCCCCCCGCCCCCCCCCCGCTTCCTGAAGATGGGGCAGGATACCCTGCCCTATGGGAAGCCCAAGGCCCTCCCCCCTCCATCTCGGTCTAAGAAGGTGTGCATCCATATAGAATAGGTTCCCAAAAAGCCAATACATGCAGAAGAGATAGATAGGTCCCTATGCCATTATCATTGGCTTCTCAGTCAGTCCCCATTGGCAGCCACATTCAGAGAGTCCAGTTTGGTCATATGCTCCTTCAGTCCTGGTCCAGCTGGATTTGATGAGCTCCCAATAGATCAAACACACTGTCTCTGTTGATGGGCCAGTCCCTCACAGTCCTGACTTTCTTGCTCCTCTTCTCCCTCCTTCTGCTCTTCCACTGGACCTTGGAATTCTTAATAAGGGTTATTGTTTCTAATTATATATTTTAATAGTTTGGAGTTGTTGTTTGTTTTGTTTTTGTTTTTGCTTTTCAGATGAGCTCAGTTCATCTAAGCGAGTCAGGGGTGGAATTCTTAGGAGTATTTAAATAAAACTTGGTGATAGGAAGAAATCTTGGACAAATCATATAGTATTAATCAAGAAAACAAAAAATACACCTGAAAGATGTTAATTGTTCTCCCTTGGTTTGTTATGTATGAATAATCTGTCAGTCAGGCTGGATGCAGAATTAGAGCCAAAGACTACATCTTATTAATTTCAAGTTGACAGAGAATCCACAGTTTTTTGGATTTTGGGGTGGAGATGGTGTGAGTGGGAGGACGATATAAATGAAGAGGAATGACAAGTTAAGACTTTGTTAGGGGTAGCAATGAGGAATATAGATTTTTCTAAAATAGAATGCTAATGAGGCTTGGAATAATAAGTCTTTTGCAGCAAAAAGAAATAAGAGTCATGTAATTGCTGCATTGTTTTGTGCTATGCCACTAGAAAGCATTGAGGAGACATGGCCAGAAAGCACTTACTCAAAAAAAAAAAAAATCAAACAATAAGCCATCAAAGAGAAAAAGAAAAGTGTCTCCTCATGTGTTCGGTCCTCTTCATTTTACATTCTGTTCCTCTTCTTCCCACACTTCAAGCCCTCCCCTCAAGCTGCCAGCTGGAATATTGTGATTGAGAGCAGAGCACACAAACAATTATACTTTGTGACATTTGGTATAACAGCTCCAGAAGGATGGAAATGGGTTTAGTAAAGAGTCTGTGGCCAGCTGAAGCCACTTGGAATGTTAGGTACGGGAAGATCAGAAAACTGGCATGGACAGATTCATTGGTAATGTCTAGAGTCAAAACCCAAGAAAACAAGGATGCGATGGACTGGAACAGTAGCTCTGTCCATGGTCTCAAAGTCTAAATGTCAACTTGTCTCATTGCCATGCTCATCTGGCATCTGGCGCTGCTCTCTTTTGCCTAACTTGGTAAAAATGGCAAAGGCTTAATGAAAGTACATCACTCCCTCCATCCAAATTTTATATCCCATAAGCTGGCCTGAGAATCACAAAGTGATCTCCAGGAGGGTTATAAAAATGAGTGGCGCATGGCTTTTATCATATTCCCCAAAACCTATTTCATACCCATTCATTGTTCTGCTGGTCTGAAGTCTCTGGCTTCCTTGTGTATAGTATGTTGATAGTAAAAGAATGTCCTTCCTAAGAATTCTTGCTTTCATAATTCTAACTTCTCCCTTCCTTTCTGCTTCTGTGGTAAGATCTTTCTTCACCATTTTTACTGCTTACTTTTACCTTCACAAATGAAAATTTTCCTGATGATCTATCCTGCTCTCTCCTGCTCCCCTTTGAATGATTTTAGTGGCTTTCATCTGTGTTCACCTGGATGCTAGACATGAATTGAGCATCATTTGTCATGCCCATTCTCCTATTTTAAAGTTTTCTTTCAACCTACAGGTGTGTTCTAGTTTATCTGATCAAATTATACTTAGAAACCGTGGATGTGGACCCCACATCAGAGGCTCATCCACTTCTATTAACCTCCACCCACCCACCTTCCTGTTTCTTCAGACTCCTACAACTTCCCCCTACAATTCCCCATCAGTCCTTTGTTAGTTCTATCCATTCATGCCATGGGAAATAGAATCTTTTTGTATAATTAAAATGTAGCTCAATTTTCAACATCCAGTGTTTTTAATTGCTTTTTATCTCAGTCCAAAATATCATACTTTTCTGTTCAGAACGATAATGTCCCTTGGTGTTCAACAGTCTCGGTGTTCTCTGAGCTCATCTCTTTTCTCCTTATGCAATGTGCTTTCTGCATTGCAAAATCGTAATTCAACCTTATTGCATCCCATGAAAATTACATGTGTCTGTGTGGTCACCAGGAGACACTGTATGATCTTACCTACCATTTCAGATTGTAAACTTCCTTCTTTACTATTGACCTGCATTTTTCTTTCACAGAGCTCATTCTTTCCACTCGTCTTTCAAACACCATATTTTTGCATTTTTTGCCTTTTTCCTGTCTTTCTACATGGGGAGCTCTTCTCTCATTTTTATCCACCAAAATATTCCCTAGCCACAAAAAAAAACATTAGTGGGACATATTTCTGCTACTTCAGAGTCTTTTCCAGAGGCTGTGAGTAATCTTTACATCCTGTAAAACAAAATACATGAAAATAATGCAATTTTATCTTAATTATAGTTATATGTATATTGCCTAGCTTCTTTGTAGATAATAAGCTTCTGGGATGCTTTTAGTTTCATTAGTCATTGTATTTTTTTTATAAATAAATTGCTACCTCCTACTGACGAGCAAACTAAGGCATCAATGCATTCTATGTGATGCATTCTAATTCCCTATTTATGAATCTAGTCTCTTTTTTTCTTTCCAATCCTTTTCACATTCCATGACCGTGCACTGTATCCCACTGCTACAGCAAAACCCTTATATTATATTTATTTCCATAAATATATCTTATAGCTGTGCTTTCTAACTTTGGGAGGGTTGTTTTTAATATTTTAAACACTTTTCCTCATTATATTTTTGTTGTTTGAACCTAGGACAGGCTTCTTTTAACTCTCAGTGTGGTGTTTTATGCATTTCACTGTCTGTGTGGTATTGTGATATTCTTATTGCTCAGATTGTCTGCTATTCTGTTCTTGGAGCAACTGGGTCTTTGAGTTCTCTGTGCCAGTGTACCTGGCACAGAGTAAATTCGTGGGAAAGGTGTATTGAAACAATGAATAACTTCAAAGTCACCAGTTGGAATTTTACTTACTATCCAAGTTTCATCTCAAAGGCCACCTTCCTTAATGACTATTACTCAGTGCCTCTGCCATGCCCTTGGCTGCTTTATCTGCTCTGCTGTTGGTTCTCTAGCTTAACTTCGTAGATACAGTGAGGAAGCATCCAGTGCATGTGGGTGTGTGTGTGTGTGTGGGGGGGACACGTGTGTCTACCTGACTGCCAGAAATTGGGATCGTGGAATTGTTTTAACCCTGAACAAGATTTACAAATTGAAAATGGCATTATAAATATGCAAATATTATGGAAATGTTCTTACTGATTAGGATAATTCTAAGGAACCTAATTTTGCTCCTGACCTACCCATCTGTGAGAACCGTCAATCAGAGAACTTGTTATCATATTTAGGTTCAAAGTTATTAGACAAGAATAATGTATGAAAAATAACCAGGAAGCTCAAGAAACATCAAGTGCTGATATGAAATTATCCTGTAAAATGTAAGAAGTGCTTTCTCTGTTTAAAATGGCAGCAGTCACCTGCAGATTATAAATAAATAATTATCTACTATTGGGGGGAGTGGTCTGAGAATGAGGGATATACTTTTAGATTCAATTCATCTAAATAGTTTATATCAAAATGTTGGAAGTATATAAGGACCTAAAAGGTGCCATTCTGATTTTAGTCTGTGTAAGGAGAGAGGGCCTGCTTTTGGTCCTGGCCGCCCTGCTAGCTTATACCCAAAATAATTACACAGAAACTGTATTCATTTAAACACTGCCTGGCCCAGTATCTCTAGCCTATTATTGGCTAACTCTCACATCTTGATTTAACCCATTTCTACCAATCTGTAACACCACGAGGTCATGGCTTACTAGGAAAGATTCTAACCAGCATCAGGCTCAGGCAGGAGTTTCATGGCTCTGCCCTTCTTCCCAGCATTCTCTTCTGTCTACTCTGCCTACCTACTTGCTGCCCTATCAAAAAGCCAAGGCAGTTTCTTTATTCAACCAATGAAGGCAACACATAGACAGAAGAACCTCCTACATCAAGTCTGTAACTGAAATAACTTTGATAAAAATCTGCCTCATTGAAATTTCAAAAAGAAAAAGATACCTGAAATGTATAACTTACCATATAAATTCCTGTCTTGAACTTATCTGACTTTCCTTCAGAGGAGGAACCACTGAAATGCAACCTTGTATTCAGTTTTAGATATCCTGTGGAAATACTATTCCTGCACTCCTTCCCTATTTTCTTTAAAAATGTGAGCCTCTCAGTTTTAAATAGGCTTCATTCATGACGATAATGAAAAACAAAAACACATGAAGAACACAGTGTGCTATTCCTAAAATTGCCAATTGCTTGAGTGTGGTGGAGGCTGAGTCTCTGATGTATTCACTTTGCATTGAAGGAATTGCAGCAGTATCTTGCCAACCTGGCTGAGCAGTGCAGTGCTGACAATAATGGTGTGGAGCTCCCCGTTGTCATCATTCTGGATAATCTTCACCACGTGGGTTCTTTGAGTGATATCTTCAATGGTTTCCTCAACTGTAAATACAACAAATGGTAAGCTCATGAAAATAATCAGACCAATCACATTTAGAAATGGTGATGCCATTTACTTCTGGGTACCCTTTTTATGTTTTAAGACTTCTAGTGGATACTGTTAGTGCAAGAATTTCTACTATCCTAAATTTCCATAGAATCTGTATGTGTGCTTTAGAATACTTATTTATTCACAGTTATGTCCCTAGAAGGGGTTTGTTTTGTTTTGTTTTTTGTTGTTGTTGCTTGTTTTTGTTTTGAGACAGGGTGTCATTATGTTAACCACGCTGGCCTCAGCTTCATAGTAATCCCTCTGCCTCTGTCTCCTCACACCACTGAATCTGATATTGGGGAACTTTTATGGAAACATTATGCCTTCTTTGATGATGTTAGTTTCCTTACACATGCCAGAAGTCTAGGATGCCATTGTGGATGATGTAATGGTTGGATTCTTTGAATAGGGAATGTGCTAACTAGATGTTTCATCCTTGGGATCAGAGGTATCTATTAAATCTCTAATTTTCCTGTTCTTGGTGGAATTAAAAGGGCACAATGACATTCCTGGTTCCATGGTGGTGGAATTGTTTCCAAAAAATTATTTTTTTTAGAGAGGCTATCATTGTGTACAATTTTATCTTTTACCAAAGCCTGCACAAAACTTCCAGAGGGAGACGGGCAGTGGTGGAGCATGTCTTTAATCCCAGTACTCAGGAGACAGGGGCAGGCAAATTTCTGTGAGTTTGAGGCCGGCCTGGTCGATAGTGCTAGTTCCAGGACAGCTAGGGCTGTTACATAGAGAAACCCTGTCTCGAAAAACAAAATGAAACAAAACACAAAAAAAAAATAAAAAAAAACTGCACAGATGGAAAGCATTAGCATTGATAATTATTAAAAATGAGGTGTGGTCTGCAATGTTAAAATGCTGGAACTTGGTCAAGCAGCAATGGTCACCATGCAGTCCATGCCAAAGACAATTCCATCACTGTTCCCTCTAGCATGTCTAAATGCTCCATTCTCTTATTTTTCCTAGTCCTTATATTATTGGAACAATGAATCAGGGAGTCTCTTCATCACCAAATTTAGAGCTGCATCACAATTTCAGGTAAGGACTTGAAGGACTCTGGGGGGGGGGGGTGCGCGCAGGGGCGCGCGCTCATGCGCATGCGTACACGCACCTGCCTTCCTAGCTGTGCTCTTGTGTGCACATGTTATTGTTTCTTTCTAATCAGAGAAACGCTGTTTCTTCCTTTGGTTGTTGACACTCCTGCCCACAGTGACCCATGTCGTGAAGATAATTCTCCCTCTCCTGGCTCCCTTTTTCAAGCAGACATTCTGTGATCTTTAATCTGGAATCAAAAGTGTTTCTCTTCCTGCTCACTACTTCCCTGGCTAAAATAGAGCATCCTGCTTCTGAGTGAAGACTGTGAAGAGGGCTCCTATTTCAGGATCTACATTCTCCCGCAGCGGCCCTCTCAGCATGCATGCACCCACTCACTCTCAGGAACATACGCTCCTTGGAAGCTATGAAGTAAAACTCCCCATATTATAACTCTAATGATAATAGATTTTTCTAAACGCTTGCAGTATCAAACTGTGGCTATTATTAATATGGGAACATGAGTGCTTTATAGTGCAATGAAAATTACTATGGAAATACGTTTCCAGTTCTCCAAAAGGACATCTGATTTTCCTCTTCTTTGCTGCAGGTGGGTGTTATGTGCAAACCATACAGAACCAGTGAAAGGCTTCTTAGGCAGGTATCTTCGAAGGAAATTGATAGAGATGGAAATCGAAAGGAATATACGGAATAATGACCTAGTCAAAATCATAGATTGGATTCCTAAGACATGGCATCACCTCAATAGTTTTTTGGAAACACATAGTTCTTCTGATGTGACCATCGGTAAGTTCCAGAATTAAAATATTCCATTTTCTGAGAGCATTGTGTAAAGGTGGCCAGACTGGATGACAAAAGAACAAAGAAAGCTAGGCTTCTCAAAGCTTCCAAAGATTAAGGGATTATTTCCTTTCTAAAATTGTCCTTCTCTGAGGGTTATAGCTACAATGATTTTATTGTATCTGAAAATTATGGAAAGTAAAATTAAGTTTGAAATAGAAAAATATTCAAAAATCAGACCACCAGTCCAAAGAAAAAGCCCTCAGAGTAATTTTTTTTGCTAAAAAGATTACATCACAGATTTTTCTATTAATTAGCTCATTCAGATGTGTCCGTGAGAAAAGACTTTAGTTAAAAATAAGAGTGTGCTGATAAATAAGTTTTGTGTTTCACATTTTTTTTCAAAAGATAAAACTGAATTCTTTTCTTTGGGGAGCACAATTGTGTCTGTTTCTCCACTCCTTAAATTTCATGGGCAGAAGTGCATTTCCCACTGTCATCAGCCATTAAATATCCTCAGCTGCAGGCATGAATCCTATCTTCAGCTCAGAGTACTTAGACTGATTCAAATCCTGCCATGAATGACATCTTGTAATCAACAATTACTGTCTGTGCCACTGGACTTATATTGTCTGTAGAATAGGACTGGATCAGAAACATCACTGTTTCTTCTCATTCTGTGTTATGTCTTCAGTTAATGTCTCATTGTTAGGAAAACAAGAGGCCTGGAGACTTGACCTTCCATGAACATGTTTTCATGATGTTTGGGCTGACCAACATTAGAATTTTCTAGGAATATATGTGCTCTATTTCTCCAAAATGTCTCTAAACATGGATTTAACATTGGTAAATACAATGCTTCTGAAACTTTTTATCATTTGTATCTTCTCAGGTCCTCGGCTTTTCCTTCCTTGCCCCATGGATGTAGAAGGCTCTAGGGTGTGGTTCATGGACCTTTGGAATTATTCCTTGGTACCTTACGTTCTGGAGGCAGTGAGGGAAGGCCTTCAGGTAGAGTATTTGACTTGTATTACTGTGTAGAAAAACAAAGCAAAAAAGAAGCCAAACCCCCATTCTTTCAGAAACAAAGCAATTTCTTTATTTGTGCATTTATGCTGAAAACTAAATAAGTAAAGAGCAACAAATATGCAGTAGTGTGTCTATTATCACAGGACTTATATGTGTGTGTATGTATACATATGTGTGCATATGTATATATGTGTGTGTATATATATGTGTGTGTATATATGTGTGTATGTGTATGTATGTATGTGTGTGTCTATACAGAAGTAGCTCTCCCAACAATGCAACAATGCAAAGGCTAAGACTATTACTATTACAATGGGTATTGAAAATGTCCTTATTAAACAGATACTTAATTACAGTTATACATCATAGGACACAAACTACTAAGTATTCAAGGAAAAAGACATGGCTTTAGTTCAAACATTTTGTATTTCAGGAGTTTTCAAAAACCACTGTACTACCTATAATGTAAGCTGGTCTCTCAAATTTCATTTATTTAAAAAATAGTATCATCATTTGTGAAAACTCACTTATGTTAGAGAAGTTATATCTTAAAATTGATGTTTAGGTGAAGTATTTTCCCTCCAGATACTGTTCCCATATTAATAAACAATTATTTTAATCTTTGTATGTCATCCTTACAAGCCCCAAAGCAGTAATACATAAACTGCTTAACTTCCTTAGATTCTTTCTTTGGAGATACATGCATCTTTTTTATATTACAGTAAATAATGTTTGTAAGATTCTTCCTTGAACATTATGATTGTGTAAAGCTTCCATGTGGGTTAGAGTCCTGCTCATCTCAATAATCATAATCTCTCAGACAAAGTCTATCAATCTCATATTTCTTGCTGTGGTTTCTGACAGTTTGGTACTAGGTTAGTGTGAACAGCTAAATAGGTTACCTTATAGATATAGAAGTCAAGGTGAGAGCCGGCACGTGGAATAGGCAAAAAGAGTACACTTTAATAATAGCCTGTTCTTGTTGTAGTGGAAACCATTACTATGCAAAAGAATTTATATAACGGGAATCGTGGAAGGTCCCATTCATGCCCTTCAGGGAAGGAAGGAAGTCATGCCATTGGGTCTCACAGTGACCTTATCTTAGAGGAAGAAGTGAAGACATGATTCTGGGTCTGTCACATTAGAGGAATGTAAAAGGAAAGTCATTTTTGGATGAAGGCTGGTGTTTCACTGAGGACCATCTGGGGGATGCTCTGTGACACATGTTCTGGTTGGCAAGGATGCCACTGACACACACAGTCTGAGTTCTTCTAGTGACTCCATCTTTCTTGAAATGTCAATGATTAAATCAGCTCTTTCTGGATGTTTAGATTTCTGTTGTTATTTCCTTGTTATTTCTATTTATTTATTTATTTATT
>JAQHUG010000178.1:2648043-2675225 GCA_028555095.1 Dicrostonyx torquatus
AAAAAATCTTCAGATTTCTGCCTCTGTTCCTACCTCCAAAAGAATTATTAGGACCTAGATAATTTTTGCATTATCGTGGATTCAAATTTTAATATAATCTGGAGAAATTTAAAAGCATTCCGTGGACTTGTACTCACAGTGCCTGTAGTTTTCTTTAGTCTCATTGAAACACTAAAAGCACTAATCATCAACAGAGAAATCACAGGTTGTCCTCTGAGGTTATGTCACTAGAGTGCCTGGAAGCCAGAATGATCCTAGGTGACGCAGGTCATAAAGGAAAAGAAAGTTGACCGTTGCCTCCCCCTAAGTGTAGCATTTCTCTACATGTTCTTTCAGCCTCACTCCTTGTTTACAAAATCCCGCCAGTCTCCATCTCCTCATCGTGCCCTCTTCAGGTTATAACTTTGTTTACAACATAGAAACTCCTGGGTCATTATCTCCCTGTGTGTACTGAGACTGCCTTCTACAGTCACTTGTATCTTTTCTTATTGTACTCATGATTTTCCCATAGATTCTTGCAGAACTCATACTTGGGTTTCCATTTTTTCTCTTTTCTTAGTATTCTCATTTATAAGTGTATCAAAAGTCTTCTAAAAGGAAGCGATGGAATTACGGGGTTGGGAGGGGAATGGTTGTCTGAGTACAAGGAACGAACAAAACGCCCTTCATTCTTCATCTTTCCAAAGTACATTTTGCTAGAGAACTCCCTTTATCATAAAAAAACAGATTTTGTTTTTCAGATCTCGTTTATCAACCTGGAGAATTTTTGTTCGTTTGTTCATTTCTCCTGGGTTTGTAAAGTTATGTATAAAAGCAAATGTGTACAAGAATGCCTTTATTTCTATATAATAAACCTCCTTGGTGTTTTCCCTCGCATCAGGTGCTCTCTTACATCTTGTAGAATTCAGGGGTTTTAAGTGACCTCTGTAGATGTATCTACATTGAAAATCTGGAAAATTCTCCTGAGGACTGAATGTGAAAATAGCCACATGATTCTTTTCCTGCTTGATATAAATGACCTTTGTAATGTGGTGAACTTTTAGATGTACGGGAAGCGTGCACCGTGGGTAGATCCTTCCAAGTGGGTCCTTGAAACCTACCCATGGAATCCTGTATCCCTGCCTCAGGAGGGCCCAGCACTACTGCAGCTGCGGCCAGAAGATGTTGGGTATGAAGGCTGCACATCGACAAAGGAAGCCACAGCGTCAAAGCACATTCCCCAGACTGATGCAGAGGGGGACCCCTTGGTAAGCATGGCCTCTTATTCTTGTTTTATCTTTACGTCAGTGTGTAGTCATTGGCATTTAGCCATCGTTATCAAAGACCAGTTACTGTAGTTAATATATGAAATCAGCCTGATGAGGGTGATCATTCAAAATGTTACCACTAGAACAATTTCCATGGTTGAAATTCTTTAAAAACAAACAAAAAGAAAACAAAACTGAACTTATTTGTCAAAAAAGGAAGAAACCCTGAAACTGGTTCAAACTGTGTAAGTATAATTTTTCTCTGATTATGCATTAAATTTTGTTGATATTTAGATAATCTGTATTTTAATTGTCTTGACAATCCACTAGGTATTTAAGAGAAAACTGAAAGTTTGCCCATAACTAAAATATAATCAAATATGCACAGAAAAAATCATATTTTCTATATATAAACTAGCTGTATTAAATGCACAGTTAGTGTTCTGTTACTTTCAGGAAGAAAGGATAAGCTCTGTTGTTTATGATTTATTTATTTTTATGTGCATTTGGTGTTTTACCTGCATTTATGTCTGTGAGAGGGTTCTAGATCTCCTGGAATAAACACATACAATGTGTTTACAGATAGTATGTGAGCGGTCATGTGGGTGCTAGGAATTGAACCAGGGTCCTCTGGAAGAGCAGTCAGTCCCCTTAACTGCTAAGCCATCTCTGTGGCAAACAAAAAGCAGGTAGTCTTAACCATATTCCTCATTGTATTAGACCATTTAATTTTAGTTTAAAAAGCACTACAATAGTTTAAGTGTATAGAAGTCCAATGTCTGACTATTATGAAAGTATTAAGTACATATTGTGATTGGCAAAAAAGACCCCTTTTTAGTGTATCTGCTTTGTACGCATAGTATTCTACTAGTGAGAACCTCTAGGACTTATTACCTTGCATGCTCAGTGATAGAAAGGATCATCTAAAATTAAACCTTGGGTCAGAAATACCCCACTGTGAACATACATATGCTGCCTTTGTCTTTGTTTCTGTATGTTTATATAATCACTGATGGAAAGCAAAAATATATTGCAGTCTAATCTAAATTAGAAATCCTAGTAGGGAAATTACTATCATCAGGAGCCTAGTTTTGAATCTGAACAAGGATGTATGTTCTAGTACACTGAACATTATTTTAAAATGAAATATACATGCATCATCAAAATCTTTAATGTTGTCACATGTGTGCTCAGTGCTAAGATTTGGTGATCATAGTAGATGTCATTGTTTACAATCTTAAAAGGACATAGTCCAGTAGTGTTGCAAATTGTGTGCTTGCATTGACTGCTTCAGGTACGAGAGAACTGGTTGGCAAAGTTATGAGTCTGTTATGGGACCTGACAGATGGGATAGTTGAGCTGGGTATTGAAACAGACATTGGCATTGTTTGTGAGGTTGAATGCACAACCTCTCAAATCAAAGAATTATTACACAAAACACTGCCAAACAGCACAGTGAAAATTAAGAGTTAGAAGAATTAAAGACATAGACTCATCCAGCTGTTAGATCTCGTTGAGTCATTTTATTTTTATGGGTAGTTAAAACTTGATCACACGGACAGTGGAGTATCAGTGTTTATCTCTTTAGATTTGTAGTTGCTTAAGATGATTTTAGAAACAGAGCAGAGGACAGAGCATGGGACTGGGGTAGCTGGCAGGGCTACCTGAGATAAACTGAAGAACGTGTTAAAGTAATAGTCATTATCTTGGCTGTGAATATAGATAAGGAGGATGCAGAAGAGACCAGAGAATCCAGACTGATCACCATGGTAACTGAGTTGTATGTAAACTCACTTTCGTTTTCTAATATCTCTTGATGGCAATTGAATACAACAACCTGGCCAGAAGCAGAGTGAATCACACTGTACGTGTTTATTGCAGATCTGAGACTGGGAACTGATGCTGATTGAACCTACTATATAGCATCATTTCTTTTATTTACTTTATTTTATGTATATGAGTTTTTTGCCTGCATGTATGTGTGTGTGCCATATGTATCCCTGGTGCCCACTGAGGTTCAAGGGGTATTTTCTCTTGTTAAGTCAGGAGGGTGCTCAGACACAATACTTATATAAAGCAATTCAGTCAAATGCTTAAGTTTCAGACATTATCACAAACCGTTTTCATCTCATATCCTTGTGTAGGTGGTTTAACATTATGGTAGTTAAGGCTGAAATGTTATTGAAAAATGCCCAGAAAATTATCAAAATGATTTCAAAATACTCTATAACTACAGCCTCTTTGTCAAAATGGTATTCTTGCTAGAATTGATGATTACCAGTTCATCATTTATTTCACAAGCTTTATTGAACATACATTTTATACTGACATACAAATATTCATGGCCTGACTGAAGACTAAGAAATCTTGTTTTAGATTATCTCCTCTCTATTTCTCTGAGTTGAAAGATAAAGGACAACTCTGATTGTTGCAGAAAGTACTGTAGTTAGTATTTGGCACTAAGCAATATAAAGTTTATTGTACTGGAAGAAGCCCTCAATAAGAAAACAAGTCCCCAACCCTCACGAAGACAGGCGCCAATTACCCTGTGCCTTCTGAAATTGTTGAGCCATCGATTTTCCAAGTCTGCTTTTAAACATGCTTTTTTCCTAGCTCCAGTCTCTAATAGTGGAACTGCAGATCTATTGAAATCCAAGCCTTTTATTTTATAATACATCGGAGAGCTGTCTTTCTCCCCAGGTGCTCTCGGGCACGATCCTCTCTACTGGAACAAATGCTACCTTTCTCCTGTGAAGTCGAGAGCTTGAGAAGGCTGCCATTGTTCCAGAAGGTGGCTTTTGTTCTCCGTGATGTATCAATCATATTTCAGCCAGAGCCTCAGTGACAGCAAACACTTGACAGCGATTCTTTCCTTCTTCCTCTTCAAATGCTCATGGTCCGCTTCCTCCGGTTACCCCTATCCGGGGTCAGCTCCTGAACAGCAGATGGTGTGCTGCGTGCAGCAGCTGGCTTCATCCCACTCCATCCCCCGCTCCTCTCAAGGGGCAGTGCTTGCCAGCCTGTGTGTGTGTGTATGTGTGTGTGGGGGGGTGTGCGTGAACATTCATGACTTTCACTTGCCATTCATTGCTCTCTGCTTCTCCTAGCCAAAAAGCTGGGAAGCTTGGCGTGCTCTCCAGCAGCCAACCCAGATGTCCAGCTGTGATATTTCCTTTCCAGTCTCCCTGCTGGAGCAGAACTCATTCCCAGCACCAAATGAAAGAGTTATCTTGTGGCCCTATTTTGTTCTCTCGGTGTAGAACTGTAGTCATATTTGAGGGAAACAATTCAGGCGCCAGGTTAGTGAGCGAAAACCCATAACTGCCGTGTGCATTTCATTTGGATGTGATGAGAAGAGAAAGTTCTCCGAGATGGCTCAGGGCCCTGCTCATTCTAGGGCTGGCTGACTGAGTGCATAGCTGCTCACAGGGATGTCTCTTTCTCTTTCTTCAGATGAATATGCTAATGAAACTCCAGGAAGCAGCCAACTACTCGGGCACACAAAGCTGTGACAGCGATAGCATCCACCACCATGAAGATGGTTTGGATTCATCACTTGAGTCCACTCTCTAAAGAGTGGGAGGAGCTAGGCCTTTCAAAGGTGTTTTAAAGACAGGTATTGTCACTAAACCACTGCCAGTATGAAAGTCCCCTGTCCAGAGCCCTGACCCAGAGCAGTTGTGGCCTCCAAGGAGGCAGCAAGATTAAGCTGGAAGCACCGAGATGCTAATTTGAAATGGAAGCTTAGTTTGTTTTATTCCTAGGCATTTTATAATCATGGAGTCAGCAAGGGTGCTCCATTATGCGACTGGAAAGGACCCTAACAAAAGGGCAACTGAGTAGATTGTACATGGGATAGCAGGCTGGACTTTATTTTCTTCCTCTTTCAAAGTTTACAATGCAGGACTTTTTTTTTTCTTTTATTTTCTTCCTTTCTTTTTTTGTGCCTTTTTTTTTATTTCCTCTGAGGGACTGCCCTCCTCAGGCAGGGTCCGCTCTTCCGATCCATGCAACCGCCTTTGTGCCACATGGTGCTGGTGACAGGGTTGCAGTAGTGTCTGTGTTGTGCGCTCACTCCATTGCAGAATGACTCCAGGAGGCCAGTCCTCCCTGTAAGCACAAGGGAATTGTGCAACCACCAGGAAAACACTACTGTGGCAAACGGGAAGGGCCAGCTTCCTTCTAACCGCTGTGCTCTCCCCAAGTGCGCTACCCTCTTAGTGTATGAGTCATGGGTTTTATAAGGTTGTTTTTACCACAGTGGTCTTTTACAAATCCGCCCACTCCCTGAACCAGAGTTTTATACCAATTATTAGTCAACACTGACAAAAGGCTTTTTTAGGGCTTTATTTGTTTTTGCCTTTTCAGTGAAAGAAGGAACATTTTCTATGGTGCTGTCTCACTGCCTTAAACCAGATTTCTCCAACGGTTTAACAGTTGGTTTCGATCCTAAACTATTGATAATGTCCACTGTCTCTTCATTTACAACCAAGCAACACACCAGTTAACACAGCAGCCTCACTCCTCGAGATTGTTTTTCTTATTTTCTTTTTCTTGAAGAAACGGATAGGAGAAAGATCAGTATTTTTATCTTATGAATAAAGAGATTTCTTTGCCTATCCTGCCAGTAATTTGAGAACCGTAGAACCCCTCTGTGCCCATCACTTCAAAGCAGAGACATGTGGCTTTATCCCACCCAGGGCTAAATGGAAGCAACTCAGAAGGTGGGAGAGTTCTAACTGGGATCCAGGTGAGCTAGAAGCACTGGGTTCAGCATGAGCACAACTCTTCGGCTTTCCTACCCTCATCTTTATCTTTCCAAGAAAAGAAAAATGTTAGTTTTGACGCATGTTGTTTTGATTGCTATTGTTGTACACGAGACATTCGGCATTAAAGAGCACTGTGGAAGAGGAGGCGTTGAGACTGTACAAAACGGTTAGATTTGCACACTCTACTGGGTAGGTATTGTAAATAATGACTTTCCTTTCCTTCAAACTTGCACAAGATCAAAACTAACACAAAATTGTATCTTATCCTGTTGGTGTTCCGAGGTGTTCCACTTGCTGAGATTTCCTGTATGTTGCAAACCAATACAGAATGCAACCCCTCGAAGCTGTTATTATCTGGTGTGTTTGTCCTGTACTTACAAGTTGTTGTGACAATGCAGGAGCTATCCGTGCCAGAGTGAGCATGGTTCCAGACTGTCCACGAGGCCAGTACACTTTTGGATGAGTAAGTGTCTGAAAGTACATCTCTTGTGGCAGGCTATGAAGACAGTGTGCAAAAACTAATCAGTCACTGGCGAAGTGACACCACCCACAGAGGATGGGTTCAAAGTTTAGGAAACTCAAGGTCTATAGATATGGCTCTGTGCACCTTTTGGGACGTGTTATTGGTGCTACCCTCTGCAACCATCTATGGGTTGGTTTCTCTAGAACAAAATTAACAACACGAGGTATCTGTGCAGACTTCAGAGTGTCATTAAGTGTCATTAAGGTCCTCACAAGGTGCTATTGCCCTGAGGGAAATCAGACTGAACTTGTGCACACACAATTGTCACCCCGACTTTGGAGCCTCAACTTTGGATCAAATCTGCCATGTAATATCGATGTACGTAGCTGGATGAGTGACTAGTTGCCCTTGTATGATATGTCATCTAAGGAAATTGCTAATCTTTCCCTGCCATTTTGAGAAACGAAGTCCACACACGAGCATCAACAGAACTTCCTGCAATACATCCCAGTAGGTACGCCTAGTTTACAGCGTAAACTAGATTGTGAAACATTTGTCTGTAGACATTTTATATTTTGTACATTTTTGGATGTAACATATCATGTAAATAGGCAGAAGCAGTGAAAGAAATCACCTGAGAAATTTTGTAGTCTTTGTAAAGCCCCAACATCAGTACTTGGTGTCAATGGACCTAACTGGATGATGTATTTTCTATTGGTTTATTGTTCCTCTAGCTTGTAAACCAGCTTGCATATATTTTTTTGCAAATGTGCACCCTGTATCTGTCTAAATTATTACTTTGCCATTAAAGTGGAATTATTTATTGACAACAAGGTGTGGTGTCCGTGTATGGGGAAATTTTGAATGATGATGCGTAGGGACGTGTCAAACTTTAAAATGCTGCCTCACTAGTAACATGTCCTCATTAGGGATCTTTGTGAACCTATATTTTATAAGCATCATCGGAAGGGCTCCAAAGGTTTCAAGTACATACATGCAACTACATGTAGTATATATGTAGCTCCGAAAGTGAAACTTATTTATCCAGTGAATATTTTTCAAATTTCTGAGTGCGGTTCCAATATGCCTGGATGACAAAGTATAAATTAATATCAAAATAAAATGTTTATATTCACTGAGGTAAATGAACTCATTATGTGTTTCTTTGTTGTTTTTTTTTCCCATCAAATTCTCTTTGGGCCTTTTAGTACTAATGATGATTTTAAAGTAAAAGTAATTCTGTGTGTGTGTATGTGTGTATAAAGAGTGGGAGGGAGAGAGAGAGATAGAGACGAAAAGGCAGAAAGAGTTCATAAAATAGGAACAAACTTCCTTTAAAATTGTAACTTCTTTCAAAATAGTTTGGGCATTTCTTGAATATATAAATTCAAGTAGTAGTAGGCTGTATATCTGGTTGCTTTCTGTTTCTTAATTCTAACAGATAAAGTGCTGATCCGTGCTGAATTATACTCGATGTCTTTGTTTCTCTAGTCAGTTGAGAGATGCAGGACACTTCTATAGTTCTTCTTGTTCAGAGTATGAGTTAATCCAATGCTTGCTTGTGGCAGTGTATCTCAGTGGTTGAACACTTACCTGGCATGTGGGAGGCACTGAATTTAATATTTTTTGTTTTGGTTTTTAGGTTTTTTTTTCCTTGAATATGACTCTTTTAAATGAAACATCAGGCTACATAAGTCAGAATCCCAATACCACCATTCTTCTCGTGTGTCTATTGAAACTCTGCAAGCCTCGATTTTCTCACTATAAAATGATGAGGAAAGTACCCCTCTTAGAGGTTACTGTGAAAATCAAATGTTATTTATTATGTGAAACTCTTATGGGCAGTACATAGCCCTCCTATTTTCACCAAAAGCCATAGGAAATACTCATTACCCTATTTTCAATATTCTTAAAAATAGTATGTGTAAAAGTTATTTTAAAATAGGTTTTGGCTTTGGGTGCTAGAAATAGAGCATAGGAACTCAAAGTACTGTGAGCACACGATCTACTACTGAACTGCACACCTATACCAATATGTTGGTAAGACTACGTCTTAAGCTTAGCTTTACCATGTATAAAATGAAGCCAGTGATTGTACTCATTCATAAAACTTGTTAGGAGTACTGAGGAATGGACCTTAATGTGCTCTAAACAATGCCTTCCAGCCAATGGTTGTTTATTGTTATATTCGCATTACCATAAATTAAAAACATAAATAATGAAAATATTCTTGGGCTTCAATGTTTAAGTATACTCAGTGTAATATGAGGGCTGTTACTAACAGTGTGTCTTGCCTGGTTCTGAAGAGTGCTCAATGATTACTTAAGATATTATCACAGTTGTTCTCTGGACCCAGATCAGTAGACTTACAACGTACCCACAATAATTCCAATTGTTGGGAACCTGGTGATCTCTGGCCTGTGCAGGCACTCCCACGCACTGCAAAAATCTCACACAAGCATGCACACATGTACATAAACAGTAAATAAATCTTCTTTAAAAAAATGTACCTTGCTCAGTTGCGCATGCATCTATTAGTATTCTCACATATTTACTCATAAGATTGTTTTGAAAAATGGGTATTTTTAAACGCAGAAAGCTCGAAAAAAGTAGTTGGAATATCTTAAATTCTTCCTTGGTGTTAGCTATTATTATTCGATGGAAGTTTATTATATGCCTAACATATGCCAGGCTCCTTCTGGCATCAGATGCAATGAGCTGCAATCCATTTCTTCCCCACATCAAAACGATGTGGATAAATCTTTATTAAGATCTTCCTTCCACGTGAAGTGCCATTATCTGGGTGATTTTAGTGATGACTGAATGCTGAAATGGTGCTATTGTCAGTTTATTAACTGTAGTGCTAGAATTCACCTGAGTCCTTTAACTTGACTGAGAGTATATTTAAAACAAAATGTCATGCTCATGTTGTGTGGCTCACTTGACAGGCATGCTTCTGCTTGATGGCACTGCTGCAGAAATCTGAAGACATCAGACAAAATGTGGTCTTCTCCTTCATCTCTTGCATAGACCAAATAGCTACTCTTCCTCTCTTTGCTGATTGTCCCACCCCTCCGCTTCCTTTTTCACCATGCTTACTGTTTTGGTTCTGTTCGCTATAACAATACCCAGTGAAGAATCTAAAGACAATTATTGAACCAAGGACATTAACTTTCTGCACAGTAAAGCTATGTGAGCGCGTGTCAGTGTTCTACTGTGATCTCCCATATGCTGAAAGCTTTAGAGGGGGAAGCTGAGAGGTTCTTTGCTGCTACATTTTTTTAGTAAATGTCGGTAAAGCAAAACCAAACAATTATTTATTGAAAGATTTTCTGACCATTGATTGGCAGTCAAGTAGAAGAGTGAGTGACTGATTCTGTAGGATAAATACTAATCTCAAACTTCATTAAATCATTAATGAAAATTCCTTAATGTCTTCTAATTTATTCAAAAAGAAATTCACAAATCATATCATGCTTGACATTTTGTCTGTGCAGATTGGGAATGATACTCAAATGGTTTTATCTTCTGCCTCAACCAAATCCATGGGATGATACAGGTGTGCCACCATGTCTAGGTTAGAGCTCTATTTTTATTTTAGGAAATATTCTTTCTTTTGTTCTTTATATATTCTCATACGCCATGTCAAACTTGCAGTGTTTTAGATAAACATTTCTTATCTCTCAAACTCGGTCAAGAATGTGAATCATCTACTTTTTGAGTACTAGTTTTTGAATGTTTGGGGTGGAGGACAAGAAGGAGAGAGACCCAGTTATGATTCGGCATTCTCAGACTGTAGAATGCATTTCATTCTAATAATAGCGGACTGAAGAAAAG
The DNA here is from genome assembly GCA_028555095.1 of Dicrostonyx torquatus. NCBI lineage: Eukaryota > Metazoa > Chordata > Mammalia > Rodentia > Cricetidae > Dicrostonyx > Dicrostonyx torquatus. Next base: position 2,658,360 of record JAQHUG010000178.1, read on the forward strand.
TATTGTTAAGTATGGAGACATCAACGAATCCTACCACCCGTTAAACAATGGTGTTAAGTAGAGGGGGTGACCATCTTTGAGAGTAGTGCTTTCCCAGAAGCCAGATTGCTAATTAGAAAGCCTGACTACTAATTAATTAGAATGCTAACTGGTAGCTAGAAGAGGAAGCAGATAACCTAAGGGCTAACTAAAGACAGTCTATTGCCATAAATTCAGGATGCTTTCCCCATTAGATGTAATTATCTGGATACCTTCTTTTTAAGTTTTCTGTTGCTTCTGCTCTTCAACTCTTTGGTTGCCTTAGTCATGTATAAGACAATTTAAATATGTGAGGCTTTTTTTTGAACAAAGAAGAGATACAACAAGCAGTTAGAAATTAAATGTTAGAATCTGGGAGTCCACTGGCAATTGAACATATGAAAATAAAAATCCTTAGCCCAGAAAGGAGGAATGAAGATTGAATTGTTCTTTGGACTGCTTCCCTACAGGAAAAGTCTTGACAAAGTAGAGAAAACTAGGAATAGAACTGGAAGGGAGCAGCACTGATTTTCATCATTCATTTGGGTTTTTCCACCTAATTTTTCAATTTTTACTAATATATCTGTATGTATTTAATGGAATATTTGTCAGGAATGTGTATCTGAGGAATTATTGAAATGAATCAGAATATCTCTGTTCTAACCATTCCATTCTTGGGATGAGATTTCTTACCCTAAAATGATGGTAGATAACAAAATGCACTCAATGTTATGGGAACATTCTTTATAAATCTAATGTTTATCTAGGCAATTTCCCCCAATAGACAGTAGAATGTCTACAGATCTTCTCATATCCTATCCAATAAAACCTGTGTGTGCTTATTAAAAGATGTAGTGACTTTATTAGTCAGCCTGTATTAATCTTAAGGACATGTTGCATATAGTGAGGTATAGATACTAGACCAAACTCCATTTAGAGAGTGTAGTGAAGTGGACATTTTCCAAGAATTTTCAACTCTTAGAATGTGGGCTATCCTGTTCCCAGACAAGTGGCTTTGCTGGTAAGTGGTTTGCATTCCCTTATTTTACTTCCTTTAGTTGATTTATTTCCTGGTGTTCCTCAGACTGGGGAGTCTCTTTAGCCTCTTCCTGATGGGATTAGAGACTTAGTGATGGAGCACTGGTAAACAGAAACCTGGCCGCGATTGAATTTAGGAGGCTTAAAACAAGAACTCTGCAGAAGCAGAGTCAGCTTCTGTAGTGATATTATCACTTCACAGTTGGCTGCTGTGGAGAGACCAGAGGAAAACCGGGCACCAGCGCATTCTCAGGGAAGGGAATTTCATCTTCTCTGTTCACTTACGAGGCTTTATGTAACTCAGACCCAAACACTGCTCTCAGGAGAAATACAAGAGCCATGTTGGCAATTTCAGATTTTTCTTGTGACCACATTAAGAGAAACAATTAATAATATATCAAAAATATTATTTCAATAAATGATAAAACTAAATATTTTATTAAGTACTCTCTTTTGCCTGTTTTCATCTTTTATTATTTGTGCAGTTTTTTCAGTCCTCACAAGTCATGCACTAAATGCTTGCAATTTAGATATCAAACTTCCATCAGAATATTTCTGCTTGCATTTAAATATCAAAAAACCAAAAAAGAGAAAGAAGATTGAAATAAATTGTTCGAACATACTGAAAGTCAGTTTCTGTTTTGAATTTAAATTTTAGTAATGACCACAAAAATAACACCAAATATTGAATTCCTAGATTGTACAGCTCTCAAGTACTAAACAAGGTATTGGAAAAGGACAACAGAATTCTAGACACACTTAATCATGTATCCAAAGTGTTGGATTGAGAGACCTTTATTGCCCAGCCCAGGCTCCTTATAGTGCATTGTCTCTATTTGAAGAAACAATCAGACCCATGGTAGATTTTCACTGTACAGTTTTCTACTGTGCAGAAGTTACCTTTTTTTTTGGATTTTTTTTTTTGAATCAGGGTTTCTCTGTGTAGCTTTGGAGCCTGTCCTGGAACTAGCTCTTGTAAACCAGGCTGGACTGGAACTCAATAGAGATCTGCCTGCCTCTGCTGGAATTAAAGGAGTGTGCCACCACCTCCTGGCAGAAACTACACTTCTTTATCCTTAGATTTTGACAATGTCTTAGTTTCTGTTTCCTGTTGCTGTGTCACCACACTGTACTTAAGGAAGAAATGGTTTATTCTGGCTCACTGCTCAAAGGTACTGAAATTACCAGGCAGGAGAACAGATCACAAGACACAATGTAACCCACTTATTAACAGAGCCAGGTGGTAGTAGCCCGTGTCTTTAATCCCAGCACAAGGGAGGCAGAGGCAGGTGGACCTCTGCGAGTTCAAGACCAACCTGGTCTACAAAAGCTAGTTCCAGGACTGGCCACATCACACACAGATCACGTGATCACATAGGGCATAAGGCCTCTGGGTGCCTATGTAAGTTGCTTGAATGCTTGGTGGCACATGCACGGAGGAACTTAGAAGTGCCAGTCGCTGGTTTGGCTAAGCATTCTACCAGAATGCTGGCAAGTATGGGTGGTGGAAATGGCAACAGGTACAGTGCTTTATGACGTTGACGTAAAAGTAACAAGAATTGGTCAGGTCCCATGCCCAGTCAGCAACAGAGAAGCAATGATGCAGGCTTGCCACACAGTTCCCTTTCTCTATTTTCACAGTTCAGGATACCAGCCAGAGAATGATGCCACCTACAGTGGCCAGGTCTTCCCAAATTAATGAACAGATTCAAGATAATCCCCCACAGGCACTCCCAGAGACCCATTTCCTAGGTAACTGCAGATCTGTTGAGAACTAACCTAACTATTATAGGTAACAGTCATCCAAATCTGTCTTTTCAAATATTTTTTCCACCATATAATATAAAGCCATTAATTTAATCATGACATTAATGAATGTGACAACACTTTAACTAGCTTAAACTGTTAAGGCTAAGATTTCGGCTCCTGTGTTTTATGGAGACAGAAGAGGCAGTTCATGACATCTTACTCCTGTATTTGGGTAGTAACAGTACCTTCATCATCATCATCATTATTTTAATTTTCAAGTCAGATTCTGTAGATTTTTCTTTTTAAAGAACAACCAAAAGACATTTTAAGGACTTGGATGGCTCCCAAAGCAAGATCAGAATCTCACTGCAGATAAACATCACCTTAACATTTACAAATACAAATGAGGGAGGTTTTGAGAGAGTGGGAATACCAGAATTAGCAAGAAAAATCTACAAATGCACTTAAACTATGCATGTGAAAAACTGTGGCAGGGGAAGCCTACCCTGGCCTGTGTGGTGGGGAAGCCACTAGAGCAGCACTGTCCCCAGCCTGCATAAAGCATCCCTCTGACTTCTCGACCTTTTATGCCAACGTTTACTGCTTCTCAATCAGCTTTGTACTAAAGAATCTACTCCCTCCTAGTGAGAATGGTAGAAACTCTTTTAAAGTAAAAATGTATTTCCCCTTTATTTGAACAATTTTGTCTTTATACACTGATGTTTAATGATTATTTTCAATATCAAACAAACGTTCTGACTAGATATGTTTTCTTATTAGTATAAATTAGTTGTATAAATATAATTAAATTAAGTTTTGTTGTGACTCTTCAGTGCTTTATTTATATTTTTTAACATCTGAAACTAAAAAAGTAGTGTGTAGAAGCTACAAGACTGACTATTGAAAGCACTCTATATGTAGTTCCTCTTTGAGAGCAAACAGCAATTTGTCCTATATTTTTCTGATGTGCCCTTTAGCTATTTGTTTTCTTTGGCATCGACTGAGAATTTTATTAACTAGCTTGAGTAAAAGATGCCTTTCATGCTGAGTAATTGCTCAGATATATGAAATTATTACTATCACCAATATCTAACAGCATTAAGACTTAAGTAAAGTTAGTTAATTTTACCATCAAAATTGGGATTACCATTAATTTTGTTTTAATTGTGAACTTGAAAATACTGTGCCTATATGCCATTAGCATGGAAAATAATGGCAGAAAGGTCTGTGTGGCCAGCTGGTGTCCTCACGATGACAGTGGCCTCCTGCCTCACTCCTGAAGGACACTGTGGGTTTGCAGTCTGCTCTGGAAATTTCCTTCTCATAGAATGAATTGCAAAGGATGTGTAAGTCCTCCAGAGAACTAGAAAATAGATCATGTGCAAACAGATGAAAACATTTCTCCAGCCAAGCAAATATTGATATGGCTAGAATCAGACCTACAGTTTAGTATGTGACCATTAATTTCAAAGAAAGGTCAAGTCGCAGATCTCAGCAACATCTGTAAGGCACAGATCAAAAGGGGAACTTGAAAATTAAGACTGAAAGCAGTTTTACTGCACCGGTGTTAATTTGGAGGGGGAGGAAATAATAGATGATAGGAAACAATATAACTTTATAAAAATATAACTTTTTATATAAAATATAACTTCAAGTGTTATGATGCTTTAATAAAACAGAGTAAGTATTGGAACTAATGATTAGTTCCAATAATTTATTAAATAATTTATTTAGAATATGATGTGGAAACCTAAGGAAAAGTTGATAGAATCCCTAAACAAATACTGGTGTGCAAAGGGTAAGTAGTTAGTTAAAAGCATGCTCATTTCATCTGTATAAAACACAAATTGGAAAAATCTCAAAGTAACAGCATTGCTAGCTATGTTGTCATGTAAGTCTCAGCCTTTTAAAATAGATTTTAGCACTGTCTGTGACTCTCAAAATGAGGTGTTTGTTTAGTTTGTTCATGTTTATTTTATAATCGTATCAAGTTAAAATGTAGTTTATAAACCAATTACTTGCTAACGAAAGGTAGATTCTTTGGGGTGGCAAGAAAAAGCTATTTCACCGCTGAAAATGCCAAGGAAACCCTTTCAGTCTAGACCTGCCCTGGAAATAATGGATGATGGACTAGGAAATCTGAAGATGCATGGTAAAGGCAGAGGGCCTCATGGTTCAAACATTCTGTATCTGTAGAAGTCCTCTTGGAAAGACTTTTACTCAAGGCCTAGGGGTTGGCATGTCACCAAAGTCCATGTATTTAGAGTTTACTCCTCAAATTCACATACTGATGGTATTTGGAGGTCAGACATTTTGGAGATTTTAGATTCAAGATGGCTTTGCCCTATTCAATGCTTAATCTGTTCTTAGATGAACGGATTTTTGGGTTATTGGGGATGGCTTTGTTATCCAAAATAAAATAAAGGTTCTCTCTGCCATGTTCTCCAAGTGAAACTTTCTACCTTGTCATTATGCAGTCAGCAGGCCCACACCAGATGCCAGCCCATGCTGTAGAACTCGGAAACAATGAGCCTCCATACATGTTCTTTACGAAAGCACACATTTGGGACACCTTGTTTGAAGAGTGTGGCTCATAGCATGCCACAAGGGAAGGAAACTGGCTCCTCAGTGTGTATGTGTTCAGATCCAGTTGAGGAGCTCCTAGTGGCCTTTGCAGGCATCAGAAGCAGATAGGAGGCTGGACAGCCTCTGCTTCTTCTCCTGCAGGCAAGTTCAAGTATCATTTGTGCTGTGTTTGTGTGTAGGGTGATGGTAGAGTGTGATTAGGAAATCTTTTTGACATTTTAAAAAGAACTTATAGATGTTCACTTCTTCACTGTAACAAGAAGACTAGAACACAGGGATAACAACGACATTGGTGATAACTAGGCATTTTGTCTTTTTTGGTCAAGTTTTATTCTTACATTTATAAGACAGTGACTTGGACATAATAGATGTTCAACTAATGACACTGACTATATAAGAAGAGATTTGTGAGGGCTTCTAGAATTGATGGTTGCTGATTAATCATCTTTAATTTTTAAAATTACATTAGCCAAAGGGTGATATTTTTAGGGCCTGGTTGGAAAGAAATTTATCCCCAAGTTAATAGAAATAGTCTTGCAAATTTTATTTGATTAAAAAAGGGAGAGTAGTCTTTGAATTTGTCTTAGCTTTACTGCAACCTAGTCATATACATATCCAGGAATGCCTTCTCTCTTAAAAACCAGTCTCTGACCTCAGCCCAGATTGTACCATTTTAATAACTAATTACATCTTGAAGGTGACCACTTCCCCCTTTGAGGAGATTTTCTAATCAACTCCCCCCTCACTCTTAGCATATTCCTACCCAACTTCCCTACACAAGAATTTTAGTTTTCTACTACAGCAGTAGACAATGCTGAAACACATCATTTCTGATAAAGCTCATATTCTCACTTCTCCAAACCCAAATTTCCCTGAAAATGAATCCTCTCAACAAGAGCTGTGCTTCGACGATAATGAGGCAATCTCGCACTAAACATTGGCACTCCTTCTGCCTCTCAAGGCTGAATCTTATAATAACATTTCAGTACACTTAGTCATTCTGAACATGTACTGGTTTGGGTCTGATAAGTGAATGATATCGCAGAAATTAAATGCTACCACTGAGTTAGCCCATGCAAATGACACAAATGTACTCTCAGTGGACAAATGTATTCCCGTGCAATCATGCCAGCAGCAGAAAATGGAATCTGTCATAAAAAAATAAATTATCGGAGAGTCAAAGCATGCTCACTGAGCCTGGAGCTAAATTTTCTTTGCCTTGTTCTTTGGCAGGAGACTAAATAAGCACTTATAATACAGGCTGAAGGAATCGCATTGTTCATCCTTGCTGGATTCTGTAGGGAATTCAGATGTATGAGACCAAGGCAGTTGGGGAGGTTCTTTGTATACAGTTTGTTATAAGTGTTTCCAACTCATCCAGGAAGTATTTCCAGCTTTAGGATGGGAGAAAGATAGAGACAAATAGAAATGATCCACAGATAGAAAGACAGAAATAATAAAGTGGAAGCCACAGAGGGGGCAGAGATAGCCACGGAGAGGGAGGGAAAGATGGGCCTTGTTCTACAGAGAAGGCATGTGGTGGAGACTGAGGTTATTAATGGTTAAAAGCTATGGAATCCATAGAAGCAAATATGAGTTAAATGATCGGACACTTTCATGTCAGGATTAAATGTTGGGAGAATTATCCTATAGTGAACAGGAAAGGGTTTAGTTTAGGCTAGCAACAGACTAATATATTAAAAACATAGCCTCTAGAACCGGTCTGTATGGGTTCAAATCCTACCAGTTATATTTTTGATATTTGTATAACCATCAAAATTTGCAACACAACTTAATTCCCAATCAATATTATAAAGTAATAAGGTGATTAGGAATGATAAATCATGAGCCTTCTTGAATGGTTTTAGCAAATCTATAAATTGGTAAGGGAAAGTGCCCCTGTCCTTCTGTTCTTCTGCCCTTTGGGGATGGAAAGACACAGAGGATGATCTCCCCTGTGTAAGTGGCAGCCAGAGGTGTTGTCCTGGAAGCAAGGAGCAATCCTGGTGACATGATCTTGGACTCTTTACCCTGTAGTACTCTGAAATGTCACCTGAACCCACAGGAATAGGGATCCCAAATGGTGAAGTAGAGAGGTCCATGGATGAGAAATAAAAATAAAGATGCATAGCTGGGACCAATAAGGTAGGTAGACTTGTACAAGCTGATGTATTAAGTACTTAATCATATATATATATATATATATATATGTATATGTGTGTGTATGTGTGTGTATATATATGAAGGATGGACTTTTGACAGAGGCTTCTGTCCTGCCCAGTCCCATAGCCATTTAGTTCCAAAGAAGCACACAGAGGCCTACATTAATTATAAACTGGTTAGCCTGTTAGTTTAGGCTTCTTATTAATTCTTACATCCTACATTAATCCATAATTTCTGTCTATGTTATCCAAATGTCTTAGTACTTTTATCAGTGAGGCATTCTCATCTTGCTTCCTCTGCATCTGGGTGACAACTGCAGTCTGAGTCTTTCTCTTCCCAGAATTCTCCTCTTCTGGTCACCTTACCTATACTTCCTGCCTGGCTACTGGCCAATCAGCATTTTATTAAACCAGTACAAGTGACAAATCTTTACAGGGTCGAAGACCCTTGTCCCACAGCAATGGACCAAGGTCAGCAGAGAGCTAAATTAGACAATGATGGCAAAGAGAAGCCAGGATATCTCAGACACAGCTGTCTTAGGACTGATAACCACAGCCCTCTGGGGTAGAAAACCATGTTTCCAGGAACCAAAAGTTTAACCAGCACAGGGCCCATTCCCAGCCCCAGCCTGGACCTTGCAGATTCTACCTCTGTAAGGACACAGAGCTGACATTTGCTTTGACTTTTTATGAGGACCTCTGAAAAAGTTATCAATTGATATGGCTCCCAACAAAAATGTATGTCTCAATTGTTTATAAACTCCCAGTCTCCAGTGCGTTGTTATAGTAGCAGAAAGGCCTAAGTCACCCCTGCTCTTGTAACCAGTATATATGACTTTAGGAGAGCAATTTCTAAAATCTGTTTTCTTACCATCCTACAAAATGACAATAACAACAGGATTGTTTTAATATGTTCATATTCAATTAGAACAATGCTTAATGTTGCTGGGCAATAACTATTACCCACTCTCCTGCAACAATCCAGTTTAAAGGTGACACTGAGAATTCTAAAAAGTAAAAAATACAACCTGAATAAAAGTTGCTGGTAGATAATAAAGATCATTTTTTATCTTTTTAAACAAGCTTGTTAGAGTCATCTACTTTTCTAAGGAAAAGGCAGACTTCCTCTGCCTCAGTTACTCAGATTATATGCCAGTGGTTCTCAGCCTTCCTAATGCTGCAGCCCTTTAATATAGTTCCTCATGTTGTGATGACTCCAATGATAAAATGATTTTCATTGCTATTTTATAACTGTAATTTTGCTACTGTTATGATGCAAACATCTGTGTTTTCCAATGCAACCCCTGCAAAAGGGTCATTAGACTCCCCAAAGGTGATGACCCACAGGTTGAGAAACACATCTTTATATCATACTACTTCCTTCTCTCTGCCTGGGGGTTCATTTTTGTCCATGGCATCATGCCTTGCTTGTGGCTCAACAGTTCTGGTCATAATTTCTTAAATTATCTTTGTTAAGGTTCTGAGAAGGGTGTTTACCCTCTTAAGAGTAGATCGACCAGTCTGGGTTGCTTTTCTGTATGGCCACTTCTTGGATTCTTGTCCAGCCTATAGATAACTGACAGCCTGTAGGTAACTAGATGTTCATAGCCTACATTGCTGTGTTCTGGGTGGCAACAAAGATACTCAAATCGGTAGATACTCTTCTTCTCAGTCTCTGAAGGAAGATATGGTGGACTGGCATGTTCTTTCCCAATCTCTGTTCCTCTTCAGGCCTGGTACTTGGGGCTGTGGTGAATGTCTTGCACAACAGCAGGCCCCTGAGGAAGGGATTTTGCAATGGACATTTTCTTGCACTGCCTAACACATCCAGCCTACATTTCTGCAGGTGAATGAGGATGCAAGTACTTCTTGGATGATGGCTTTCATTAACTCTGTGAGATTTCTAACTGCTTGTGGAGACCTGGCTTCCAAAGAGAGAAAGGCTTTTGATATATGCAGTAGAATTATATTAGGTAATCAGCACATCTTTTGTTATGTTGATTGTGTCCTGGCTTTTGTTTGAATTGGGTAGCAACTTCAAAGGTCTGAATGTCTCCCTCAGCAATTCTTTCCAGCAGCTCTCAGAGGTAGATCAACCCTTTCTAGCTGAAAGAGCTCAGCCTTAAGACCTGCAATTTACTTCAGTATGTTCTTTTTCCTGAGTCACACAGTGTCCTTAGAAATGTCACTCCTTGCTCAATAAGAACAAAAGAAAAAGAAAATGCTCTTAGTAACATCAGTCCAGAGCAAATGCTTTTACCTGGGGCTTTCCTACATCCCATTCACAAACATCTGTCATCTTCCCTCCTCTCTTGTCAATCACCAATATTCCTTCCTTCTTTACCTTGCCTGGTTTCTGTTTTGTAATTACACTTAGTTGTAACTATTCTATCCTTAGCCTTTTGAGATGTCTTTCCAGGATTTTCTTGAATATATTGTAACTTAATTGCTCTCTTCAAGATATATTTGTTCAAAAACAAAACAGGTTCCGCCTTCCCATATGGGTGTTGAGAAAGTGGTTGTCTTCATGCCGTTATTTTCTGAAGCTCACAGAATAAATGAGATCTCTTTGAAACATGATATATTTGCGACAGAAACTCTTTGATGACAAGGAAGTAGCTTATCAAATCTTGGGCATTTAGTTCTGTATAAAAAACATTTGCATCACCTGCACTGTCAAATGCTTATCTTTGCCAGAGTCAGACATTGAGGGGACACAAAAAAAAGAAATAAGATCTTCCCATATTTTATATAGACTGTCTTATTTTAGTTGTTTAAAAAATGTTATTTAATACATGTATGACAACACTTTTATCATCGGCAGAAATGCAGTGGATTAGGTTAAGGCTTGTGATACATTCTTTCAACTTCTATAAAAGCCTGTTATTAAAATAACATTAGGTGTCAGTGGTCTGAATGGGTGCAGTTGAATGGTTTTGTATGATTTTGTATGACTCTTCTCATATCCCCTATACCTCTATAGAGTATTGAATTTTTGGTTAAGGAATGAGTACTCAAAGTTACATAGATTAGCTGAGAAAACATCTCAGCTAAAAGTAAATTTGGGGCTGGTGATAGTTCAGTCAATAAAGTGTTTGCCTTGCAAGCATGTGTTACAATAGAAAAAAAAAGAAACAACTCCTGGTCAAGAAATAGAATCACTGAGTTTCCTCCTGTAGCAGATGGAAACATATACATAGTCCTATAGCCAGATATTAAGTAGTGAGTGTGAGATCTTGGAACACTCTGCCCTAAACCAGATGTCTTCACCAATTCCTCCCCTCAGAGCTCAGAAAACCCTGCAAAGGAGGAGGCAGAAAGAGTATAAGAGGCAGGGAGATGGAGCACACCAAGTAAACAAGGCCCTCTACATCAACATGATCTAAGCTCATATGAACTCACAAAAACTGAGGTTAGTATTCTATTTTAAAGATACAGTGGTGGGAGACTGGTCCCACAAGGGGCAGCAGTCCCACAAAGGGCAGCTAGTTCCACTAGGAATAGAGGCAGGTTATCTGATCCCTAGGTAGATCCCCCAGGCCTTGGTGAGTCCCCTGAGGCCTTTGGCAGGTCACCTTGGTGGATGGGAGATTGCAGCTGGTGAGAGACAGACAGGTACATCATGCAGAGTGAGTATAGAGTTTATTCTGTGGGTTATGGAAGGGAAGGGGAAGGGGGAGAGAAAGAGGTGTGGGTGAAGAGAGAGAGAAAGAGAGAGAGCAGAAGTTACCTCTTTGAGAGAGAGACAGAAAGAAAGAGTGCAGGCTGGAGGAGGTGGGTGATCTGGAAGGGGAGGGGTTGGGAGAGGGCAGGGCTTATCTCTTAAAGGGCCGGGGTACCCAGGTGACAGACCAGGCCAGCATATCATAACAGTCCCATCTCTTTCTTATAATAAAAAAGCAAAAAGTTAGGCAAAACAGGTTAAAGGAATTGGGTCAGCAGATTCTCAAGACTGCCTCCTAATTATTTGTGGGCATCATCTTGGTGGGGGCAAGCTGGGTGCTGATCACATTCCGGGGTAGCTGGTCACTTTACACCTGTTCTGGGTTTGTGCTATGAAATTGTCCGGTTTCTCTTAGACCTGGCAAGATGTTGGCAAAAGGAGGACAAAGTTAAGTTTAGAAAGAGAAAAAATGTTTTCATGACCAGGGAATTGAGAAGGGTGTATCTGACCTATATAAGTTGGATCCTTCAATTTGACTCCTTGGAACTCACAAAAATTCTTTGGGTTTGCTAAAACATAAGTTTTAAACAGTAACATATTTGTATCAGAATGAAAGTATTTTTAAGACTATGAAAGGCAGCATGAGAGAGAAATTTGATAACTTGTATTTGTCCTCACACCTTTATAACTTGCAGGTATACATTTTAATGACTTGTATTTATATTTTACTGAAATTTGTTTGGTGAGGTTTTCCTTTTAAACTGACGAAACCACTCAGCTGTCAAACTACATCAGAGATCTTTGAGAAGGATAAAATTTTACTTGAATTATTGATTAAAAAATAACAGAGAACTAACTTGGTTGGCACCTAGAACTACTCTTCAGGGTCCTCTATGGTCACTGAGGGTTGTATATACCTTTTGCTGTGGGCCTGCCAGACAATACTGTGGGCTAAGAAATCTGTAGGAAGACAAGCCTACCTTGACCTGAGCAGCTAGGATGTCGATTCCAGTGATTCTGTCCACTGTCTGGAGATCTTCAGTTTAGATGAAAGGCAGTTTTTCCCAGTGGTCAGTGCTTGGCAGTTGAAACAAATTGTGAATGGATTTTTTTGTATGTCCATTTTTCTTCTGTCTTCTTTCGAGGCAATAAAGTGCTGCTGCTAGGAGCCAACCTGTCTCTTTTTGTTATGAAAAGTCTTTTAATAATTAAATATTTAAATGCCATATTCCCCAGATTTCTGAGCAGTTGAGGGCTATTTACCAGGTATAGATAAGTTACAATTACAGTATAGAATCTGCCTAGATAGCTGGATCCAAACTTGGTTGTACTGGCTCTCAACTTAACAGATATGATTTACACTTGTAAAAAGACAGACAGAAGAAAAAACTGTTTGCAATAGAAGGTTAATAGCAAAACCAACAATAATAGAGAACAGCTTAATATATTTTAAAGCAGGATTGGACTAAATATAACTTAAGAGACTTAAAAGTACATACCAGTTTAAAACATGAGACTTATTGCTTTGTAGTCTGGAATGAGATACAATGAACAGACAATTAATTATAACCATTAATAGTAAACATAGGTGCATTTAAGTTACATGTATGCATACATACACACAGAGTAAACAGGAATTGGACAAAGTGGATGCTTTGGTGGGGCCTACACTGCACAAAACACACATGCAACAGAGTCCGCACTGGCGAACCAGGCAGGGAATACCACAGTAAAGATGGCAGGACTTGGTCACCTGACCTGGCTCTCCATTAAGATGGCAGTGAAGTCACCTGACCTCAGTTAAGATGGCAGTAAGGTCACCTGACCTCAGTCAAAATAGTGGCATCATGTGTTGTATGGAAAAGCTGCTTTTTTTTTTTTGAGCCACAGGAGTTTTAAATGTAACAAGAGAGACCTAGAGGCATGATCTGCCCTGTTGCTGAGCCAATGTGCCACAAGCCATGGTGGGGAGCAAAGGCTGAAATTGAAAACAGCTGCCTCGTGGATTGGCCGCTATAGTAGTGGCCTGGATAGTTTGAGGAAAAGCAGAGCTGGCAGGACACCAGTGGAACATAATTTGAGGGTTTATACCACAGCTGAGAAAACACCACCGAAGAGTTTCCTCTCTATATATTTGGGGTGTGAAATGGCAGCAACACACTGCAAAGCCTATAGGAAACCTTCTCTTCTCTATAGGCAGTGTCTTAAAGCCTGACTTGCTCCTATCCAGATGACTTGGAAGCCAAAGGCTAAAGGCCACTCCGAGTGGTCGCTCATGGTGGGGACCACTTACAAGTGGTTGAAAAGAAAAGAAGAAAGGAAAGGAAAGAAAAGAAAAGAAAGAAGAAAGAAAAATCCAAGAGACCCTGAGCCCCAAATTAAATACATCACACAGAATCTGTAGTCCTAGCATGGGAGGACCAACCCTGGGTTGTCTGGTCATGTTTTTAGCTATGGAAAGCAACCACAGGTGACAGAGGTGAATGTTAGCAAAGGGCTCAACCATAGCCATTAAGGCTGTATTTGGGGGCTGGAAGGGGAAAACTTCCCACCGAATCTGCTGGTGATCATAGAGGTCAGTGTTCAAATAGATAAAGAGCTGTTGTATAGAATCCTGGTTCCCAAGCACAGGGTTCCATGTGTCCTCAGCCTGGCTGAGTCACAAGCACCAATGTAATGGTAAAAATAAAATTGCACCACCATTCCCCAAGTAGCCTATGGGCCACAAGGGACAGGTAGTCTCAGGTAGGGATCTGTGTGGCAGGTGCGAGACTGAGAGCAGCACGTCCCAGGCAGGCAGTTGTGCAGCAGGTGAGAGACTGAGATGATTAGGCAGCCATGCAGAGTGGGGTTGGATATTTATTTAGTGGGTTATAGAAGGGAAAGAAAAAGGGTAGAGGAAGAAGGAACAAGAGCAGAGAGGCAGAGAGAGAGAGAGAGAGAGAGAGAGAGAGAGAGAGAGAGAGAGAGAGAGAGGAGGGGGTGAGGAGAGGCACCATGGCAGCAGCTACCTCTTTGGAGGAGAGAGATGGAAAGAAGGAGCTCAGACTGGAAGCCAAAGGAAGATCTGCCTGCCTCAGCAGTGGGTGGGGGAGGGAGTGGGTGGAGTTTTTCTCTTAAAGGGACAGGACAGACCATTACAGTCAGCACTTGGCAGTTGATGAAGAGAATTGTGGATGCATATTGTTCCGTGCCTATTTGTCTTTTGTCTTCTTTGGAGGAGATAAAGTGCTGCTAGGAGCCAACCTGTCTCTGTTATGAAAAGTCTTTTAATAATTAAACATTTAAATGCCATATTCCCCAAATCTCTGGGCAGTTGAGGGCTGTTTATCAGGTATAACTACAGTATAGAATCTGCCTGGAGAATTGAGTCCAAGCTTGACTGTAATGGTTCTCAACTTAACAGGTGATATTTGTACTTTTGAAAGACAAAGAAGACAAAAACTGTTTGCAATATAAGCTTAATGGTAGAACTGGCAATAGTGGAGAACAGCTTAATATATTTTATAGCAGGGTTGGATTACATATACAGTAGTTTTGTAAAGACTTAAAAGTACATACCAATTTAAAACATGAGACTTACTGTTTTTGTAATTCGGAATGAGATACAATGAACAGACAGTTATAACATTTAACAGTAAATATACATGCATTTATACCCTGTTGAATTTAACTCTTATACACATAGAGTTAAATGAAGAGTGAGCAAAAGGAAGCTGGCTAGGGGTGGGACCTCATGTGTAGTGCCTATTGTCTGCACTCTTTGGCTAGGGGCTGAACCTCTGGCTCCTCCCTTCATTAAACTCAAAGAAAATGGCAGCAGCCATGGTTGTCTACGTGTTGTGATTATTTAAATTTAGACATCTAATGGTAAAAGCTAGAAATGTGGTTGGTTTTCCATAGCTGAAAATGTGAGAAAGGCAAAAACAATGTAAACCCCAGGGCAACTAGCTGGGCATCTCCTGGTTAGCAAAGGGGCTGATAATAAAGTCAAGCTGATTTCTGACCAGTTGTCTCAGGAAACAGGAGCTAGGACTGCTCTGAGTAGTCTTTACGTGGTGGCAAGGACCACTTATGAGAGGTCCGAAAAGAAAAAAATACACACACACACACACACACACACAATTCAAACAGCACGAGGACCACTCCAAGTGGTCTGCTCATGTTTTTAGCTATGGGAAGTAATGAGGCAGAAAAATATCTGAGGGGCCCGGGCCCCAAAAATGAATACCCCATTCAGTGATTGCAGTGCTAAGGGAGAACTCAAGAAAGGGCAATCACGTGTGAGAGGCTCCAGGCCAAAAAGGGAACTGTCTTACCAATTGTCCTAGCACACTGATGGAAAGTTGGGACCGTGGGCTGGTAGAAGGTCCAGGTTTAGGATTTTCACCTGCAGTGCAGCAGTGGCAGAAACAGGGCTCTGTGAATGAGAGGCAGATTCTGCTGCAGTGGGGGGCAGCACAGGGGGCGGGGTTGCTAGCGGGACAGAATGCCTGTTAAGAGATAGAAATGTAATGGTCTGCCCTGTCCCTTTAAGAGACAAGCCCTGCCCACTCCTATTGGAGATGGCCCACTTGTTGGTTTCTTTTGCCCAGTTTCTGGCCACCCAGTTAGCTTAGCCACAATAATCACACAGGAACTGTACTCATTAAATCACTGTTTGGCCCATTAGCTCTAGCTTCTTATTGGCTAACTCTTACGTATTAATTTAACCCATCTCCATTAATCTGTGCATCACCACGAGGTCATGGCCTACCAGCAAAGTTTCAGCATGTCTATCTCTGGCAGTGGCTCCATGGCATCTCTCTGACTCCACCCTTCTTTCTCCCAACATTTAGTTTAGTTTTTTCCTGCCTGGTACTGTTCTTCCCTGCCTTAGGCTCAAAGCAGTTCTTTATTCATTAACCAATAAAAGCAACACATAAACAGAAGGACCTCCCATACCACACTCCCCCTCTCCACCTAGGCAAGCAGATCTTCCTTTCTCTTCTAGCCTGTGAGCTCTCTCTCTCTCTCTCTCTCTCTCTCTCTCTCTCTCTCTCTCTCTCTCTGTTCTGTCTCTCTTCAGAAGAGGTGGCTGAGGCCTTCTTTCTTCTCTCTTCTTCTTCTTCTCCTCTTTCTCTTCCCCTTCTCTCTTTCTCCCTCCCTCCCCTTTCCCTTCTACTGAAAAAACTATATTCAAACTCACTCTGTATTGCGTGCCTTTTCATCTATGTCTCTCATCTGCCATAGCTCCTTGTGGACCTATGACTGAGGTCTCTCACCCACCTGCCTGGGACCCACAGAGGAGCTGGCTGCCCCTCATGGCCTGCTGCCACCCCTTGGGTGTTGGTCCCTTGAGGACAGGCCTTTGTACTCCCACTTGAATTGTTTTGCACTCATGGCATTCAGGGAACTGCAGCAGTTTATCTAAACTGTTGCAGACAGAGGCAGCATGTTCAGGACTACATGGGTCTGCACTAGGTCCTCTGCATATACACTGTGGCTTCCAGTTTAGTGTTTTTCAAGGGATTCCTGCATGTGAAAATGAGTGAATCTCTTGGGCTCTTTTCCTTCACTTTTAAAACTCCAGTAAAATCATTCTTAAGCTTGTTTTAGTCCATTCTTAAATTCTTTTATTAATGAGACTTAAAATCCCAAGAAGGAACC
>JAQHUG010000178.1:2711167-2744696 GCA_028555095.1 Dicrostonyx torquatus
GGGTTGGTCCACCCACTGAGACAGTGTGCCTGAGCTAATGGGAGCTCACCAACTCCCGCTGGACTGGGACTGAAGGAGCATAGGATCAAACTGGTCCCTCTGAATGTGGCTGACAATGGGGGCAGACTGAGAAGCCAATGATAATGGCACTGGGATTTGTCTCTACTCCATGTACTGGCTTTTTGGGATCCTAGTGTATTTGGGTGCATACCTTCCTAAGCTTGGATGGAGAGGGGAGGGCCTTGGACTTCCCACAGGAGAGAGTACCCTGCCCTCTTTTAGGACTGGAGGGGGGGAGGAGTGGGGGAGCGGGAGGGAAATGGGAGGAGGGGAAGACGTGGAAATTATGAATGGTTTTATTTATAAATCAATAAAAAATAAATAAAAAGAAAGAAAGAAAGGAAGCAGGTTGAGCAAGCCGGGAGAAACAAATGGGAAAGCAGCAACCCTCTTTGGCTCTCTGAATTGGCTCCTGTTTCCAGGTTTCTGCCCTGTTTGAGTTCCTATCCTGACTTCTTTCAGTGATGAACAGCAATGTGGAAGTGTAAGCCAAATTAACCCTTTCTTCCCCAACTTCCTATTTGGTCATAGTGTTTTATCACATCAATAGAAACCCTAAGACGGGTACACTATAAAAAACAATATTAAAAGATAACAATATTAAAATAACATTGTGATTTAACCTAATCTGGAAAACCTACAGAGTAGCTTATCAGAACATCCTCAGAGGAAAAGATACAGGGAAATGCACGGGAAATGGAGAGGTAGAGAGGAGAAGGATAAATGATGAAGAAAAAGACTGGGAAAAATAGCAAGAGGCAAGTCAGAGAACAGACAAGGTGCTCTACAGAGCACGAAGGCTTTTCTCCATCAGCCTCCACCTACGTACACACTGGTACGGAACAATGTGAAAGTCTGTGGGGTGCCGAGAGTATGCCTACGTTCTCTAATCATTGCTTCTGAGCTGTTTATGCAGAATTGTTCCAAGACTCAAGAAAATTGTCTTCCTCCTGAGTACTTGTAGTTGTTGGCAGTTTCTTGCCTGTGGATTTCCATTTCGTACAAATTGTCTTCCTTTATTCATAAATTCTCCCAAATGTAACTTGGAAATATAGTCTTGAGTTTTGTTCTTATGTATTTTATCAGTCTCATGTCTGATTATCTTTGAAGGGTATTCAAAGATGATCATGATGGTGCACACTTACAATTGCACACTTTCCAGGAGGAGACAGGAGAATTAGGAGTTCAAGGTCATCCCAGATACACAGAGAGTTTGTGCACATCCTGGGGTATATGATATTTTAATCTCAAAACCAAAATAAAATATAAATTACCAGTTTCAAATAAAAAGATTGTACATAGCTCAGAATGACAAATTGTGATAATGTGATCATGTTTTATTTTCTTTCCCCTTTTAACACATGCAGAACTTTTACTATGCAGAACTGGCTCACCTGGAGGTTGCTATATAGTCTGGCCTGGTCTTGAACTCAGGGAACCACCTGCCTCTGCCATCCAAGTGCTGGGATTAAAGGAGTCTACTATTACTGGGCTAATCTTGTATTTTTAATTTAATTAAAAATTTAATTCTTAATGTCAGTAAGGAAAACCTTAAATGTTTTTTTTTTTTTTTTATGCAAAGCATGACACCTAGCTCTTAGTAGCTTTGGTAGCCTCCGAGTTCTGATGCTGCATGAGTCACTGTGTTAAGACTTTTAGGATATACTAAATTTCCCTCCTTTCCAAGCTAAGTGGACCAGTGGTACCAGCTCAGACAAACCACATCTTCCACAGTCAGGCAGAGTTGATCGAAGTCTACCTTTAACAGCTGAGACCACAGCAGAGTCAGACAATGGGGATTCAATTTTCAGATGTGAAACGTACATATTTCAGCTTCAAGGGTAAAGTTTGAAGTGGGCAGAACAAACGAAAAAGCTCTAGATTGCATGCAATTGGATTAAGTGTGCTTCCATACTACCACGGCATGCTCACCTCCTGTCTAGTGCTTCAAGTCCAGGATAACCTTTGAGAAACATCTACTATTTTCCTCCAAAATCCATTGGTGCGGGCTGCTTTGGTAAAGTTTTGAGTGAAATTTCATAGACAAGTCTATGAGCAGAGTCAGAATCTATTTCTCTTTTATGCTGCTCAGAAAGTGCCTTGCGCAGCCATGTTGCCCAGTATAAATGCATAACAAGTAGATTCCATGACCTGACAAAAAGGCTGAGTTGTCCTAGCCCTCGAGGCAACTTCCTGTCTTAGCCACAGCTAGACACAGTGATATGGTTTTCCATTTAAGCACCCAATAAATTAGTACAGTTATTATTGTAATCATAGCCTCACCTTTTCATTTTTAGTTTGGCTGAATATATTTCTGGTCCTTGGAAACAAAGGGAACATAATTAGAATCTGCATGAATTAGGTGGGATGGGAAAGCAGAGAAAAGAGAAGTCAAAGGTTTAGGAAAGGGGAAATTGCATTTTGTGAAATAATAATAGATGTTCAATTCATTCATTGCTACATCTTCTTAAAACTAAATACAGTTGTGATTCCGATGATAACACTGAAGCAAACTTATTATTTTGACCGGGATTGTTATAAGAATATCCATGGACACAATCTCCTTTTTAATAAATAGGAAAGTTCAAGCCAAAGAATGACAATTTTTTTGCATTGTTACTTTTTTTTCCAAACAAGAAATTGTAAGGCTTTGTGAGGAGTAGGTAAAGAAAGCCTTCAAGAAATTATGTCATGCTGAAAAGTCCGTTTGGATGACTGGCATGCCCATTAGTACCTCCTGATTGAGGAAAATAACAGTTTGAAACCCTCTCTTCAGCCCATCAGCTCAAATGCAAATCTCCACTATACTTGGTGAATTCATTTAGATGTAAATTACAAACAATAAAAATCATAAACAACTCACAGTGACAGACAGGGAATAAACAGGCTCCTGTCTCACACTTTGGAAGCCGTGGTTGCCTGGGACGATTTAAACTAAGAGATTGCCACATCATTGAGATCAGGCTTCACAGGTGACAGATGGCACAAAATCAATAGCTGATCAGAGAATAGCACTTGGCACTTTGTCCTGTGGGTGGGAGGAGATAAATATTTAAATTTTAGGGGGAAAAAAACATTGCACCAACAGGAGCTGCATACAGACTGAGGCGAATGCCTAGCAAATGTTTAGCTCGTATTGGTGAACCTGTAGAGAATGCTCCATCTCCTAGCAAAGTCTCCCCTGCCAGCAGGGCGCCTAGGAACTGCCTTAATTGTAAAAGTTTACCCTACATCTCGATAAGATGGGAAACAGAAATTCCCTAAAGTTATCTAGAATTGTACACTATTTGGAATAAGGTCCTAAAGATGAAATTTAAAGTGAAATTCTCATGTAATCACATGTGGCCAAAAGTATCCTGGGTTTCTATGCCCATCGTTTGTCCCCATTGTCCTTTGGCAGATTTCAGTGGCTTCACCACAAAGGGCATTTCTTCTTCACATTAAGAAGCTGGCTAGATTGAAGCCCCAAAAATCTGCCAGTCATCCTTGATAGCTCCTTATTCCTTATCACGTCATTTTATCTATCTTCCCTCTGCCAATTAACGTATCTACTCATCTCCATCACATACGCTTTGGTGTCCAGAGATACTCTTCTACTTGGAACAAAGCAAACAATGACGCTTGGTAGATTGCTTCCAGTTCTGCCCGCAAATGATGTCTCCGCAAAGCCCCGAGGAAGGTTTATTAGAAGCAAATTCTCAATGAAACCGCTGTTTCAAACCCCTAGTTGCTGGGAGCTGTGAACCCCCAGATCCTGATTTTCTTGTAAATAACTTATTTTTCTCTGCTCTGAGACAGCCTGCAGCTGCTCTGAGCATGAGACCCTCAGGAGTTCCTGATGGCAGGGGAGTGGTTTCTGGTGCGTTTGGCTGGGGCAGCGTGGCTATCCCTATATAAGCTGCTCCTGAGCACAATAAAGGGGGCATTCTTGGGGCATTCCTGTTTCAAGGATGACTCATGTCTCCGTCTGTGAGTGAGTCTTTGTGTGCTTCAATCTCCAGCCCCTGGGCCGGTTCATTTGCATAGAGTGCAAATGGGCACGGTGCGCCGCACCTTGTCACTCTTATGGTGCTATGAAGGAACCCTTAGGTTTGTTCGCAAAGCTCCGCGCGACCAGCATTTCAGCCTAGGCTGTCTTTGCCTTATCTTTCCCTTTTCCACCTTGCTCAACAGGACTCGGCTTGTTCTACTGCATCTCTCCATAGGGCTTTCAAGTTCACAGGCATCACTTGCTGTCAGCGAGTCTTCCTTTCCCTTCCCATAGGTCCCATCCATCAGCGGGTCCAGACTGACTTAGCATCATATGAAAAGTCAGGTTCTCAGACAGTCCTTCCTTTCCTGGCAGGCCAAGTACCTTCATTCCTTTACACTGTGTGCTGCGCAGGACTCATTCCTATGGCATATGAAACAAACACATGCCTTGACTTTGAAATTTACTGGCTGTGTGACTGTGTCTTTTTTTTCCTCCTTGCCATGAATTATATAATTTCTTTATAGGCAAGGAGTCCACCTTGAAACCTTTTGCACTTTATATATAAAGCATGTCTTAAAATCCCTACAGAGGCTGAACTGTACATTGGTGGGCTCTTCAAGCCAGACAGATTCAGTGGCATCAAAGCTAGACCATTGTAATTACTGTGAAATAAATTTTCTTGAAGAGCAGTTTGGTAAGAATTAAGACATAATAGCACAAATAATGTATAAATAGGCATCTTTTCCTCTTCTGATAGCTCCTTTCTGCTTAGTAGCGGGGGACAAATTAAAACAGATTTAGCTTAGTAGAATCCAGCATCTCCTGGGCTTGCTGCTGGGTTGTGAAAGCAGCCACTTGGGAGCATTCAGAACTGTATGAGGAATCAAGCAGAAAATAGCCTCGTCGGAGAGTTTTTAGGTACACAGCTATATTAAACTCTGTTACCAATAGCATGAAACTTTTTTGAAAAATATATGCTTCTTGTCAGGGCTATGGTAACATTGACTAAAGTTCACTAAAGCAGGTTCTGAACACTTTCTATGCTTGCATTTTGACACCCAAATGGTAGTTCTTTCCTCAAGATGAACAGTTAGCTAAAGCAAAATTTAAAGTATCTATCATCTACCAATCATCCATCTAGCTGTCTGTCTATGTGTATGGGTATTTTATGTGAGTGTTTGTCTGTATATCATGTGTGTTTTGGTGCCTGCAGAGAACAGAAGAGGGCATTGGATCCCCTGAAACCAGAAAGTGAGCGCATTAGTCCATGTCGTTTGGCATAACAATTCTAGTATTGTCATTGTTTTAAGAGGTATTTCAAACTTCTACCCCCAGAACTATTATAGAACAAATTTCTAATGTCTTTCCTGTTTGAAAAAATTCAGTTGGGGGCTAGAAAGACGGTTCAGTAGCTAAGAGCATCAGCTGTTCTTCCAGAGGACCCAGGTTCAATTCCCAGCATCAACATGGCTGCTCAGAACTGTTTGTAACTCTGGTTGCAGGGGATCCAGAGACATCAAAAAGTACTATGTTTCCTATTGTATCTCCACTGACTTTTCCAATGCAGGTTTTAAAAGAATTATTTCCATTATTATTATTACTATTATTTTTTATGATTATATTGTGGGCACATGTGTCATGGTGCCCTTGTGAGCTCAGAGGACACCTTTGCAGAGTCTCTTCTCTCCTTTTCCCTCTACATGAGGAGCTGGCTAATTTTATGTAAACTTGATACAAGGTAGAGGATGGAGGAGAGAACCTAAATTGAAGAAATACATCTGTAAGGTCAGGTTTTAGGCAAGCCTGTGAAGCATTTCTTAATGAGTGATCGATGGGGGTGGGCCCAACCGATTGTGGGTGGTGCCACCCCTAGGTTGATGGTCCTTGTTTCTCTAAGAAAGCAAGCTGAACAGACCAGTTATCAACATCTTTCACAGCCTTTCTGCCAGGTCCTGCCTCCAGCTTCCTGCCCTGACTTCCTTCAGTGATGAACACTGCCATGGAAACATATGTCAACTAAATTCTTTCCTCTCCCACTTCCTTTTGTTCACGGTGCTTCATCACAGCAATAATAACCATAACTAAGTGATTTAGAGTCCAGAAATCCAGCTCGGGTCATCAAGCTTGCAGAACAAGCATCTTTAACTGCTAGGTCATTATACTGGCCCCAGTTTTATTTTTCCCAATACAAACATAGCAGAAATAGGAAGAAACCTTTAACTTCTGACAAACTATATGTGCTAAGACATGACTAGATAAAGATAATAATGCTTGCTAGAAAAGCATGTCTTTAACACGTGAACCTTGCATTCTCATGTTCAGCTGGAAGGTGATGAGTTAGCCGTTTCGGGGCTCAAGCAACTCACACCTGGTAAAGAGTTTTCCATTCATTCCTATGCTGACAATTCGCTTGATGGTTATTTTCTGCAACATTTGCTTCTATGATATATAACTGCATTTTTTTTCATCGTAAGCTGAATACGCAGTTGACTAGCTTTCTAAGTACACAACCAGAGGATGGTTCTTTTGCAAGAAAGTGTCTAAAAGCAGCAGAATCTTTAATTGGTGCTTCTATTCAAGCAGCTGTCTCTCTGAAGCTAGGCTGGGCCCCAGAGAACCTGCCTAATGTTGCACTCAGGATTCCTTGGAAGCAGCTCCCTGCTACCCTCCCTCTAGGGGTAAGAGTTGTATGTTTCCTTCAATTAACCTCCTCCTTTAAGCAAAACCCTGTGAAAAGCTCCTTATGCAGAATGCCATCTTGCTTGCAGAGCTGAAGGAGGCCCTGGCTTACATTCTCGCTCTCGCTTCTTAACCTGCAAGCTAATGGTAGACAGAGTTCAGCCCTTAAGCCCAGCAGATTGCCGAGTGCACCATGTTATTATCCCAGCCCCC
Organism: Dicrostonyx torquatus; assembly: GCA_028555095.1. Taxonomy (NCBI): domain Eukaryota; kingdom Metazoa; phylum Chordata; class Mammalia; order Rodentia; family Cricetidae; genus Dicrostonyx; species Dicrostonyx torquatus. Next base: position 2,718,093 of record JAQHUG010000178.1, read on the forward strand.
ATTTTCTCTGAAAAATGCTTTAAAAAATAGCTTTCACAGAATGCATTCCTTTTCTCTGCCTTTTGACAGGTAAAGAACACTTTGAGTAGTCTGTAAATCATGTCTCTGGGTGCTAAACCACACTGATTTAGTAAAGGGTTTCAGGGAGTCAGCAGATCTGAAGGGTCCCTTCCATTCTGTTCTAAAGTGCAGTATTATTACTGCACAGGCCTGATGAAACCTGTCTTGCTTTAAAGATAATTAGCAGAAGATTTGTTTCCAAACTGTCCTCCTCCTCTCCCAAACAACCTCTAGCATTGTACAATCTGGGGAGTAGCTCGATGGGCATCACCTGAGAGCTCTTTAGAACCAGATTCTCTGACCCTGGGCTGGAACGCAGGTTGCTTAAATCTCCCAAGGGAATCTTAATGTTGGCCGAAGCTTCTGAAGGGCTGATTTCTGCAAAAGAAGCAACTGGGCAGAGTGGGCGGTAAAGACGGTAGACTGCCGAGTCAGACTGCCTGAGTTCAGATGGGTTGGGGAGACTGTCTTTGGGCGAGTTGGCCGTCTGGCTGAAGATTTCTAAGAGCACTGTTGGACTTCATCATGGCACCACATAAGGCAGTACACATGAAATACTGACAGTTACACTTTGTACCTAATTTGTGTTACCCTCTAGTATTTGAAGCTCCTGTGTAAATATCAAGCAATGTATCTGTGACCATGAGGGTATGTAACTTATTTCAAGTACTAACTTTCTAAGTACACAACCAGAAGAAGGTTTTTTTCATGCAATAAACTGTCTAAAAGCAGCAAAATCTTTAATTGGTGTTTTAATTTAAGCAACTGTCTTTCTGTAGCTAGGCTGGGCTGAGGAGAACCCACCTAACATAGAGAAATCAGAGGAAAGACCTTTTCAAATAAAATGTAGTCAGTGAAATATTCATTCATAGGGAGAATTCTTTGATTCATCTCTCCCTACCCTCACATTGCCTTCCCAACTCTGTCAACCTGCTCCTTTTCCCTACAAGTCCCTGCCCCACATTAGATTCCTTGTTTTGGATCTTACTGAGTTTAGTAAGGACTGTCTGTACTTATCATGGGGGTGGAACTAGCCACTGGAGCATGGTAGGCTCACACATAGCTAGCTGCACAAACTGGAGACATAGATTCCCTTCCCCCAGTATCCACCAGGAACCAATACCTCCCTGGGGAAAGCATCATGAGCTCTTTCCCTATCCATGACTGACTGTTGGCAGGTCCAGTGCTGTTCAGATCTATGCAGCCACCCATAGCTGCTGTGAGATGCTGATGGCACTGTTTGTCCCTTGTCCAGAAGATACCATTCCCCAGCCCTCCTTCCTGTCATCTAGCTCTTCCGGTCTCTCAGCCACTTCTCCTCTGATGTCCGCTGAGCCTAGAGAAAGGGATAAGAGGCTCTTACATTCTCTCATTCACCTCTTCTCTGAGCCTAGAGGGCGGGATAAGAGATGCCAGAGAACTCTTTGAAATAGAAGTAATGTTCTGTCTTTGTTTATTCTAACCAATAATTGCTTTGTGTCAGCATTTCTTAAAGTGCATATGGATTTGAAAACAACATCAAAAAAATGAATGTGAGAGAAAACAAGTTAATGTTTCAGGCATTGCTGTAGGAGCCTGAGTAAGTTTGAATACAAGTTTTGAAGCTACTACCATGTCCCTCTTTTCCCTTCATTCAGAGTGCTCTTTGTGTTCTCAAAAATACACATGTTTAGTTATTTCTTCTGTGTGTTCTAATAACATCAGCCATAGTCTTCATATAGATCTAGAATCTACTTTGAACCTTGTATTTGGCAGGAGGTATGAGGACTGTGGTTCATTTTTTTTTCTCTCATGAGCATAAAGGACTTTACCACACTCTTCCAATTTATTGCAAAGTATCTTTTTCCCACTGAATATTTACCGTCAGTTGACTATAGATGCTTCTTGGTCTCTGAATTTGTCATCTGATCTTGTACACATTTACTCTTATAGGAAAGCTGCCCAGTCTTGATTATCTTGGCATACAGAGAACTCTAAAGTCTAGAAGCATGTCTTCTCAAAGATTGTTTTTACTTTAATATGATCTTTGATGACATATATACTTGATACTTTTATATAAATTTTACAAACAACTTTTTTTTTTGAAAAACAACTTGTTTTTTTTTCAAAAATACTTAGAGAAATTTATTCAGCTTTTTGTTGGTGTTATTTTGTTTGTTTGTGGGCTCTCTGAGTTTGAGGACAGCTAGGTCTACAGAGCTAGCTCCAGGATAACTAGGGCTGTTATACAAAGACACCGTGTCTCAAAAACAAATAAGCAAGATATTAATTTGCTCCTCATTGGTCCTAGGTTGAAAATAAACCTGATTGAGCCAGGCAGTGGTGGCACATGCCTTTAATCCCAGCACCTTGGAGCAAATGAATATCTTATAAATATTACTTTTCTGATCTATAAGCATGGTGGAGAATACAACACATATAGGCATTTCTTAAATAATTTTAGTAATGTTTATATTTATCAGTATATCTCACATATTTTTTAATTCTCCAAATATATATTTTAGCACTGTATAAATGTAACTTATCATTTTTATTTTTTAGTTGTGTTATTTCAGATTTTACAAAAACAAAATAGAAAACAAAACAAAAGACAACAAACCAACCAGAAAAAAGTTGATTTTTTTAAATTTTTACTTTTAAAATTTTCCAATAAATATTATTCCTTGTTCACTAGATTTTTCAAGACTTTTAGTACAGTGACTAGTAATAAAGAGCTATTTTGACTTTTCAGCATCCTTAGATTTAAAAAAGTCCACTATTAAGCAGAACGCTAGATATGTTTATTTACTTTTAAAATATGTGTTAGCGTTTATTTTTGCTGAATTTATTCTTCTGCCATAGGGTTTTGTTTCTTCATCTTGTTCTGGGGTATTTTTTCTTCTGGAAAGCTTGTTCTGTTGGCTTATGAACAACGTGTCCCTTCTCAGGAAAGATTACCTCATTGCGCTGGGGAGTTCATGCATGGGTTAATCTGACCATGAGCTCTGTAAATTTCACAGTGCACCTTAGCTCCTCAGGGGCTCTGTTCACCTGGATGTGTTGATGACTAGAGAATCAGCACTTAAACCCTTCAGTTCTTGTGGCTTTCTACATTTTGAGCGTGTGCCATAAAAAATCAGCTTTTTGGGGACATTGAGTTTGTGTCCTACCCCATTGTAGCTTATCAAAGACTTAACAGCATACACACATAACTGAATATATAGCACATAATGTTTTTCTGGGTTGGGGGTTCCTCACTTGGGATGTTTTTTTTTTCCTGTTCCACCCATTTACCTGGAACTTTCATTATTTCATTTTAATGGCTGAGTAATAATCCATTGTGTAAATGTACAACATTTTATTAATTCATCTGTTGGGGGACATCTAGGTTCTGGCTACTATGAAAAGATGGACATGGTTGAGCAAGTGCCTCTGTGGCAGGATGGAGCATTCTTTCAGTTTCTACCCAAGAGTGGTGCAGATACCTCAATTCTGATCTTCCTGAGGAACTGCCACATTGAATTCCGTAATGGCTATACAAGTTTGTACCCTTCCAGTAATGGATGAATGTTTCCCTTACTCCGTATCTTTGCCAGCATGGTCTGTCATTTGTTTTATCGATCTTAGCTATTCTGGTGGATATAAAATGGATTCTCAAAGTCGTTTTGATTTGCATTTTTCTGATAGCTAAGGATACTAAACATTTTATAGTGATTGTTAGTCATTTGAGTTCCCTCTTTTAATAATTCTCTTTTTAGATCTGTACTTCATTTCAAAATTGGGTAATTTAGTTTTTTGATATCTAGTTTTTTAATGCATTTTGGATAATACATCTATCAGAAGTATAGCTAGGACTAATCTTCTCCCTTTTGGTAGGCTGCTGTTTGTCTAAATGATGGTGGCCTTTACTATCCAGAAGTTTTTCTGTTTCATAAGGTCCTGTTTACTAATTGTCTTCATTTGTTTGTTTGTTTTTACTGCTGTTCTGTTCAGAAAGACTTTTCCTGTGCTGATGAGTTCAAGGCTACTCCCCACATCCTCTTTTGTCAGAGTCAAGTGTCTCTGACTTTATGTTCAGGACTTTGGATCATTTGTAGTTTTGTACAGGGTGAAAATATGGATCTATTTGGATTGTTCTACATGCAGCATTCCTGTCTGACCAGCACCTTTTTTTTGAAGAGGCTGTCTTTTACTCCTGTGCATATTTCTGGTTTCTTTATTAGAAACCAGATGTCATAGATTTGTGGACTATATTAATACCGCTGATTCATGGGCATGGGGAATCTTTACATCTTCTCATATCTTCTTCAATTTCTCACTTCAGTATGAAGGCTACCAATTTTCCTGTATTAGTTTTGTATCCTTCTTCTTTGATGAATGTGTTTGTTGGCTGTATGAGTTTCCTGGCAGAATTTTAGGATCAATTATGTATACAATCATATCATATTTATGTTGGATGGTTTTATGTCAATTTGACACAGGCTACAGTTATTTGAGAGGAGGGAGCTTTGATTGAGAAAATGTCTTATGAATTATCAGGCTGCAGGAGGGCCTATGGATCGTTTTTTAATGAGTGGTTGATGGTAGAGGGCCCACCCCATTGTGTACGATACTTCCCCTGGGCTGGTGGTTCTGGGTGCTATAAGGAGACTGAGCAAATTATGAAAATACAGCAGTAAACAGCACTGCTCCATGGCCCCTAGGTCAAGTCCTGTCTCCTTGTTTCAGTGATGAACTATCGGGAGGAAGTGTAAGACAAATGAGCCCTTCCCTTCCCAACTTGCTTTAGGTCATGATATTTCATGGTAGTAATAGTAAGCCTAACTTAGACAATCTAGTTTGATTGATACTTAGACTTTTTCCTTCCTAATTTATAACTATTTGAGCTCCTCCAATTGTCGGATTGTTCCAGTTAAGATTCAACTACTCTGTAGAGTAGGAGTAAACAACCTTGTCTTGTTCCTGTTTTTCGAGGAGTTGTTTTGGGTTTATCTGTGTTTAGGTTGATGTTGGCAGTGGGCGATCTGTAAATAAGTTCTATTATTTTGAGGTATGTCCTTTGTATTGCCTAGATGCTCCAGAACTTTTATCATGAGTGTTACTGGATTGTGTCAAAAGCCTTTTCTGCTTCCAATAAGATGATCATATGGATTTTGCTTTTCAGTGCATCATATGGTGGATTGTATTTATCGATTGTCATTTGTTGAGCTACTCCTGCATAGCTGGAATGAGGGCTACTTGATCAAGGTGGATGATCTTTTGATGTGCCCTTAGATTCAGTTTGCAAGTATATTATTGAATATTTTAGCAACCATGTTCTTAAGCGAAATTGGTCTTTAATTCTATTTCTTTTTAAGTCTTTGTGTAGCTTAGGTGTCAGAATAACTGTGACCTTGTAAAAAGAATTGGGGTATGATCCATCCTTTTTATTTTGGAAGTAAATTAATAAATATTGGTATTAACTCTTCTTTGTATATCTGCTAGAATCCTACACAAAAACAATCTGACCACGACTGTTTTTGGTTGGGAGACAATTCCTACTTCTATTTACTGGGGGTTGTAAGTCAGTTTAAGTTGCTTATTTGATATTGAATTAACTCTGGTAGGTGATATGTATTGAGAAAATTATCTCTTAGACTTTCCAATTTGGTTGAGTACTTGCTTTAAAGTATGTCCTTCTTACTTTCTGGATATCCTTGGTGTCTCTTGTCTAGTCCCCTTTTGCATCTCTAATTTTATTTTGTGTTTTCTTTCTTCACCTTTTAGTTAATTTGGCTAAGGGTTTTGTCATTCTTACTGATTTTCTTAAAGAACCAACTCTTTGTTTCAATTAATCTTTGTAGTTTTTTATTTGTTTTTATTTCATTGATTTCAGCCTTGAGTTTGAATATTTCTTGACATCTATTCATTTTGAGTATTATTTCTTTTTTTGTTTCGTTTTAGTTGTTTCAGGACCACTGTTAAGTTACTAGTATGATGTCTCTCTGACTGCTTCATTTTTGTGTCTGCTGTGTGTTCATTTTTATTCAATTATAGAAAGTCTTTTAATTTCTGTCTTGACCCATTATTAATCAGTAGTGAATTTTTCAGTTTCCATGAATTTGTAAGCTTTCTATTTCTGCTATTATTGATATTCAGCATTAATCCATGGTGGTCAGATAGGCTATATGGAGTTATTTTAATTTTCTGATATCTATTGATACTTGTTTTGTGTTCAAGTATGTGATCAATTTTGGATAAAGTTCCATGAGCTTCTGAGAAGGTGTGTTATTTTGTGTTTGGGTGAAATAATCTGTTAGGTCCATTTGGTTTATGACATAATTTAGTATCAGGGACCAACTTCGAAAAAGATACTGCTTAACAGGGTAGGGGCATGAAGATTAAAAAAATAAATAATAAGTAAACAAATCTAAGACATGAGTGAAAATAAACAGAAAAATAGGATAGTTTCAGTGAATATGGAAATCTCCTGCATTTAATTTCCATTTGATTAAAATACCCCAAACCCAAAAGGTAGGGAGAAGTAAGATTTACCACCATAGAAATCTTGTCAGATGGATGGAGGTAGAGACAGAGACCCACATTCACATCAGAGCAATGGACTGAGCTCCCAAGGTGCAGTAGAAGAGCACAAGGTGGGAGAAGATGAGCAAGGAAGTCAGGACCGCGAGGGGTTGGTCCACCCACTGAGACAGTGTGCCTGATCTATTGGGAGCTCATCAAATCCAGCTGGACTGAGACTGAAGGAGCATATGACCAAACTGGACTCTCTGAATGTGGCTGCCAATGGGGGCAGACGGAGAACCCATCGATAATGGCACTGGGACCTACCTCCTCTGCATAAATAGGCTTTTTGGGAACCTAGTCTATTTGGATGCACACCTTCTTGGGCTGGGATGGAAGGGGGAGGGCCTTGGACTTTCCACAGGGCAGGGTACCCTGCCCTCTCTTAAGGAAGCAGGGAGAGGGAGGAGGGGTAAGTGGGGGAGCGGGAGGGGACTGGGAGAAGGAGAGAAAGTGTAAATTTTTGAATGAAAAAAATAAAAAAGAGATAAAACTGCATTAACATGATACAAGGAAATGAACAGGCCAGTTGAAGATTGCGGGTTACATTCTTAGCTAAACATTCTGTTGCTAGAACAAGACAAGTAATACTCACACCCTAGATAAAACATTCTGTAGGCAAACCATTCCCTGGGTAGAATCTATTGTTATCTCACTAAGGTAGTAGGAACTTATTTGGATCCTTAGACATTTTTTTCTCAATACCTGAAATACAAAGACTGGATATTAGCTACACCTGATGAAAATAACCTTGAGCGATCAGAACTCTCTAAATTGAATCTAAAATGACCTTTGTTTGAGGTAGGAAGAAACAATAACCTTGGAGGAGCATTAGTAAGTTCCAACCCTCTGAAATTTAGACAAGGTGAAAATAGGCTTACATTTTGGGACCTCTACAATTTAGCTCCAGCTTTTCTCTATTTAGTTTTTGTCTGTTTGAGCTATGTATTGGCAAGAGTAGGCTATTGAAGTCCTCTACTATTACTATAGGAGGGTCTTTGTATGCTTTACATTGTAGTAATGTTTATTTTATAAACTTGAATGCATTGTCTTGTTCATGGATGTTTAGAATTGCAATATCCGCTTGGCTGGATTTTCCTTTGAGTATGTGGTATGTAGTGTTGTGTAGAGAGGAGTATGTAGTGTTCTTCCCTAACTCGTCTGATTAATTTTGGTTTGGTTTATTTTGTCAGATACTAAAATGGTTATACAGGCTTGCTTCTTGTGTTCATTTGTTTGGGATAGTTTTTTCTATCCTTTTACCTTGAGATACTTTCTATCCTTGATGTATGTTTCTTGAATGCAGCAGAAGGATGGATCCTGTTTTAAAATCAAATCTGTTAGTCTGTGTCCTTTTATTGAAGAATTGAGACCACTGGTTTTGAGAGTTATTAATGAGCAGTGTTCGTTGATTTTTATTTTGTGGTGGTCGTGTTTTTGTTTGTTTGTTTTCTTGTTTTTATCACACACACACTTAAATTGCTGGTCTGGGATGATTTAGTCTTTATTTTTCTTGAGTATGGTTGACTTTTTCAGGTTGAAGTTTTTCTTCTACCATCTTCTGTAGGACTGAATTTCTAGATAAGTACTATTTAAATTTAGTTTTATCATGAGATGTCTTTATCTATTATGATTGAAAGTTCTCTTGAGTATAGTAGTCTGGGATGGCATCTTTGATCTCTTGGCATTTGTAGAACATCATTTTAGTCCCTTCTGTCTTAGAGTTCCCATTGAGAAGTCAGTTGTTATTCTACTATGTGTACCTTTATATTTTCTTTTATACCTTTATATACCTTGGTATTTTCCCCTTGCATATTTTAATATTCTTCATTTTTTCTGTACATTTAGTGTTTCTATTACTGTGTTATGTATGGCAAATCTTTTCAAGTCCAATCTCTTTGTTCTATATGCTTCTTGTACCATCATAGACATCTATGTTACGAGAATATTCTTCTGTGATTTTGTTGATAATTTCTATGCTTTTGACCTGGTTCTTCATCCTTTTTTTTTCTTACTGTTCATACGTTTGATCTTTTCATAATGTTTCAGATGTTTTGTGTCTGGGTTTTTTTTTTGAGATTCAGAATTTTCTTTGAAAAAGTTATCTATTTCTTCTATCTCATCTTCAGTGCCTCTGATTCTGTCTTCTGTCCCTTGTGTCCTGTTGGTAAGACTTGCATCTGAGGTTCCTGTTCGAGTTCCTAATGTTTGGGTTTCCAGTTTTCCTTCTGGTTATGTTTTCTTTATTCTATTTCCACTTTCATGTTTTAAACTCTTTTCTTCATTTTATTCCACTACTTATTTGTATTTTCACAGATTTCATTAATATATTTATTCATATCCTCTTTAAGGTATTTGAGCATATTATAATTACTATTTTAAAGTTCTTGTCTTGTTTTTCAGTTATATTGCATTTCTCAGGTTTTACTGTAGTAAGGTTGATGGCTCTACTGCAACCTATAGATTTTGTGTTATATTGGTATCTAGTCATCTGGTTTTGGAATGATTGTAATTCTAGGTGCTGATATCTGGTCTTATGTTTGTTGGATAGGTGTATGTACTTTTCTGTTATTGTTATGGGTTGCTTGGTAGGGAATGCTTCTGAGATCCTGCCAGGTGCGGCCACTGGGAATCTTGCCTAGAGGTGTTTTTTAGGTATTTGGAACTAACACTAAAGGATAAGGGTGTTGGGGGAAGATAGTTGCTGTAAATTCCATAGGAGGGAGGAAAGCTGGGTGTGCCACCAGGATTTGTGTAAACCTTGGGTTTAGGAGTGGAGAGGTCTGATACAAAACTGGGGATAAGACTGTGAGATTGGAATTGGAGAACAAGAGGGTGAGTGAAGGTTGGGTTTCCCAAGGAGAGACCAACTTGACCTTTCTGGTATTCATTTTACTAGTCTTGAAGCTTTGTAGCTTGTCAAATTATTTCATTTGCTACTCTTTTCATATTAAATATATATATGTACATATATATGTATATTAAATTGAGTCTCATAACTGAAAGTATAAATTTTCTCAGTATTTTTTTAAAAGCTGCTGTTAAGCCAAGCAAAACAGGGGGGGTGACAACAATCCCTAATGTTTTGAAGACTGATAACAATGGAAACAACCCATTTACACACATTATGATTCTACTTCCTTTAGAAATGAAATTTGTAGGAAGATAGGAGATCTCTAAAGCATCTTGCTCCCAACTGACTTCACAACCTAGTGGAATAAACTAATGTAGTCACTACAGCTAGTAATCACATCTTCAATAAGGACTGTATTGTCATACCAGGAGAATACTTAAAAATTCATAGCAAATTGTATGATCTGCCGTACCCAGTTTGTTTGTCCATTTGATAGTTTTTATTCTAAATGTAATCTTTAGCACCATCCTCAAGGTGAACATTGATCATGAGATCTGAGTTCCAGCTCTATAAAATCTTGGATTAATTTTTTTATTCTCCCTCCCTCCCTTCTTTCCTTTTGCAATAGGGTCTCCTGTTTTATAAGTTTGCCTAAAACTAGCCTAGAGGAAAGATAAGTGATGTGGGAGTCCCCTCTGTGTACTGTGATTACCATTAATGAATAAAGAACTACTTTGAGCCTATGACAGGGAAGAACAGAACAAGGCAGGGAAAGTTAGGTTATATGGTGGGAGAAAGAAGGGTGGAGCAAGAGAGAGACTCTATGGAGCCACGGCCAGAGTCAGACATGCTGAAACTTTGCCGGTAAGCCACTGCCAAATGGCAATACACAGATTAATAGAGATGTGTTAAATTAAAATATAAGATCTAGCCAATAAGAAGTTAGAGCTAATAGCCCAAGCAGTGTTTAAAATAATATAGTTTCTGTGTGATTGTTTCGGGTCTAAGCTAGCCTGGTGGCTGGAAACAAACAAGTGGCCATCTTACAACAGATAAGCTTGAATCTTGAACTTCTAATCTTCCTGTCTCTACTTCCCCAGTGTTGTGTTGACAGGCTTGTGCCAACACTTCTGGACCTTAATGCACACTAGGCACTCACTCTATAAAATGGGAATATAGCTCATTTACTGAAGGCTTTTTTGCTTATTTATTTACTTATTTTAGGATTCACTAGATATTCTTAAGTTATCTCCAACTTTGAGAATCTTTGTTCCCTAGGTAGTTGTAGAAAGACCTCGGAACTGTAAGCACTTCTGCTACATAGACTTCAAATGCTGAGATGCTTTAGAAAAGCTCACATAATCCATAAACTGTCTTATTACTTTCCCCCTAAAATATAAGTTTCACATTACTTGATCAGCACAAGGACACACATTTGCATTCGGGTTTGAGCATTATCTCCACGGATGCAAGCATTTTCTCCTATGAATAACTGGCACCACCCACAATGTTTATCTTCCTTGAACACCACATCTTCTGTTTTCCATAGTAAATTGATTTACATATTTATCGGGATGCTTTCCCCTTCCTCTTCACATTTAGTTTCAATTCCTCTTGATTAGTTTAGCTAGCCTCCAGGCAAATGCACCCTCCAAGGGGAAAATCGTGCTTGAGTTTGACAGAGCTTAGAAAATAAGATGAAAATAGGAAAGGCATTCTCACAAAATGAAAGCTGCCGAGAAAGAAACATAACTATGGGAATAGGGAATATTACACAGACAATTATGGGATTAAAAAAAAAACATTGAAAGTTGGGTAGAAATGACAGGTTTGAGCCACAAAGATAGCCTTGAATTTTAAGCTGAGAAATCAGGTGATTATAGATGCAGAGATATGCAAATTCACACACACAGCAATTCCATAAAAACACAACACAGGAACCCATAATATATGCACAACAGACCTGTATGGTCAAGTGAAAAGAAAAAACAAAACAAACAGAAACCCTGACTCAACATTATGCACTATGAGACAAAGAACCTCCAAAGATACTATTGAGTTTGTTTTGTGTTGGCTCTTTATTGCTGGGCACAGTCCTACCTTCAAGAGTAGTTTATTTCCCCAGTGAGATCCCATTGAAGAAAACTAATTTTTTTTGTTTGTTTGCTATTGTTATCAATTGGAGATAGCTTTTGTGTGAGGAATAAAGGCTTCTCTCTGATTCTCCTTTCGGCTCTAGGACCCCCATCTGGTTCAGACACATGCAGGCCTGTGCCTGCTGCCTCAGTCTTTGAAGGTCACATGTGCATAGGTCCTGCTGTGTTTAGAAAGCCTTATTTCCATGGTATCCTACATCTCCTCTGGCACTTGGGTTCTATCCACTTTCTCTTTTGCGGAGTTCTCTGAGGCCTGCATGGAGGGATTTCAGCTGAGTGTTCCAATGTCTCTCAACTCTGCTTAGTTTCTGGCTGTGGATCTCTGTATTTGTCCCTGCCTGCTCCCGAAAGAAGAATCTCTGATGACTTAGCACTGATCTATGAGAAGGGCAGAAAGTCAACAGAAGTCTCTTTATTGCTACTTTAAAAACAAAGCCATACAAAACCATCAATGTATTTTGGCTACCACTGCTTTTAAAAGCAAAAGAGACCATGCCCAAGTGGGCTGGTATCTTAAAGGCTATTGGTTGAAGGAACAAAATGTGCTCCCACAGCATAACCCTGGTACAGCTCAGACTTTGTCAATTCCTGGATCTTAAGGAAAAAACAACTGTGGTTTGGTTGAAACCAGAACTTTCCCTACATTTTCTTTCTACCTCTTTGATCACTTCTGTTTATTTGTATGGAAGATTTTATCCTCATTCTCTGTGCTTTGGAGTCCCAGCACTTGAGAATTTCCTGAAGAACAGAGAACTCCTAGTGAAGTGGAGTTTGGGGAAGAGCTCTGATTGATCTGCTTTGGGTTACAAATATATATCTGAATCATTCTCTGTGGCCATGGGAACATGTCACATTTGGGACCGATAGGCTTCAGTGCTGAAGGAGGTAGTCATATTAGAATATGTAGATATATTGAAGACCTGGACTCCACCCTCAAATTCCCCTTTAGGAAAGTTAATTTACACAAGAGATCATATTTTAAGCCAGCCTTTTCTCTGAAAGCACCAAGCTATCCATTACTCAAAGTCAAAGTCCTGACTTTGGATGGTGATATGGGACAATTTGCACACAAGGTGAGGTAATATTTCAGTACAATCTGGTGTTCGTGCAGTTGTACATGCCTAGCAACTATACTGCCTCTCCTCCTTGACATTTTTAGACTCAGAAAATCTTAGTGCTTCTTCCATGTAACAGGTTCTGTCCTTTTTATAACTTGTGAAAAATGTGATTAAATGGTGAGATTCCAGCTGAAGGAGATTCAGTGTTGATGATAATATCCAGGATGTGGAGTTTCCCCTTTCAGACACTGTTGGGTGTCATTAGGAAGTGAACCTGTCTACTGAGATCGCACTGGCCCTGACAGCTAAGTTTTAGTTCTCCTCCAGTGAACAGAAATATAAATGTCAAATTCATGGAAAGGAAAAATGGAAATGTTCTAAGTTGTCACATACATGAATTAAAATCTAAATTAAAATTCTGGAGAAATAAGAGCTGCATGTAGAGAAAATTTTTCTTGGTAATGATTAAACTATAAGTAATTGCTACATTCCAGCAGAATAATGTAGGTATAATCTGCTTCCCAGAAATTGTCTGGTATTTATTACAGAGAAAAACCACTAGAATGCATTTAAACTTTCAAAAGAACCAGTGGGAAAGGATTAAAAGTCATTTTATAAAAGACAATATGATTCTCACTTGCATTTTGTTTTGCTGATGAATTCAGGCTCCTAGTTATTTGATATGATTCATGGTCTTTATTTTAGAAACATGCTCTTTTTAGACAGAGAGAATGCAAAGAATTTTCCTGAGCTAGCTCTTGCCAAGAGCTGCCTTGAAACTGAAAATGATTGTGTGTGTGTAGAGTACCTGCATCTTCAGTGTGTCTAGACTTGCAGGTGTGTGCAATTTAAGGTCTGGGACTGTTGCAGCTGAGGATAGCTATGCATGCAGCCCAACACAAAATCATAAAATGTTATGACGGCTTTGCATATTTTTTTTTTGTAACTTGATGGCACAGTTCTTGAGTTGGAGCTCTGCAGATGACTTTGTGTCCCAGTGACAAAAGGGAAAGATGTTTAGTACTTGGACTTTAGCCTTGAAAGCTTGAGAGAGTCTTTGTTTTAGAAAGATTGAAATAGAAACTTGCCTCATTTATGTGGCTTTTCAATTGCCAGGTGAGGCAATAGAATTAAAGAATACTGATTACTTTTCATTCTTGTTTTATCTGAATTCATTTAATTTTCTATGGGGAGAGACTCTTAAGGCCTAACATAGAAGCCTGAAATAGTCAAGTGAATTATAAGCCCTTTGTTGGTGCTCATTCATCCATCAAATACTTAATGATGAATTTTTATTATTTTTCTTTTTCCTTTTGAAATTAATGTGATCATTTTTTTCTTTGAGATTTTTCTATTTATAAAATGTATTTTAGCCATATCCACCCTGAGGTTTACCATCTTACCCCCAGCTTCTTCCATGAATTCTTTTAAATGTCTTCCCAAGTTTCTTCCTCTTTTTTTCAATGGCCCAAGAGTCCAATTAATGCTGTTCAATGAACATGGATATAGGAATATCCACTGGCCATGAACAGCCTACCAGGGATTACACTCTTGATGGGACACTGACTCTCCCTCCCTCAGCAACCCTCAACTGTCAATAGCTCCTCCTTACGACCTTGTGAGCCCTTCCCCATCCATGGTGGGCTGTTGATTGGCTTGCTCTTGTGCAAGTCTTATGTAGGCAACATAGCTATTATGAGTTCACGAGTGTACTGATGCTGTCCTGAACAGACTGTTCTGAAGGAATCTTCTACAATATGTGGCTCTTAGACATTTTCCAGCGCTCTTCCATTACATTCCCTTACTCTTGGGGATCAGGAGCTGAACACCTTACCATAGTTTATTCTCTGTATTTGACCAGCTTTCAATTTCCATGTTACCTAGTATCCAGTGCATAAAGATGCTTCTCTGAAAGAACCAGAAAATTCACTAATCCTTTGGCTAGAGACTGTATTTAGCATAATAATAGTAGTAGATTATCCCTAAGGGCCACATGGTGTTGGTTGGATTTGCAGTACCATAGTGTAATCCATTACAACATAAATTCTTTCCAGTGGAATGGGCCTTAAGTCCAATCAGAAAATGGTTGTTTGCTCCCTTAATGTCTCTCTTGTGCCTATAGACCTTGCTAGGCTGGTTATCATGAATTTTTAAACGTAGAGTTGCAGAGTTAAAGGCCATAGTACCATGACTTCGTTATTAATAAGCTGACATATATATATATTTCAGATATGTAGCTATGGTCCAGTTTCCCAATATTATTTCTTTTAGAATAAAATTCACATACTCAAAAATGTGCACACTTCCCTTTACCAAATATCATTGTCTATCTATCTAATCTGTCTGTCTATCTTTCTATCTCATCTGTCTGTCTATCTATCTATCTGTGTATTTATCTATCTCATCTGCCTATCTATCTATCTACCTTTCTATCTCATCTGCCTATCTATCTATCTATCATCTATCTATCTATCTATCTATCTATCTATCTATCATCTATCTATCTATCTATCTATCTATCTATTTATCTATCTATCATCTATCAGAGAAAGGATCCTGCTTAGAGCCCTAGGCTGTCCTTAAGTGTTTTATGTATATCAAGTTGGGCTCAAATTCATGAACCTTTCATCTGGGCCTCCAAATGCTTGAATCACAAACACGTACATCCTGCACAAAACTTGTTTTCAGAATGAGAGTTCTTACCTTTTCAAAATGAACTTACACAGAGCCTGCCTTTTCAGTCAGAGGCTATAATGTGAGACATTGTGGTGGTTTGAACAAAATGCAGGATGGCATCTTCAGGCTAACATCACTCCCCCCTTCCACCAACACACAACTACTGTCTCCTTTGGGAAGCACTTCCGTGCTTGCTTTCTTGGGATTTACATTGCCTTTCTTCAGTATGAAAAGTATAGCATAATGAACTTCTTCCCCCTTGTCCTATTCTTGCTGTCCCTCCTCTGAGATGTACACAGGTAGAAAACTCTGTCCTGCTTGGGAAAGCTCTGCTCTGGAAGGAATGCTAAACGGAATGAACTTTATACAAGGCCAAGTGCCAGAAGAGAGGAAATAAATAATTGCTTCCAGTCCTTAACTGAGGACAAAAACAGGAGAGAAACAGTGTAAAATGATTTTTTAAAGCCAAATAGGATTTTGTTAGGGTGATATATGGGAAAGCATTAAGCAAGGAAAGAAAATGAGCAATGGAAAAATCAGAAAATAATGGTAGTTGGAATAAAGGGGAAAATATGGATTAGGGATTTCAAAAAAATAGGTATGGTGTGTCAGAAAATAAAAATGGAGAAAAATAAAAATAGTTTTACAAAGAAGACAGAATTCAAAGACTAAAGAATTCTCCCAAAATTTTAAGACAAATTTTAGAGAAGACTTAATCTTGCAGATTTATTTTTGGGGTTACATACATGCTTACCCATGTAGAACTACTTAGGACCCATGCTGGGTGTGCCCACTGTGTGAGCATGGGTTCAAGCCACATAACAAAGGATGAAATGCAAGATTCACTTCAAAAGAACAGTTGATATGGAAGCAAGGATTCTCAACAACTTAGTATGGATTAGATTTAAAACATTAAAAAGTAATTGTTAGACATGCTGGTAAATATTTAACCCTAACACCTTGAAGGTAAAAAAAAAAAAAAAAAAAAGATCAAGGGTCATGGTCAGTTTAGCTATATCGTGAGTTGCACACCACTCTGAGCCACACCACAAGCAACTGTTTCTAGTCAACATAACAAACCCAAAGTGAACAAAACAACGATAAAAGGCAACTGTTCTAAGTAGAGAAGTCAGAACATTAGTTTCTTAAAGGCTCCAAGAAAATCAAACTCTACAAAAATCTAAGTTGCGTCTGAGGCAAATGAAGGAGAGGAGAAATGACACCATTTTAATTTCCTTCAGTATCTTAACATTTTAGTTCTGTTTCCATTGCCCAACTCCACTGAGTCGTGCTTGCTAATCTTAATGTTTACCCTAAGAGCTCCCGCCTACTCCATATGTCATGAATCAAATGACAGTTTCTTTCAGAATCTCTTTCACATAATTTATATAAAATAATTTTCTCTTCTTTCTTATATATGCAATACTGTGCCTTCTCTCCCTGCCACCCCAGTATACCATTGAAATACTCATGAGATTGTTCTCTTTATCTGCCAGCTGTGTGATGTTTTGTTTCTTCCTCTAGATGGGTGCTCTGTAATGATAGGCATCACAACTATCTGTACGCTACTTTACCTTTAGCATACAAAAGAATGACTATGCATAAACGTATTATAAATAGATATTTATTGCTTTAATTATTGAATGGATAGACAAATGGACCATGCTGTCTATTTGAAGCCTTTTTGGCTTCCTGGCTCATTCCCTTTTTTCAAACAGAGAACTGCTACTCTTTCTATTTTCAGAGGGGACTTTCTTCTCTAGCAAGACAGAGCTGAAAACATGAATAAAAATAAAAGAAGATAACAATGCCACAGAAACGAACAAATAAACCCTCATACCTCAAGCTTTCAAAAACTTTATCCTAGCATTCCATTTCTCAAAATAGCTGCAGGAATAATATGATACCTTTGTGATGCATTTAAGCTCATGTTATGTGCCTTGAAACCCTCTACTTTCAAGGCACTAATGCCATGACCATGCTAAGAACACACAGATTTAAAAACACTGACTCACCTGGTATTTTTGGCCCCCTTTTTAGCCTCTCTGAATTGTACAACAGGCTTTTGTTTTTAAAAGCCCGAATACCCAGGCTATGCCTAAGTGGGTCAAGTAGACTCACTGTCTCCTTGTTTCATTGACTGCTAACACAGAAATGAGAAATGGAAGTCAATGATGCTGAGGCTGCAGCTGTAGGAGAAAAGCTCAATTGTTATCTGAAAACATTTACTCCCAGTCCCAGTACAAACATGCAAGAATTCTGCATTAATGAGTCCTGCTTTCAGGAAATAAATAAAATAATAACTTTGATATTGAACTTTTTTTCAGAGGTCTGGGAATAAGCCTTATTTTTTAAGACTTTTGACAGAAGATTGTTCAACAGTTAATGTTTGTACCATAAAGTCTACCCAGGTGGTGAGCTGTCCTGATGTTCTATGATATGAATTCATATTTCTCATAAAACATTATCATATGTCTGTGTGGGATGGGTGCCTACTGAGAAGATAGATTAGAAAGAAGAAAATAAAACATTTTGATGTTAGGATATAAATTAAATTTTGACCATGAAAGCATTTGTTCTTGAAATATGAATAAATTAGAAGAAGGCATGTAAAGTGTTTCAGAAGTCATCAAAAACAATACAAGAAAAGATGTAAAATATGTTGCTGAATTACATGACATCATGATGTACTTGTAGAAGCATAAGAGCTTATAATTGGACATTAAGTACAACTTCATTATTTAATAATTTTCTAGATTAAAAGGGAGACTGGAGAAGGCATATGTTCAAAAGGAAAGGAATTTATTTCACTCACAGAAAGAACTAAGTTACAAAGTGTTTCTCAGTTTCAACTTACTGAAAACGATGGTCAGTTTTTAATTGTTCATACTTGATATCCACAATAATTTTCAGCATCAATTGGAATTGTAAATTCATGAGCGATGAGAGCTTGCTGGAAATGGAATTGGGATGAAAAGTCTAGAAATCAATGTGCTAGCATTAACTGGGTCTCATCACTCTCTCTCAGATTTTCTATTTTTCTGGACTTAGTGTCTTGCTTCCCTCTTCTGTTTGCATAAAGGAGCCACCGTGTTATTAGGAAAAGCATCTCTTTGTATGTCGAGTGTTCCCTGCTCCCTTTCACAGGCTTTAGGATATCAGCCTACTCTCAGTTCTCAAATTGTAAGCACTCTTGGAATTGTTTCTACTCCAGAAGGAGTTGGGTGCTAAAGTACAGCTGTAACAGGCAAGGTCTGATTGAGCTTATCATGAACCACATACTTGCAATAATCGTAAAGAAACCAATGAAAAACATCTCAGAACTTAGTGATAATATAGAAACAGAAACAGATTTTTGATCATCAGCTTTACCAGTGGATTTCATTCATTGATGAATAAAGAAACAGAGCTGGAAATGGTAAAGGAGAAGATAGAAAATGTTGCCCACAAAGTTTTGACAATGTAAGTCAGTATTCATTCAGTTTAGTAGGGCAATGATCTAATTTGCTCCATGTTTGCTGTCCTTTTACAGATCATTTATTATTGAGTATTAAAGGACTATAAAATAGCAGAGGACAGCTGAGCTCAACCAGCCAGTAGACAACCCATAATAATGATGGTGTGACTGAGTTCAACTGAAGGTGGTGAGCCCAGGCCCAGAGACCAACACCATTTGTCATCACAACCAGGTTTGGCTGGACAGAAACTCTCCCTTAAAAGGAGACAATTTTGAAGTCTTCATATTCTCTGACAGCAGCTCATCTATTTTTAGGAGTTTTTTTTTAAAAAAAAAAAAAACAAAAGAAAAGCAAGTTTGAGGAAAGTATGATTGAATCAAAACAGGTAGTGATGTTTCTTTTTAATCATCAGTCAGCACTGCATGAATATAGGGAAGGTGGCAGAGGAATTATTGCTTACTCAATATGAAGGGTACATTCACAATTACTATGTGATCCTTACAACGTGAAAAGTTGCTCTCCACTTCCTCCCATCTCTATCACTCCTGTCTGAACTCAGTCTGCCAGATAGCAATACAACTTGGTTTGCAGACTGCTTCCTTACATCAATCCTTACTGAAAACATAGAACAGAATTGCATGGTAATGTGATCCGTATAATAGTTGAGAATTGCTTTAAAGGAAAACAATTTTAAAAATCTGTTCCCTTTGTAAAAGCCTTATAAGAAACACATGTTTTCTTTCAGATGGAAATTATTCATAAATACCAGGAAATTGTCAAGAATTGAATGCCTTTCCCATAATGACACATATTTTCTGATATTTGACAGTGTTTTTTGAAGACTTGGCTGATAGTTTCTTTGTACATTTCTTACCAGATATCTCTCTTATTATTTTGTTCCTTTGTGTGTGTGGGTCTTAAATATCACCTGCTCTCATTATGTATCCAAAGATGACCTTAATTCTGATTCTCCTGCCTCCATTTCCCCAGTGCTGAGATCCCAGGAATATCACTCTATGGGCAATGGTACTCAGGGTATCCCTGGTTAAATCCCAGCCTCATTATTTCTGCTCTCCTTTATATAAAATCAGAGGAACATACTGATGGAGAATTTAGGATTTTACGTATTTAGAATTTCCTTGATTTAGAATTTCTTTTTATAGTGCCTGCTTTGATACTTCCTTATGAATTCCATGAATAGATACCGTGCTACACAAAATGAATTATGTAACCAGTACTGCCAAAGAGTATTCTAAAATAATTAAATATAATAAAAATTGTTTTCAGCACTTATAATTTTTTATTTATACAATTTTGAAATATTCATTTATAAATAATTGACTTTCTGATAATAAGCCCTTTCTTTGTTATTATAACTACTTCTCATTGCCTAAAATAGAGAAATTAACTTTTTTGTCCTTCAATATGTTTGAAAGATAATTTTTGATATATGCTAAAAATTTAATATTTCCTTTCTTTAGATTATTTTTTATCATTGAATATTTCATCAGAAAATGCATTTAAAACTGTATTTCATACTTATTTTGAAGTTTTGTCAGGACAATGAGGTTCAGATGAAAACCCAAAACAAAAGCTGTAAGTGTAAGCTTATCTTGATTTCTCTTATGGGAACTTCTCTCTCTCTGTAGCAGTGATGAATATATTGTCTGTTTAATGCTCTCACATGCTTGTCAGGTTATTATTTAACTCTCTCTCTCTCATATATATATATATATAATATATATATATATGTAGATAGATATAGATATAGATCATGTTAGGTAATACTCTACAGCTCCAGGAAGTTGAGGCTAGGTAGTTCTGTTCCATAAATGAGAATTCGCAGTTTCTGGAGCTATGCTCATGTGCAATTCCATAGAGAGGAAGGGGAGGGCAGAAAAGAACCACTGACTTCAAAATCCAAAGCTACCCATGGACAATGAGAATATCCACCAAGCAGAAGAAGCTTGGGTGGGTTTCATGGTGAGAAGTATCACTTAATCCATGGATCACCTTGGGATCACCAAGGACAAAGCTGGGCTGTACCAGAAAATTGCTTCCAGATAAAAATTGCTTTTACTAGAATACTTGACAAGAGTTTCTGCTATTTTTTTTTCCAGAGGCACCCTTTGTCTCTCTTCCAGTTTCCATGACAACTATTCAAATTGCTAGCTGAAATCCTGGGTGAAACTTATATAACGCACTAGTGAGAGTGCTAGTATCTTACAGATTCTGCCTCGAGCAACACAAAACTCAGCAGATAAATTATTGGTGAATAAAGGATGACTCGCCGTAGTTGTAAAAGGCTTCACCATAGCTTTCTTTAAATATTTTACTTCTCTAATGCAACTGAAATAATTCAATTAACTTACAAAAGACTTTCAGAAAAACACCCCTGTTTAGTTTTAATTAATTCTTGTCATGTAGTTATTAACAAAGTGGTAATGTTTTGAAATCCTGTTAAAATTGAATGAGAGCTATCCAAGTTCTTTCAATTTTTATTATCCTTGAGGATGAGAAATTCCAGGAAGTCCTCCAAAATGAGCATCCTACAAAGTAAAAGGCTATGACAATTAAAGAAATATACCAAAATAGTTAATATCTATACAGTATTTCACAATTAAATATTATCTCCATATTCAGTAATTTGGCTTGTTGCCACAGAATTAGGTATAAAGGCCAATAATCAGAGTGACTCGAAGGCAAATGATAGTGAACACCAAAAGAGATATCTAGGGATTAGAAAAGCGAAACTAATTAACAACCATTCAGTTTTGCATGCCACTAAAGACAAACCAGCAGAAAAACAAACAACCAAAGATGAGCAAGTATAAGAAAAAACTCACTTCTTAAATCAAGTACTGGACTGGGGAGATGACAACTCCATTGGCAGAGTGCTGGCCACAAAAGCATGAGGACATAAATTCCTGACACAGAACCCATGTAAAAACCAAAGCGTGCCAAAGCAACCTGTAATCGTGGAGTTGGGGTGTAATGGTGAGGTACACAAAGTCTTCCACAGCTCTATAACTAGAAAAAGATTAATGTTGATTTTTTGGGGGGCAAATACCTGGATTAAATTACTGAATGTGTGGGGTTTTTTGTTTGTTTTTGTTTTTCCCAACAAGTTGAGAAAGCAGTTATAAGAGAATGCCTGACTATTAGGGTTGGAGGGATGGCTCAGCAGTTAGCAACATTTATTTACCATTACCTATACAAGTTGCAGAGGATTCTTTAAATGTCCCTTATATGTGTTCAGGTTTGTTTTTATTAGACTCTGTTGTCTCTGCTGTGGAAGAGTGAGGGGATTGGGATACTTGATATTCAACAGGCCACGTGAACTCTCTGCCAAAGTTTGTAAGTGTGAGCAGGGGTTAAGAAAAAGCTGTCCCAACTACTTCCCAGCATTGTTATCTTAGGGAATTGTTTCCTCATTGGAAGGAGGCGTGACCCAGTATGATTCTGAACATGGTTTATGCAACACCTGAAATCAGCTTGCAGGCAGAAATTATATGCATTTTAATAAATTGAGAAGACAATTTAGAGACAATGAAACTCAAATTGGACTTTAATCATGTAGAATCTTCATAATTGAATGAATGGTGATAAATATTTAAGCAGGAGCATATTTAGGAATCACAGTTCATTGTCATGCAGTGTGTGGATTCCAGGGTTAGCTAGCCATTCTTTCCCAGGCTTCCTACTTGATGAGGAGAAGCATCAAACTCATGTTTGCCTTGCTGGTTGGCACTAGGAAAAAAAAAAAAAAAGAAGCAGTCATTTTTGTCCTCATGTTAGTTTAGAATAACCTTGACACTAACATAAACATTAGTATATAATTTTCTCTTCTCTTGGTTCAAGGAAGCCATAAAACCTATCCCAAGTCTAACCAAAATCACCTCAAACTGCCAAATACCTAACAGTTTTTTGGACGAGAAAGAAACACTTTAGTAATTTTGGAAAAAGCATCCCAACATTTTGGATAATCTAAGAGGTGTCAGTACTACCTGAAGACATAAAATATATGTGTTGCCATAAAAAATAATAAATGGCATGCAAGGACAGAATATAAATGGTTAAATGGATATGTTGAAAACCCTAAAAAGAATTTCCTCTGAATTTAGCCCTTCATGCTAACACGCGGTTTGGTCATGGTGGCTCCCTGCTCTATAAGGCTGCTTTGTTTGTAAGCGGAGGAAGTCACTGGTCACAATATTATCACAAAGACCATGATAAAGATCCACATAGCCATGCCAGAGAAAGGAAGAAGAAATTATTTTGATAGTTTTGTGTATCCTGTGCAGTTTAGATTTTATTCCTAAGATGGTTCTCTTGTGTGCTGTTAAATAGATTTTAGTATTTTTTTGATCACAAGCTGAAAAATACTTTTAAGTTGTCATGCTACTTCTGTGCAAAACTTCTTCTCAAGGAGGGAAAGATTTGTCAGAAATGGTTACTTAGGACACAACCTTAGTGGAACATTTAATTTCTTTGATTCACAGAATCAAACATGTGTCTGTCTCCAGAAATACATTTTTTTAAATTGATTTTTCTTCTTTTTTGAAAAGTTAAAAAATACAGCATGATATAATAAATAATTTAACAAATATTAGTATACCCACTATACCAAATTATCCAATATCAATATGCTGAAGAAACATGATTCTGGTATAACTTATCCTTTTTAACATGTGTATATCCTGGTAACATCTGATAAATTTTGAAACCCATACAGAATATTGCGTTTATTGAAACTTTCAATAATTTAGTGATGTGTAAATACTTGCTTCACTTTTTATTATTTTTATTTTTATTTTTTTATTGTTAAAAGAAAAATTTATATTTACTCCCCTTGTCCCGGGCCCTCCCACTCCCCCACTACCCCACCGCCCTCCCCCAACTCCCTGATATGGGGCAGGATACCATGCCCTGTGGAAAGCCCAAGGCCCTTCCCCCTCCATCTCGGCCTAAGAAGGTGTGCATCCATATAGAATAGGTTCCCAAAAGGCCAATATATGCAGAAGAGATAGGTCCCTGTGCCAATATCCTTGGCTTATCTATCAGTCCTCATTGGTAGCCACATTCAGAGAGTCCGGTTTGGTCATATGCTCCTTCAGTCCTGGTCCAGCTGGATTTGGTGAGCTCCCAATAGATCAAGCGCACTGTCTCAGTTGGTGGGCCAGTCCCTCAAGGTCCTGAATTCCTTGCTGATCTTCTCCCTCCTTCTGCTCTTCTGCTTGACCTTGGTAGCTCAGTCCTTTGTTCTGATGTGGATGTGGGTCTCTGACTCTATCTCCATTTATCAGGTGAAGTTTCTATGGTGATAATCAAGATATTCATCAATGTACCTATGTGACAAGGCCAGTTCAGGCACCCTCTCCTCTGCTGCTTAAGTACCTAGTGCAACCACTTTGGAAATCAGTGTGGCGGTTTCTTAGAAAACTTGAAATCAACCTACCTCAGGATCCAGCAATACCACTCTTGGGAATATACCACAGTGTATAACAATGGTGAACGGGTAGAGGTTTCCAAAAGGTTCTAGAATGAAGTCTCTTAATTTCCATTAAGAGAAACAAGAACTCATCACTTTTGAGTTCAGATTCATCATCTCCAAGTACCTTTTTTGTATCCTCCAAGTGAGAGGAAAATAACCCCAAAGAGAAAAATTTATCTTCCATGCAATGGAATTAAATCAAAGCTTAGATTAATTAAGTCAAACCTACCACTCAACCTTTAGAGACATGGACCAACAGCGCCTTTTATGGAAACATTTTGAGACAGATTTTTCCACATTTGATTCTTGTTTGTTATATTTTCATTATCTCCTTTCTTCTTTTAGGTTTATCCTTTTCTTCTTCCTCTGCCTTCTGTGGTAAAGTTTACACTTTGCTGTTTATACAACAGACATAAAGCCAGAAGCTGGTCAGTAAAGAGTTTCCATGGGAATGTGGGAATGAATAAAACAATCCCTGTTTTCTACCTCCCTAACTCTCTGTATGGTGTCTATAAATTCTGCTTCAGCATCTCTTGAAGCCACAGGCTGGCTAGGTACTGCCATTAGAAACAGCGAGGTCATCATATTCTCCAGTCAGACTGTTGGTTATCACACAGATCTCAGTCCCGGAACCTAGAATTGCTGCACTCCCATTTGTTACGGCATTCACAGCTATATCAGTTGTAAAACGTACATATCTATCTAGACCTCTTCTGCTAAAATATTTAAAGGCTAAGTTGTCGGGGGATTTGGCTGTGAATAAGACAAACCTATGCAGGCTGACTTAAGCAGAATTGCAGATTATTGGAGAGCATATACAGTCCACACTAGGAAAATGACGAGGGGGAAAAAAGGAAAACATGTGTGGCTAAATCTGCCTGATGGAATTTTTACCCCTCTTAAGACGCTAGTTTCAGGACAGGGTGCATCTTCCTGCTTTTTCTGAAACACATTGTCAAATGGAAAATTAATGTCTGCAGGAGTTCTCCATTTGCCCCACAAAAATTGTGAAGAATGGTTGACTTTTAGAAAAGACATTGAAATGCCCATGCTATTTTCTCTCTTACAATGTTGTTCTGTCTTGTTCTCCCTCACTTTCATGATTTAAGCTCAGAGCTCATTCCTCTTGGAGACTCCCTCTCTACCTCCTATCCAGATGAGATATTCTTCTGTTTTCTCATATGACACACTGCACTTTCATTGTTAATATTTCACTTATAACTCAATTTCTTTCACCAGACAAATTCTGCTGTATCTCTAGTTTGCTTTATTCTTTGTATATAAATGAGGCATGCCCCCAAGAAGATGGCCAATGAATATGTACTAAAGAAAAAAAGTGTGACTATTCACTGATAATTCTTAAAAGAAATTTAAGAAAAAAAGTTTATTGCCATCTTTTCTCCTCTTTTTATCTCCTTTAATAAAGCAGAGTTTTATTTTTAGTCAGTGACAAGGAATGATTTCTGAAGCACAGAAGGTGAATTAAGGGTAGGCACTGTGTATTCTTTGGTAAAGACCATTCGTCTTCTACGATAATAATTTTCTCTCTGTAATGGTGCTTAGGCTTTCATTTCCTTTGCAGCATCACTAATGTGAGCCTTGGTTAGCTGTTATTCTACTTTCATTTCTGATGCGGTATAAAAATACCTAGACAACGAGCACCTTAGGGAAGACAGGCTATCCCAGGAGTTAGTCCATCCTAATGGAGGCGCCACAGTGGCACCTTGCAGCATCTAGTCACATTATACCCACAATTAAGTTCAGAGAGAAAGAAATGTGGGCAGGCCTACTTGCTTCCTCTCACAAAATTCAAGACCCCTTGCTTAGGAAATGGTGCCATTCATTCTGGGCATGGCCTTTCGACATCACTTAACCAACCAACCAACCAACGAATCAAAGAAACAAACAAAATCCCCCATAGACATGCATGTAGATCAACCCAATGCAGACAATTCCTTTATTAAGACTCTCTTCTCAGCTGATTTTATCAAGCTTGACAGTTAGAAACTATCACTTCTGGGATGTTTGATATTCTATTCAGTGCTACATTCTTCATTCTTGGGGATCATCATTCCTACCTAGTCTGCTGCTTAGGAGGTATCATGTAAACTGTGTACCTTTCATTGACCGTTTTGACATTAAAATGTCTCATCTAATAAGTTTATCAGCAATGAATTCTTTTTGATTTTGTCAAAGTGTATTGTTGTAAATTCTCTTTAAGAAATAGACTGAGAGTTTTTCAAGACTCAAAGTCTTTAAATTAGAGCATAAACCTGCAGGGCTCCAGCAGAGAAGTCCGCCCTTT
>JAQHUG010000178.1:2760951-2911561 GCA_028555095.1 Dicrostonyx torquatus
GACCTTGGTAGCTTAGTCCCTTGCTCTGATGTGAATGTGGGTCTCTGGCTCTATCTCCATCCATCATGCAAAATTGCTATGGTGACAATCAAGATATTCATCGATGTAACTATGGGGAAAAGTCAGTTCAGGCACCCTCTCCTCTGCTGCCCAAGTACCTAGCTGGGGACATCCCTGTGAACACCTGGGATCCCCTCTACGAACAAGTCTCTTTCCAATCATAACCCTCTGCTCCTCGACCACACCTTGGGAGCCCCAGTCCTTTGTTCTGATGTGGATGTGGGTCTCTCACTCTATCTCCATCTATCGGGTGAATTTTTTATGGTGATGATCAAGATATTCATCAATGTACCTATGTGACAAGGTCAGTTCAGGCACCCTCTCCTCTGCTGCCTAAGTACCAAGGTGG
This sequence comes from Dicrostonyx torquatus, assembly GCA_028555095.1. Classification (NCBI taxonomy): domain Eukaryota; kingdom Metazoa; phylum Chordata; class Mammalia; order Rodentia; family Cricetidae; genus Dicrostonyx; species Dicrostonyx torquatus. The sequence continues at coordinate 2,761,361 of JAQHUG010000178.1, forward strand.
AGATATCCTTATGGACACCTGGGATCCCCTCTAGAGACAAGTCTCTTGCAAATCCTAAAATGACTCCCTTAATTTAAATATCTTATTCCCTTCTCCAATATACACCCTTCCTTCATCTCCACCCTCCCACTTGTTTAGACTGAGAGTGTTCAAAGAATCCTTCTAAAGCCGACAAAAGGGGAGTTAGTGCCTCCTGGGGAAAAAATAAATCCAGTGCAAAGCATGCGAGATGAAGGGAAACTTGTGAAGAAATGATGTTAAAATATCCAGAGGTGAGAGCAGAGAGGGAATTGGCTGTGACCTTGCATTATCCATTCAACTGCAGCTGCACCGCACAAAGGCCACCAGAGTTCCCACTGGATGCAGCTCTATCATATTACCCATTAGGGAGGTGGTGGACTCTCTACTTTCATTGCCCTTGTGAGAAGACCTCTGGAGTATTAAATCCAGTCCTGAGCAACTCGATAGCAAAGGAGGAGGAAGCCTGCAGGGGGTTACAAACAACAGCACTCTGTAGGAAATAATAGAGGATCACAGGGTCGAAAAGGGACTGGAAAGGTCGCTTAATCTCCCAGCCTGCCTGTAGACATGATTGCTTTAAACCACTATGTGAGAAAAGGAATTTTATAGCGTTTCTGCCGTGTTACTGGGGTGGTGTGTGTGTGTGTGTGTGTGTGTGTGTGTGTGTGTGTGTGTGTGTATTGTAGTTTTGGGAAACAGGGTCACTTTTCTCCAGGATTTCCTTGAACTAACCACACAGCTGAGGATGTCCTCTTCCATCAGAATTCCATAATATCTAGCATGTACAATCATGCCCCGTTTTATACAGTACTAGGGACTGAACCAAGGCCTTAAGTGTGTGCTAAACAATAATCATCCAACTAAGCTACATTCCCAGCCCTCAGATACATATTTGAGTGTTTAGCCTAAAGATAAATAAATGCTCACAAAACCATAGTGCTTTTTATAAATATAAACGAATCCTTGTACTATAATTATAACTTGAAAGAAAATATGCATCACCCCCAGCTTTCCATAACCTTCTATCTGTTCTCTGGAAGTAATGACCCTCTTCTCCCATGTCCCATGTCTGTTGTTGTTTTACCTATACCTGTTTGCTCTCTAGTTTGATAAATTTATTAATGAAATCATTTGATGGCCTTTTAGGGAGATTCTTTCTTCAATATTTTATAGTTTGTCCTAGAATGAAAGGGCTGAATTGAGTTCACTCTTCGTTGTGTTTCTATCATGGATATTGTGATACAATTTACTCATTTGACTACATAGAGACATTTTTCCCACTTTGCTTATTAAGAATGATGTTGTTTTGAGTCTTCTTGCCCACAGCTTGGAAACATGAAGATTGTTCTTGTTTGGGCAAATGTCTCCAGTGGAGCTGCTAGAGCATAGATAGTGTACATGGTTGTCTCTAGAGAATCAACACATTTATTAGTTCCTCTATTCCCAAGTGTCAGTGTCAGATGGCAAGAACAATTTTTGGTTCATAGTCTGACCATACTCAACAGTGTGATTTCTAACAGGCCTATTATTGGTCTTTTCATTAAAGTTCTAACTTGCATTTTCTTGATGACTAATGAAGTTGAATGCCCCTTCATCAATACTTATTGGATGTTTAGACATCTCTTTTCTTTTTCTCTTTTTTTGCTGAAATGCTTTTTCTGACTTAACTATCTAAAAATGCCCATTAAGAAAATCATAGCCGTTTGTGAGTGAGTATTTCAGATGAGTCCATCTTTGATGGGAAGCATCAGAGATGGTTTGAGGTCACTTGCTCACACACCGATCCCTGCCTAAAGAAATTAAATGGAGACGACTTTGAGGATAAACTCACAGGGACGGTCTGAAATTGATGTATATGACTTCTAACCACAGCCTGCTGGGTAAAAGTTAATTAGCTACAGGAGTGTCATTAGCTATTGGAAACGGCCTCACTGCTGATAAATGAGGAAGCAGAAAAGAGAGGTCTTGTTTAATATCCAGTCACACCATAAAATTCTTCTTTAGAAATGGGTTTTAAACACGAATCGTCTCAGTGTCCTAATGAAATCTGTCTGCCATGCTGACATGTACTTAGACCCTGTATCTAGTGGAATCTACAATGGTAACATTCCTTTTTACGTGTCATTACATGTGAATATTTTTAATCAGTGTCTTCCACCTAAGTTTTTGCTAAATTAAATTCATTTAATATAAGTTCTTGTCATATTGATTTCTCAGTGTCTCACACTATTTCAGAGTTCAGAAAGACCACAGAGGTCATCTGTTCCAATACTTATCCAAAGCATAAATCCCCTCCAGCTGGTTAAACTCATTTTTAATTCCAAAGCTATTCTCCAAGCTTCTAGTCATTTCATCAGCAAACTTAATTAACAGAGACTCTATTCAATCTATTGACTCATGAGGCCAGCTTAACAAAATTAATAAATACATAATTTGGCTGACTGCACATGAGGTGAAAGACGTGGGGGTAATGCACATTACCTCCATGTCTGTAACTCCTACTGTAATATTAACAAGCTATATTAGATAATCCTAACTTCGCTTTTCTCTCAGAAAGGATATTACAACCACATGCTCTTGAGAGGTGAAAAATAAAGTCCTGTACTTGTAAGTTAAAATGTGCTAGGTGGATGAATTAACACCTCACACAAAAGACAGGAACAAAGAGACAGTTAATCCATTAACGTTGAGTGCTTCCTTCCTTGTAGGAGATGTCCAAAAAGTTGTGGCAACTGTAGTCAGCCCATCTTTGTGGTATAGTTTGTTCAAACTGCACCTCATGAAAGGCCTTCTCTAAGCTTGAGCACATCTCAGACATTTGATTCTTACACATTGAACTCATAGTCATGTCTCAGTGAAGCGACAGATAAAAACTATGTCTTATGCAAAGTTTGAAATTTAAATATAGTAACAAAGATACCATTGAAAATATCTGGTCTACATTCATCAGTAAAATGAATAAGTTTCTCCTGGTGAGTATGTTCTTTTATCATTAACACAATGGCAGTTCAATAGGTTGTGCCATATCTGCCAAAGATTAGCTGGTGATCAGTAGTACACGAAGACTTATTTCTCAAGAGAGAAAACAATAATAAACTCATCATAATTAATTATCTTTGTTGCAAGTTATCACTCTGTATTGTGAATTATAATTACTATAGAAACTCACCAGCTCCTAAATTTTGTGCTGCTTAAGTGAGTTTTCATTGGCCTCCAAAATGGCATTTGCAGAAGCAGGAGAGCATTTAACTTTAATTAGCTGAGCATAAAAGTTGGCAAGGTCAACTTTCATTTATAAAAGTTGTGGTTGATTTAAAATATTAGTTGGATTTTTAATATTTTAAGTTCAGCATATAAATATTATCTGATTGTATATTAAACAAACCATTCATTTAGATGCAAATTTTAATTAGCATTTGTTCCCTGTCACAGAGTCCATAAATTAAATGCCTTTAAGTATATTGAACTGAAGTCAAGTTCCTTCTCTATATATCTAACTTATTTAAGTGACAAACCACATACATTTTATTGAGTTCAGAAGCCTCTTCATAAGAATGGCTTTTAGGACTATCTTCCTAGGTGAATATGCCCATCAAATTTGTACTACAATAACAAATTATTTAAGATAATTTATAAAGAATGGTTCCTTTTGAAGTTTTGTGTGTGTGTTTGTGTATGTGTTTTCTGACAGTTTTTGAGATAGTCTCTACTCTAGCCCAGGCTGACCTATAATTCTCTATAAAGCCAAATATGACCTTGAACTCCTGGTTTTCCTTTTGGGACTAGAGGCACGTACTGTTGTCTGGTCTATGCCATGCTGGTGGTCAAACCAAGTACTTTCCCAGGGTTTCTTGCTTCAGGCCTTTAATCGCAGTACTCTAGAAGCAAAAGCAGGTGAATCTCTCTCAGTAGAAGGCCATTCTGGTCTCATGGCCAAGTTCTAAGCCAACCAAGGCTATATAGATAAAGCCTGTCTCAAAACCCAAAATGAACAAATAAATCAAAACTGTATGTCCAAAATAGAATTTTGGGGGATATAGAGGATGTCCCCACAATTAGGAGCACTAACTTACCTTCTTGAGGATTCAGGTTTGATTCCCAGCACCCATATGACAGCCTTCCTGGTTTCTGTGGTTACTCTATAAGGTAGATGATCGTGTCTATGGAACCAGAGCAAAGAGTCACTACAGAGAGAACACGTAATGTTTGTGTTTCTGGGTCTGCATTATCTCACTCAATGTATAGTATGTTCTAGTTCTCTCCATCTACTTCCAACTTTCATGATTTTATTTTTCTTTACAGCTGAGTAGAACATTGTGTCTATGCACCCCATTTTCGTTATCCACTCATCAATTAAATGACATTTAGGTTGTTTCTATTTCATAGCTATTGTGAATAGGGCGGCAGTGAACATGTTGAGCAAGTATCTGTGGAGTAGAATGTCGAACAAGTCCTTTGGGCATGTGCTAAGCTGTGATACAACTGGGTCATAAGATGGACTTATTTTTAGCCTTTGATAATTCCCCACACTGATTTCTACTGTGGCTTCATCAGTTTGCAACCCCATCCCCAGTGAATGAGAACTCCCCCTTCCCTGAAACCTCGCTGGCTTTGCTGTCACTTGTTTTCTTGACCTTAGCTATTCTGACTGGCACGAGACGAAATCCCCAAGCTTTCTCCATTTACATTCTCCTAATTGTGTAGGATGTTGAACATCCTCTGAGATATTCCTTTTGTCATTTTCATTTCTTCTTTGAGAACAGTCTGCTAAGATACATTGCTCATTTTCAAAATTGGTGGTTTTCGTTGCTTTGTTCTTATGTTTTGAGCTCTGTATATAGTCTGGATAATATTCCTTTATCACATGCATAGCTGTCAAAGATGCTCTTCCACCCTTTTGGATTCCTCATAAGAGTTGAAAAATGCATTGATCTATGTATATCAAATAAGTCATATGCTCACTGAACAAAATAACAATAAGTTCTAACCCTAACCCTAACCCTAGACCTACCACCTACCTAGCCAGAACCTTTTGGCCTTTTAGCAGTGCCAAGAATAGGTTCCATCTCAGGCCTTAGATGAAATCAGAGAATTGTTGATTACTCCAATAACATTTGTGCCATTATTGCAAAAGTGGACTTATCTTGTTAGACGAGTCATGGCTCTCTATTTCAGAGTTCACATTTGGATGAGATTGATGATGGCTTTTCTCTTCTGGTATCATACACAGCACCTCCCAACACGATGAAAGCTAGGCAGTCGGTATGGAACATCTAGATAAGTTCGAGCTTGTTTTCTACATGTTCTGCAGCACAAGTATATGGGCAGTGGCTTCAGTGAAAAGGATTTACTGATGAGTTCTGAAGAATATCCAAGAGCATTGTCAGAAGCTTGACATATTTGGGGGTCTATGGAGTGACACTGGCCAAGAGTTAAAGTTCTGGAACTGAGTTTGTTTGCTAGCATGTGGTTCTAGTAGGTGTATTGTCACCCCATTATAGGGTAGTTCAATTTCAACTCTTTTTATTTATGTGTGTGCACATATTTTAGGAAGCTTCTATAGTAGTAGGTTTCCATATGGCTTGTTTTCTCAAAAAAAACTTTAATATTAGTTAACCCACATTATATTTCCTCTTTTCTTATTTCCTGTTCTCCAATAATCGTACTACTCCCAGCTTGGTCTTTTCTATCAATATGTCAAGTAAGTTTTGATTAAGTGTTAAATACAATTTATAAGCTATGCAATATTAGACTATTGAAGATGGCATCATTTTTTTCAGGGAGTTATTTGCCTCTTATAAAAATTAGAACCACTGATTTTTACATACAATAGGTTGACTTTTTGTATTTTACATAGGAGTGCTTTGTCTGATTGTAGGCCTGAATTTTAGAAGAGGATATCAAATCCCATTATTAATGATTGTAACCCACCACATGGTTGCTAGAAAGTGGACTCAAGACCTCAAGAAGAGCAGAGTAGCCAGCGCTTTTGACTGCTGAACTATCTTTCCAGCCCCCACAGGTTGACTTTTTGGGTTAGGTCCCTGTCACAATGAACACTTTCTATTTATTTTTTTTAAAAAAAACTTTTATTTTTTCTCATAGGTTACATCCAACAGCAGTTTCTCCACCCTCCACTCCTACAAACCCATCCCCTACCTCCTTTCCCAGATCAACTTCTCTGTTTCCCTTTAAAAACAAAGAACAAAAACAAAAAAATCAGGCCTCTCAGGGATATCTACTGAACATGGACTAACAAGATACAATAAGACAGGGCACAAACATATCAAGGTTGGATGAGAAAACCTAGTAGGAGGAAAAAGTTCCTAACTGTAGGCAAACTAAGAGATACCCTGAACTCTGACTGTTGAGAATCCCACAAGAACACCAAACAACACAACTGTAAGTTAAATGCAGAGATTCTGAGACCCATACAGAGTCTGTGTTTGTTGTTTCAGTCTCTGTGAGCCCCTACGAGCCCTGCTGAATTGATTCTGTGGACATTGTTTTGCTGTCTTCAACCCCTCTGGCTTCTACAGTTCTTCACTACCCTCTTCTATGGAGTTTTCATGGCTCTGCCTGGTGTTTGACTGTGGATTTCTGCCACTGATCTCATTGGTTGCCAGATGTTGTCTGTCTGATGACAATTGAGCTAGGCGCCAAGATCTATGGATGTAGTAGGATATCATTAGGAATCACTTTATTTTTTTTCCAGTCCAGTTTGGTTCTATCCTGAGTTTCCCTGCTTTTGCTATTTCTAGTTCTTCCATGAATTTTCTGGTATAGTCATTCAAGCAGCTCAACTGAAAATTTGGAGATCTTGCCTCTTCTTGCATAGGCTCTGGTCATATTTTTTTTTCTATGTTGCTCCTTGAAACTGCTGAAGTCCATTTAGGTGGTTCATCTTTCTCTAATGATCTAGCAAATACTGCAAGGACAAAAAGATGTACCAAATGTCACAATAAGCTTCTATATCTTACTTTGAAATCTTGGCTATATATTTGCCTGTTCACAAGCTATCTATATACATACATGCATTATATACCATCTTTTAAAGTTGCTATTTGATGAAAAAGTTGGTTCCACAGAAACTATTCCATTATAGCCAGACTTAAAAGTAACACTCTTACCTCTTCACTTGTAGAAACTTTCAAGGAGTGTTTCTACAAGACCTTCAACATGAGTAACTAAAAGATCTTAGACATTCTTAGCATTTTCATTTCTCAAGAACAGATCAAAATTCTTAATGTGTTACAATTTCTGACAGAATTCTGTGCATATCTCTTCTGTTACCATCTGAACCTGCTCATCAAATGGTACAAAATTCTTGCTTTCTAAAATAATAAAATAATGTCAAAGATGATATTGATTTTAAGACACATGATGTTATATAATTCAAAGTAAAGAAAAATGTTATCTGTTATAATTTCAGGTAAATTCTTATTTTTTAAAAATGATAATAATTATGAATAAGAATATAGCTCAATATAGCTCACTATTAGAGTGTTTGTTTAGCATGAGCAAGGCCCTTCACAGCATATGCACAAAATGCCAATATTTAATAATATAAAAGTACATGAAATATGAAACCATGTCGAATAAAATTCATATGTTTTTTTTTGAAATTACATTCGACATCTCAAATCCTTTTGTATACACTTCCTCTGGAATAGACAAAGCTGTTGCTCTTTTGAGGCAAAATAGTTGTGATCACTCATATGAGACCTCCAGGAGATATAGGGGTCATTAATAGTCTTCTGTAGAATAAGGAAGGAGATCTTAAGATATCATGAGGCTTTCAGGTGAGAACCTTCTCTCTGAAAATGCCCAGTTGCCACTAGAAAATATGGGAATGTTTGTTGGGAATAAGGGCTTTTTGCGGTACAAGGGGACCGGCTTTTTCACGATGTGACTGCCTTAAGATTTATCAGAGAATTCCCAAGTGTTGTGATAATCCGTGAGTTGACAATGCTCTTGCCACTAACCCACAATAAATCCATGTGTTTACCAACTGGATTGGGCAGAATTCTTTATTTGGTTTCCTGGTACCCTCCCTATCAACAGTGCATAGACATTTCTCTATGCATTCCAGGTAAAGTCCTGTAACATCAAATGTCAGAAAGAAAAGAGAACATTTCTGTACCATAATAATTCAACAAATGTATGTCCTTAATTTAGTCATATTTATGGAGATACTAGACATACTGAAAAAATGTGCCAGCTCAGAAATTAAATTTTTATGGTAGTCTAAAATCACTGTGCTTTGAAACACATTCAGGCATGCATATTGTGTAGCTATGCACAAGATACACCAAAAGTTCACCTGTAACGTATGAATAATCATGAGGAATGGGTAAATCTGGTATGTTATGTAAATTCTTCAAAGTAGTAGTCCTTTAGAGTCTACTGAATGCTGATTTGTTAAATGTTGTTTTTATGACATGAGGAAATTTGTGTGAATTAGGAGAGGACACAAATTTTCAAGTTTCATTCATCTAACAAATATTTAGCATCCCCATGCCAATCAGCATAGTGAATACTCTAATTAGAGATCATGCTACACTTCCCAGCATTGATGGTACATAAGTCATGATTCTTCTTTTCCGGGTGTTTCCACATACTAACAAAGGAACCAAAAGAGCACATGTGCTCTTGCAAAATAATAAAGTGAATGATAAAAAGAACAAGATAAGAAGATTTTTATGTTGAAGGTATATTGATGATGGAATTTAGCTTATCTAGGAGCAGTAGCTTTACCAAATCAGATATAATTTTGCACATAGTTTTTCAGTCATCTTCAGCTTCATCAAGATGCTGCTGATTTCCAATGTGTTTTATGTGTATTAGCCTACTCTTGTGTTCTCTATCACAATGCAATAAAGCACCTTCCTCCTTCAAATGCTGCTCAACAGAGGAGGAAATAGGAGTTGAAAGCTTGAATAATTTGCTGGTATTCACATAATCAGGGAATGAGACAGATGGGATTGAGTAGGTAGAGCAAGAGACAGGATCGGGCGCCTAGGTTTTTTAATGAGTTCTTGCTACTCAAAAAGAAGCCACCAAATCAGGACATCAGCATCATCTGGAAATGCGGGAAATCTCAGGATCTGTCTATCCAGACTTGATTTTTAGCATCTTCTGGTAATTGATAGGTACAAGTAAGTATAAGAATTTCTGCACAATGTTGATGCATTCAAAGAGTTTGGGAGACTTATTCTGGATTAAAAGTCTAGACAAAATAGCTTCTGTTCTCTGATCTAGTTGGTAAGGTTTCACTCATGGGTATCAGAGACCAACATGTACAGTATCATTTAATCCAGAGGAAAATGAGACAATTCGCTTTGTATTTTGTCTGCATGGCAAAGGGCTTGTTATGTGTTATCCTTTCAAATGGATATATAAAAACCGGATGCTGATCAGTTGACACAATGCACCATGGGGACATAATACAGCTGTGGTTCCTAATGATTTGCCACTGGGTTGGGTCAAGGTCTCTCAGATGGTACATGCACACTGTCACAAAGCAATGATTGAGAATAGAACTTTATTTTTAGTTCTTTCCCGGGCTTCTGACCAACCAGAGATAAGAATATTATATGGTTATATTATATGGTTTGATTTCTTTAACTCTTTCCATCACCCCATTTAAAATAAAAAGCAGCTTTGTGGCCATCAATAGTAACCAAATTTTACTACTGTTTTGATTTTGTTGTATTTTAAATTGTTTAAATTTATACAGTGTGATAAATTATTGCTGGGCGGTTGTGACACATGCGTTTAATTCCAGTACTCAGGGGTAAAGGCAGGCAGATCTATGAGCTTGAGTTCAGCATGGTCTGCATAGCAAATTCCTTTCCAGGACAGCCAGAGCTATAAAGAGAAACCCTGTCTTGGAAAATCAAAACCAAACCAAACTAAAACAAAAAACAAACAAACAAGCAAGCAAAAAAGTACAGAACCACTCTGCATTTCATTTTATTAATCTTGTCCTTTGATAATTCCATACTGACATATAAGGCATTCTGATGATTTTTACCCCAAACCTCCTTTTATTTTCCCTCTTTTCTACAAGTATGTCTTTTTGTTCTGTTCTATGACTCACTGAGTTTAGCACGATCATCTGTTTGACCATGGGTGTGGAACTATTCATGGCAGCCTGGTGGGCTCACCAGTGGGCACATAATTAAACACAATGGTGAACAACCCTTTGCAATCTAATGCATCAGTAACTAAAAGTTTAGCAAGGAGTAGTAGTACCCCACAAGCCCCTCCCCTGCCCATGCTTCAAAGTTCACACTCAGTCTTGTGCTGCCCAGTGTAGGCTACTCTAGCTGCTGTGAGATCTTGATTGCATAGCTGTGCCACGCCAAGAAGGTAGACATTTGCAATCCTTCCTCCTCTTTAGGCTCTTACATTCTTTTTGTTTCCTCTTCTGTGCCCGTCTCATGTAGGAGGTATTTCTGCATTTGTATTGCTTTCATTGGTTGAATAAAGAAAACTGCCTTGGCGTTTTGATAGGACAGAAATCAGGTAGGCAGAGTGGACAGGATGGAATACTGGGAAGAAGGCAGTGTGGCAGACGCCATACTTCTCCTGCCCAAGATGGACACTGATTAGACTCATGCCGGTAAGCTACGTCCTTGTGGTGAGCACAGATTAATAGAAATGGGTTAATCAAGATGTGAGAGTAAGCCAATAAGAGGCTAGAGCTAATGGGCCAGTCAGTGTTTAAATGAGTACAGTTTCTGTGTAATTATTTCGGGTATAAGCTAACCGAATGGGATGGAACAAGGGGCCATGCTCCATACAACAGCCATCTCTTAGCCTTAGCGGTATAATGTAATACACCTGGTTTAGGGCTAGGCACTTACTATCACATTCTTATTCTCTATATTATACATTTTTTAAAAAGCATTTAAGTAAAGGAACCAATAAAATAGTTGTATAATTGATACATAGGCATAGAAAAAAATCTGTGAGAGACACATGCTAATGCTGAAGAGTAGCACCATGGATTTATCAAATAATCAGTTTTTAAAAACACAGAAAGCTAAATACATAAATCCACTACAGAACTGTGCCAAAATTTAAGCACATTTAAGAAACTTTTTCAATATACGGTGTCTTTGACTCTACCATGCTTACAGGAAGCTATTAGTTAGCTCAGCTGAATGCCCTTCCAAGAGGGTACAAGGACTGGGTCATTTTATGACTCACCCTTCTTTCCTCTAGCCACTGAGACACCTGGCAAGAAGGGGAACACGATGCAGTAGTTAGAGATGAAGACATATATTTCCTTCTGACAGGAGCATGGGTTTTTTTCTTCTCTGGGATATCTAAAGACAGCCACTTCTGCCTGCTCAGGATCTGCTCCAACAGTTCTGTGACCTTGTCCTTTTTTTAAAAAAGTACTAACAAATTTCAAAACAAAAACAGAAGTGTAGGACACATTAGCTGAAGATATTTATAATAGAAAAGGTGTTATGCAATTATACATGACATATACAGGTATCAACATTTTAAGCCAAACATACTATCTCTACGTAAGCATCAAGAAGATTAATGAGGGATGAATTTTATAATCCTTTGATTTTGTTTTAATGCAAGGCACATTTAAAGAACCAGGAACTCCTTCTTAGTGCTGAGAAGATGTGTAAATCACTTTAGTTTTTAAATGCTGAAGAAAAGAAAAGATTGCCTCTAAGTGCTTCAAATCCCAGCAGTGTTTTTAATGAACCAAGTTTGTTTTTAATCAATACTTAAGCTACTGAGGTTTTGATTTTTTTTCTTATGGTGTTGCTTTTAGATTTCTGAGCTTTCAAAGAGACAATAGCGTATGTCATGCTTGCAAAAAAAGGAACTGACTTTGATGCCACAAATCAATAGGAAGCATTGTTCAGCTAAGTATGACAGGTAAAAGTGAAAACACATGCCACTTTCCCATCTTATAAAAATCATCACTCTGAGGTGTCCTCTGCAGGTGGACACAAGACACCTAGCCTCTGAGCCTGAAGCTTGGAGATGTTTCCAGAAATCTTTTCAGGTTAATGTGTGTCAAATATAATACATTTCAGAACATTAAACCTGTCTTTAATTCTTAATCTTTTATTTATTGATGATTTTATTGGGTACAAAGAGCTTTTGCCTCCCATTATATTATTTAAATCACATAACAATGCTGACAGGCAAACAAAGTGGTATTTTTTTAATAGTCATTCTGCAGATAATAAAAAAAAATTGGAGACTCAAAAATATTGGCCAAAGAGCACAAGGTCAGGCAGAGCAGTGGCCCAATAACACTGGAGTTATAAGTGGCTGTGAACCCCCTGCTGTGGTTCTGGGAACCTAACTTTTGTCCTCTGCCCAGTCCATGCTCTTAAAAGCTGTGCTACCTCTTCAGCCCCATAGTTGATTTTAATATGCAATTAACTCCATGCAAATTAGGTCCTTTAAATTTTTTTGTCATCAATAATAATTTCTTCAACTAATATTTATTGTGTGATGACTGCATGGCTGTTATAGATGCACCTTTGAGACTATGGAACAGATGAAGACCAAGCAGTCTCTGAGTTTGAGAAATTTGCAGACTTTATTGGCTTAGAACATTTATAGCTGGGCTTCCAAGTTAATGATTTGGCACTGTATGTTCATTGTTAAAATATACAAATTTGGTGCAACAATCCTACCTTTAACAATTTATCATAAAAGTCATCAGCCATATACAGAAGGGCATACATTGAATGTCTCGAAAATTTTATCATAACAAAAGTAGTAAATGCCATATATACATTAGAATCAAATTAATTATGTTGTATATAGTTATACAAAATGGTAGGATTAAACTACTCTAAGTTTGTTGCATATTAATTATGGACATTGAAGATACCTGTATATTTTTTGTTTTAAGAATTAGAGAATTTATCCATTTTGTATAAACATGTTTGTATTTGGATATGTTCTTGTGTGTGCAGGCAAGTGTGCAGGTGAAAGCCAGAGATCAAGGTTGGGTATCTTTCCAGTTGCTCTCCTCCTTACTTTTTGAGACTTGGTCTCACTAAATCTGGAGCTCTGAAGAGGTAGATTGGCTGGTCAACAATTTCAAATATCCTCACATCTTTGCTTCCACACCATTGAGATGAGGGGAGGATTGATTTTTATGTGAATAATGGGGATCTCACCTCAGATTCACATGTTTTTAAGGGGTGACTGAGATGCTTCTCAAGTTCTGGGAACCTATCTTTTGCAATATTTAATTTGGTGTGTCTGTGTGTATGGTGTGTGTATGCAGATGTGTATATCTATGTGCCCACAGGGAGAGGGCAAAGGAAGACATCTGGAGTCTTCCTGTGTTATTTCTACTTTAGTTTTTGAGACAAGGTTTTTCATCAAACCTGAAATCTTTCTTTTGGCTGGCCAGTAAGCTTCTGTGTTACTCGTGGATCTCGCCCTCAATACTGTTGTTGTCGGCACATACAACCATGCCTGGCTTTATGAGCGTACTTAGGGTTTGGCCCAGGTCCTTTTGCTTTCTCAGTAAATGCTTATCACCACTAAGGCATCTCTCCAGGAAAATAATTTATCCTGTATTGATTAGATTCACCTAACATATTAGTCTCTAAGTTGTAATGGTAGTTATCTGAAAAATATTAATAAACTACTGGCTGTTTTTGGAGATTAGATTTCACCTTTTGCTCTTTTATATTTCTGTATTGACTTTGTGATAATTGCTTTGTATTTTATGCCTAAAGAGACAATTTTATGTCAAAATTATTCATTAGAGATCGATTGTTTAAGCAAATCCACAGTTGTGATGAAGCATATTGTTAGAGAAATTTGGGGATGTATCATCATGAGTTGAACATATACGACCTCTGATTTTTTAGATGAGAAAGGAGCTGCACTATTTGGAGTCTGGTTGCAGCATTATTTTGTGTGTTAGACATTTATGTTGTTATCATCCTTTCTCCAGAACTTGGTTTTCCCACAGACCAAATTCTATTCTCTGACACTTAGCTTATGATGAATAAGATAAAGAAAGCAGCTTCACCTTCTCCCACCACAGATCCACACTAAGGCTGCTAGGAAGTCTGTGGAGTTTGAGTTTAAGGTAGTTTATGCTTCTTTGCAGTTGGACTTTTTTAGCAGCCAGGCAATTATTCTCAAATTTCAGGAAGGTACCATTTTTTTTTCTGACTTCGGAGGCCCTATTTTAACTTAGACAACAAAAACAAATGGCATTTTTGCCTGTCCAAGGCAAAAGTAGGAGGCAGGATATTTGTTTATGTAATGTCTTGGCTCATGTCCTTCACACTGCCAGAAAGTTTTATTCTCTTTTTGAGAATCTAGTACAAGAAAAAAAGATTAAATTCTGTTCTGTGGAAACATCGGCAGATTCTCAAGTGTGGTCATTCACCTGTCATAGGTGAAGGCTGCACCATTCCCATTGCAAGTAAAAAAAATGCCTTTCACTGACCTGGTAAAATAAATCACCAAAGGTTGTCTATTATATCCAGACCCAGGGCTGGGAATGGGGAACATTAAAAAAAAATGAGGAAAACCATAAATTTGATCTTTCTGTTTTGGAACTCTGGGGTTAAAGAGAAGCATGATATTGGTAATGGGAAAATACATGTCTGAATCAGGAGGTCATGTTCATGGCATGTTGACTTCATCTGGAGTGATTTGTTTGATTATGTGTTTGATTGATTGATTTTTTTAAAAAAGATAGTTCTCATATAGCCCAGTTAGGCCTCTAACTCGTGAATTAACTAAACATGACCTCAAATTCTTAATCCTACCTCTACCTCCCCAGAGGATTTGCAATGTTTTACCACCGTGCCCTCAGTATGAGCTCTACAGATTGAACCATTGCAAGGTTCAATAGTCAAGGGCTTTAGACACATTGGCAAGTATTCAAAGAGCTACACACCTGGCCCTGGAAGATCACTGTTTGGAGACTGATACCTCCATTCACTCTGTGTGTTTTAAATGGAATTTGGCAATCATCCCTTGCCCTTATCAGGACTGTTTAATCTTACATACACATATGTTCATTTGGTTTACAATGATATTGCCAAGTAGTTCTACAAAAAGATGGTGACATTGGCTTGTTGACAGTAACTGTTGTAGCCATGATTAGGAGGAACCTTACAAGGGTCATGAAGACTCATCAGCAAAATATTGAACCCCATCAGTGACATCTGCCATGTACACCACCATGGTGTTAAGGTACCGCCACTTGGCCTTTCTCTAAACACTGCTAACTTACCTTCAGGAAAGGAAAATAAACCAGGTTTCTTCAGCTTCTTTGTAAGATACAACATTCTTGGATAAACGGTAGATAAAACTTTTATTTTTAAGGCAAAGGAACAGTAGACTGTGTGTCAATAAAGGATAAGACTTAACCCTGGATCTTTCTTATCCGTGTAACCTGAGCACAGAGTTACAGTTCTCTGTGATTTTGCCTCTTGGTTGGTAAAATGGGATGTTCCGTGTCTTTCCTTAGAAGATGGCTCTAACGCTATCTGCAGCCTTTGACTCTGAGAAAAATACTTGGCTATACATTAGATTTCATCATCAGTAGGAAATATCAGCATAGTAAAGGAGGCAGATGACTTTTGTCTCAAGGCCACATTTATAAATTCTTGTTATATGGATATTGCCACATTAACAACAAAGAACACAAATAGGAGGAAGACATTGGTCACTAGAGCTCTTTGAATAAAAGAAAAGTTCTAGAACTGGGTCAGAAGCTATTGAGAATAAGCCTGAAGTGTGTTGTCATTTCAGAAAGTCCATGACAGACACATGTACAATGCATTAGAGGCATGTCAGAGTAACTCATGCATCAGCTGTAAGAGCTCCCAAGAGCTGTTGATGGACCCATTTGATCAAGTATGATGAGGTTTCCTTTTACACAAAATATAAAATTTATATCTGCAAGTCTATATTGATATAAATAATTAAACAGATGAGCAAATGGAATGGAGCAGACAAATTCTTCATGTAGAAAAATCTTCAATAATGCATGCATGTGCTGTGCCCTCAAGGGCATGAAACAAGCATGTCAGGTCTCTGAGTGTCATTCGAGGTTTCCTTCTAAACTGAACTGGAGAAAAGCAGAGAAGAGAGTGATTTCATAGTCAGGGCAAATGACAGCTCAGCTGGATCAAGCCTAGCTGAGGATATGTAGTTTTGAGATAAGAGGGTGCCAATGATCTTTAAAACCAAGTACTCGTCTTTACCTGTTCAGTCTTTTCTTGCAATACTATAACAGGCATTGGTTCAGACACATTGAAAGAAAAATTACTTGCCAGAACTCTTCAAAACCACCATGATCCTTAAAGACGGGTCTGGGAAGCTGTCCCAGCAAAGAGGGACTTGAAGAGACATGGAGGTTACATGGAATGCATGCTGCATTATCCTTCAGAGAAAACTGAAGAAATATGAATCAACTGCGGTCTTTAGATGATAATAAATATACCACTATTGGTGCACTAATTATACAACTGTATCATAATAATGGAAGATATCAATAGGGAAGCATCAAGTTTATGAGCGCTATCTCTGAAATTTTTCTGTGACTTGGAACTGATCAAATATGCAAACTCAATTTGAAGTGGTAGTAATAGGGATAATCCCCTTGCCATCAGTATTTAAGAGGGCTCTTCACTTCAAATTATTTCTCAGGTGGTAAACTATGTGCTCCTTATGACTTCTTAGAACAGTGGTTCTCAACTTGTGGGTTGCAACCCGCTGAGTTTCGAATGACCCTTTCCTCGGGGCCACCTGAGACCATTGGGAATATCAGTTATTTACATTATGATTCAAAACAATAGCAACGATATAGTTATGAAGTAGCAATGAAAATAATTTTATGGTTGAAGGTCACCACATCATGAAGAACTGTATTAAAGAGTCACAGTATTAGGAAGGTTGAGAACCACCGCCTTGGAAAATCAGTCATGGCCAAGTGTAAAAGTCCCCTATTATCTGGCAATCCAGAAAGAAATTTATTTCCTTTGCTTAAAGATTGGGGAAAGACTGGAAAGAAAACAGCTACTTTCAGCTTTTGGACAGACAGAAATTAGTAGTGACATTAACCAAATAGTTAAGGTTGAAATAATTTCAGGCAATGATTATTGACTTCTTTCTTTGGTCTCAAGGAATGATATATCTACACAGGAGGAAAGCAGTAATGAGAACCTTGGCAAGTAACTGTTAAAGCAGAATAAGAAAACACATGTAAACAATGCCACAGGATACCCATCTAAATAGTGAAGCCTACCTAGCATATGTTCTATCCTCCTTTACTAAATCCTCAAAGCTGAGGAAACCTACCAGTGTTGCTTGAGTGGGAATGGACCCATAAGCTAAACTGTTTGAATATTTGGTCCACAGTTGCTGGAACTGTTTGGGAAGAATCAGGAGGTGTGGCCTTGTTGGAGGAGCTGTCTCACTGCGGGTGAGCTTCGAGGTTTCAGAAGCCTACCCATTCCCAGTAGTCCTTCCCTCTTCCCCTACCTTCTCTTTGGGGATGACATGTAATATTTTAGCTACTATTCTAGTGCTATGCCTGCTTTCCTGCTGCCATGCTTCCTGTCATGATGGTCAAGGACTCACCCTATGGAACTATAAGCCAATAAACTGCTCAATAGTTGTCTTAGTCATGGTGTATTAACCAAAGCAATAAAAAAAAACTAAGTCACTACCTAGGTTCTTCTTTCCTTAAACATTTATTTATTTTATGTTTATGGTACTCTATCTATATATACACCTGCATACTAGAAGAAGGCATCAGATCCCATTATAGATGACTGCGAGCCACCATGTGGTTGCTAGGAATTAAACTCAGAACATCTGGTAGAGTTTCCAAGACTTTTAACTGGGGAACCGTCTGTCCAGACCCCCACCTAAGTTCTTAAGTGAAGAGCTGCAACAACCTCATTGTGCCCAGAAAGGATAAAAATGATAGTGACTTTTGAAATGGCAGCTCTGCTGACTTAAACCTATTCATGTGATGGACATCAGTTTTACGGTTGGCACTGATGGGCAGTGAGATACTAGTACTAAAACACGGCAACTGAACACATTGCAAGTTCAAATCTCAGTCCTCTATTTATAATAGTAACATCCTAAGCGTCAGGGAAGAGAAGGTCTCTCAAACAATTTCTAGTTTCTCTCAGAGGAAAGGCAGCAAACACCTTGCTGCCCTTGTGATTACCTCAGCAGGACCTTGTCCCTCTAAACTGCAGCTGGTTTTCACCACAGAGACAGTAAAGGGGAGCTGATTGTTAGGAGCCAGCACTGACCCAAAGCTCACTCTGCATGCACAAGGACAAGAAACCCTTGGAAGTGTGAGCAGCCAGGCACCAGGACAGCAGGGGATTCAGTCAGTGACCTAGTCCAGCAGTGGTTTAGCAGATCTTGGCATGTACAGAAGCAAGGCAGACAAAGAGATATGATATTCAACTTTTTAGTAAGTGGTTGAATCTCCTCTCTCTTTCTCACTTAGAGACCTAGGTGGCCCTTTTGTGTTTTCTCCCTTTAGGTTGCAGAGAAAAAGAATACATACATAATGGGCATCTGGAGAAGAGAAAAGTAGGAAATACTTTATAGCCGGGCCTTCTGTGCACTGGAACATCATCTGGAAGGTGGAGTGTTGCTCTTGAAGCCTCAGGGCCTGGGATTTTAGCTCTATGCTTTGGATGACCTTTCTTACCCTCTAAGGCTCTTGCAAAGCAGCAAATTCTTGTCTACTGCTCAGAACTAACTTCTTATGCTTTTCTGAGCTTCTGTTTTCTTGCTGCTGTTGTTTTATCTCTATTATCAGAAACTCTTTGCCTGACACAGTTAAATCGTGATCAACTTCTACAACTGTGGGGCCAGTACACAGTAACGCTCCTCTTCTGTAGCTATGTCGGCAGACACAGCCTACAATGGTAGGAAACTGCACAGTGATGGCTTGTTACGCAAAATGCCATACCAGTGGAAGTTCATGTCGGTTTTAGTTCCCATGAGAAACATTTAGAGTTAGTTGTGGATGAAAAATGAAGAAGTCTATTAGGTATAGTCATCTCCAGTCAAGGAGGAAGACAGAAGTCTGAATTCTTAGATACCATTTGACTAGGTTACTGCCCTTGTAGAATGCAGCATTGGACTGGTCATTTTCTTGTGATGTGGCAGAAATCTGAGCTATTTATTGTTGTCCTATCCTTAATTATCCTTTTATAAAGTAGAACTAGCTCAGTAATGAATAATGAAATGTGCATAGTATATATCACAATGTGGGACTTGTGACAATAGACAAGTAAGCTAGGCAGTCACAAGACCTAGGGAAATGGTGGTAGCCAAAGAACTGGAGGGCTGATAGACTGGTAACACGTGCAGTCAGGAAAAATACATGTTGATTTTTCTGCCTTTTCCTCAACAGGACTTGTCCACACTCATCAACTGCCTTTCTCTCTCTCTCTCTCTCTCTCTCTCTCTCTCTCTCTCTCTCTCTCTCTCTCTCTCTCTCTCTCTCTCTCATCTCCATTCTTGTTTATCCTTGTAATTCATTACTCATCTCTTTCCACTTCTATGCCAGGTCATACACAAACTTTCAGCATTCTAAGAGTAGTATTGCACTTTATGTTTAATCATTTACATTTGATAATTATTATACCACCATTTTTGTAATGGCAACTTTTTCCTTAAATTTGGTAATTATTATACCACCATTTTTGTAATGGCAATTTTTTCTTTCATGGCCTTCTTTCTCTACAAGTTTGATTGCTTCTGGCTAAATGTGTGACTAATGCTATTTGGTTTGCACTATTGGGTTTAATTAAAAATACAGGAATATCAAAAGCAATTTCCACCCCATTGCGTAGTTATAGATATTGAAGTTATGTTAAACTCTATTATACAAATTTATTTCCCAAAGAAGTTTGCTCAGATACGGCCTGGTTTCCCTTATAGGTTATAGTAAAGAAAATAAATATATAACCTTAAATTTGAAAGGAACTCATAAAAGGCTAGAGACTTTGCAATTCTTCACTGATTCTAACACATACTATGGAAAATAAAGCAACAAATGCAATGACAATGGGATGCTTATAAAATTCTATAGATTTTTTAAGGTTTGAGGGGGTAGTTAACTTTCTAGAAAAGATTTCATGTTTGTATGTGTGTGTGTTGGAATGTCGCTTAAGTGAGTTTTTTGTGAAGGCTAAAAGAGGGTGTCAGATCTCCTGTCGCTTGGGTTGCAAGGGGATTGCACACTATTCAACATGGGTGCTGGTAACCAAACTCAGGTCTTCTTTATGAGCAGTATGTGCTCTTAACCACTGAGCTATTTCTGCAGCCCTGATTGTTGTTTGTTTATAGTCAAAATTCTAATGCCACAACCTACTTGTATACGTTCTTATTTACGAGGTGCAGTGTAAATTTTTATGCCATTTAATAGTAAATTTTAAATTTTCATCATGATCTGTTTATAGAGACATAAATCTCTTTAATTTTTCTCTAAGTAAGACTCTATTTCAGTAAAGCTTAAAGATAAGAACCCCAGGCATTTCAGAACTTGCTAACATATTTCTGTAAGTGAAGAATGAAAAACATTTTAAATTGTGTGTGTGTAATTTCACTTGTATCTAAGATCTTTTTGAAAGGACAGGCTCCAACACATGTGTTTGTGTGGTTGACAGTTATTATAATAGATCATTGGTTTCAGTAGCATAACTTTAAAAATGGTACTTACAGCAGTACTAGTAATAAAGTTTAGAACATACAAAGAGTATTTGAAAAGTCTTATCAGATGTGGTTTGTGCTTTAACTAGACAGAATATGTAAGTGTGGTGAATTTAAATGGATTAACTACTTGAATGCTCTGCTTCCAGGCTTCTCTGGAACTGTTTAAACTAGTTTATTAATATCATTGACAGTTAGTCTTTACTTCACACTGCTAAGCACCTGGCAAGGAATAGAAATATACTCCAGGCTCAAGTCCATAAGACCTCTGCTTCCAAAAAAGGACAGTTGCCCAGTTGTTCCCATTTGCACTTGGTGATCTCATCCTTTTTGTTCCCAGGGCCACCAAGCTAGTTTAGAATGGCAGACTTCCCTCAGGGGTTTTAATGACTTTCAGCCGCTCTGCACAAGATATCTTACATGAAGATTTTTTCCCCTTTTTTTGTATTGATTTTTATTGAGCCCTGCATTGTTCTCTGTTCCCCTCCCTGACTCTCCCCTTCCTTCTTCAACCCTGCCTCAGGGTCCCCATGCTTCCAATTTACTCAGAAGATCTTGTCTTTTTCTACTTCCCATGTAGATTAGAGCTATGTAAGTCTCTCTTAGTGTCTGTATTGTTGTCTAAGTTCTCTGTGGTTTATAGGCTGGTTTTCTTTGCTTTATGTTTACATGACACTTTTGAACTAATACCTTTCAGAACATACTGATCATCATGTAATCTTCTTACGTATGTATGTGAATCATCTACGGTGTGTGTGTGTGTGTGTGTGTGTGTGTGCGCGCAGATGTGCCCATCAGTGGTGATGTCTATAGGGACTAAAGAAAGATAATGGGAGTCCTTTATCATTACTCTGCCCTTTTTCTGCTATCCTGATAGTTAATAACCCAGTGACCTTACTATCTCCATGCTCTCTATAAATGTACACAGCCACGCTTGAGATTTTATATGGGTTCTGAGGATCTGAATGTAAGTCCTCATGCTTTTACTCATACATGGACCCATCCCTGTCAGCTACAAAATATTTGAAACCATAAATACTCACTAATTTCTAGAAGATCATTTTCTGCTGATGATATAAAAATAAATACAACAGGCCTTGACTCGTTTTGTAGTTTCCTAGAGGAAGAATTGTGTAGTACCCACACAGAGAGAGAAATTAAATGCATAATTTAATGGCCAAACAGATGTCATTTCTATATGTGACACACATATTAGAATCATAGACAATCATAGCGACAGACCTTGGTTGTGTAGCTGTAAACCTAGGTTGCTAATTGGTATGGAAAATGCAATTTTGTTTCATATAAAAATGTGATTTTCAGTCCGTGCTTTCATTATACTCTCATAACACGAATGAGCTAATAATTTGGACTCTCTCCCCTTTTATTCATGTTGTGGCTATATTCTGGCAGCTCACACACATCCCTGTGGAGGGAGGGCAGATGGCCCGTGTGTTGCCTTAGGTGTACAGGTCTTTCCTAAGTGACTGTCATCCTGTCTGGTCAACGTAGGTCTCTGGCCAAAAACATGTTTTATTTTTTTTTTGCCAGGCAGCTTTCTGAATTTTTGATTATTAATCCTAATTCTAGGGCATACTTACTCAGTTGACCCTATATTTCTTACACATTTTGTTTATCCTTAAATTTTTCTGCTTATTCTTTTTTGAAGATGCCTAACGTGTTTTATAAATTCAAGGTGACTGACCTCCACGTGCCTCCCTTCCCGCTATATCACAGGCATAGGAGATGGTGTGTGAAGGAAGACCCAAAATGAGCAGGCAAAAGGAAATTTGGAGGCAGAACATTGTTCTTTATTTCCACAGCATATTTTGTCCTTATATGTGTGTTATGGTTACTAGGAATATGCTTATACATAACATATGTAATATGAAATATAATACATATGTATATCTTTTGGTTATATTCCCATAAGCTGTTCCATCTACATTTTGGCAGAAGCAATGTTCCTGTTAGTTCTTTCTTTGGATTGGATGGGCTCCAATAGCATATGTGTCCCTGTAGAGAGGCCCTTAGGCATACAAACTAATGTCAAATATTAAAGCATTATGTCTGTTTGTCTAATTACCTTAAACACAGTTCATTTCATACAGGAGTAGTGCTATACCCTCTTCTAAGGTATCCATCCTCATATATACAGAACTACTTAAGCCCATGTTGATTCTGGTACATTCTAAACTATTTGTCAGTTCAATCTTAATGTTCAATGTTGATATCCAATCAGCCATGTAAAATAGTGATGGCAAATATTCATTTAATTTAGTCACTGAAAATTGATTTTAATGAAAACTTTTCAATTTTTATAGTGCTGGGCATCTACTCACAGCCTCACATATGCATGGTAAGTATTCTGATATGGATCCATGCTCATGTGTTGTTGAATTTTCACAGTGATATTAGCTTATACTCCGTTTTGTTATATGAACATTGGAGGTAGGGAGTAATGATATAGAGAGCAGATATAAGTTATCCAGGTGTACTTAGTAAACCGTATCTTACTTTTGGACGTTGGCTGTATTCTCAAGATGGCTACGGGTCAGAAGCAAGACAAATGGGAATGAATGATATGGAGAAAGGGAGGGAGCAGAGCAGTGTGCATGCCTTCATCCCTTTTTGCTTCATGATTAAGGATGGGATACAATCAGCTGTGTTGGCCCCTACAACCTTGGCTTTCCTGTCAAGATGGAATGTTCCCTCAAATCTTGAACTGGAATAAATCTTTTAACCCTTAAGTTTCATTGGTCAGAATATTTTATCAAACTTTCAGGAGAAGGAAGATGACTTTTACCCAACAAATGCCCCAAAACCTAATTATCAGTGAGTTAAATATCCTTTCTGGGTTCCTAGTATTGATGTTGCTATATACACATCTGTAGACTCCAAAAGATGCAGCTACAATCAGGGAATCATATCAATCCATAAGAATATCCTAAGGAGAAAGCCTTTGTGATTTCTTTCTTTCTTTTGTTTGCCTGTTTGTAGGCATGCTTACTGACCAACTCGAAAATCTATAGAGAAGCTTAAGGAATCCATAATTATTACCTGAGAATTCTGTTTTTATTTTTGGTGGTAGCAAAACAACTTTAAAATCTGTCTTATAAAGAAGGACTCTGAATACCAGATGATTAATATTTCACAGAACAAAGAATAAACTGAGAAGCAAAGGAATTCATTATCCTTACTAAGATAAATAATGTGTGAATATGGGAAAGGTCATTGTATTTGATACTTGTATTATGCATAGAGAAATGAGGCTTTTTTCAAAGTGTTTATTAAAGTGATTTGCCATGAGACTGAGCTATGAAATCACTGCATTTAATTAAAATTCAAAGTCTCTGAGCCCCATAGTAACACACTGAGCTAAAACAAGACAAAACACACCTTGTTTATGTGTGAAGATATTCATATTCAGAGAAGAACAAAAAGAAATTGACTGTCTATACATATAAGGAATTTTACCATGTAATTGTAGTGAGACAATGAATATCTCATGGTGTGTGTGTGTTAGTGTGTGTGTGTGTGTTAGTGATATATGTATATGAATATTGTATATAGATAAATATTAAATGTACAGTCCAGGTTGGATTTGAACTCATGATCCTTTTGCTTCCCAAGTGTAGAGATGACTAAATTGTGCCACTGCACTGGGTCATTTGGATTTCATCTATCTAACCAAAGCATATTTCATAGACCTTTATCATGAGAGTGTTAAAGGAAAAGCAAAGCCTACAGAATGAAGCACCAAAGTGGTCCATGAGCTTATAAACAGAATTTAGAGACAGAACACATGAATTCACCTAAGTTTTCTGCCTTTTCCTGCAAAAAGAAGGTGAACATTAATCTTTCAGAACTGTTTTTTTCCATCTTTAAATGGTAGAAGCAGCCATAAGCCCAACACAAAGAAAGATTTTAGAATAAAATGAAATTTTAAAAATCATGAAGAACATTAAAGGCAATATTTTTGTTTATATACAAGGGACATTGGTGGAGTTTCATTTTGGTTTTTCATTGATACCCTGTAGACAGAGCCTCTTCATATGTTCCTGGCTTCTTAGACCTGAAAGAGCCACACAGAAACTGTGTTAATTGCAATACTGCTTAGCCAAGACTCTAGTATATTCTTAGCAATCTCTTACATCTTAAATTAACTCATTCCTATTATTTTATATTTTACCACGAGTCTAGTGGCCTACCAGCAAGGTTACAGCTGGCGGCTGGTGTCTTTCTCCTCTGGTGGCTACATGGCATCTCCCTGACTCTGCCTACTCTCTATATGTATCTTCCAGCCTGGTACTATTCTGTTAAGTCATTGGTCGAAAGAAGCTTCTTTATTAACCAATAACAATAACACATATAGAGAAGGACTTCCCATACATTCCCCCTTTTCTGTTTAAATACAAAGGAAGGTTTTAACTTTAACAAAGTAAAATTACATATAACAGAACAGGTGTCAAACAAGAATTACAGTTATAATATTTATATCTACTTTACCTTTTTTTATAACCATAACTATCTATTCTTCAACTCTATCAAAGACTCAGAAGGATATAAAGTAACCTAAGAAAACAGAAAGTGCATTGTAAGCAACTTCCAAAACTCTAGAATTGGACAGAGATATCTCTCTTCCTGGGCAGTCACCCAAACTTCTTCTGTAACATTGCAGGCACCCATCTTCAGCCTACTAACCCATAGTATCTGGCAGACTCCTTCATGAAACAGAAAATTTCAAAGACAGTTCTGGCTATATTGGCAGTTTGTCAGTCACTTTCTTCTGTATCTTGCAGAAAGTCTTACAGATTCTTTCATGAAGCAGGAACCCTGAAGGACTGGCTCACCTTAAGCAAGCTCAGCAGCCATTTTTCTGTGGGTCCTGCATGTCCAGTTCATACAGGATAACATCAAGCAGTCCAGACAAGAGCAGTTTCTTGCCCAGATGGCTAACCAACTCCATAAAGAGTCTCTTAGAGCCGGGCGGTGGTGGCGCACACCTTTAATCCCAGCACTCGGGAGGCAGAGGCAGGCGGATCTTTGTGAGTTCGAGACCAGCCTGGGCTACAAGAGCTAGTTCCAGCGCAGGCTCCAAAGCCACAAAGAAACCCTGTCTCGAAAAACCAAAAAAAAAAAAAAGAGTCTCTTAGATCCCCATTATCCTCTTGAAGTAATTGGTGCTGCCAGGAGCAGATGTGTCTCATTTTCATTAAAAGTCCTAAGTTTTTAAAACATTTAAATGCCATATACTGTTAGTCTTTGAAAATTTGAAGAATACCTAGCTAATTGAAATAAATCTATACATATCTAGAAAACTTAAGTAACATAACTATAAGCTTGACTATTATAGATGACTATCAATTAACCTGTATATTTAATTATACCTTAATCAAGAGCAGAAATACATATACATAGTATAACAAAATTGACCTTAAATTTGTATCAATAGACCAAGATCCACACCAATGCAATATATTCATATCTATAACATATCCCCCTTTAAATGTATACCAACATTTATAAACAATATTTCAGAATTTTGGCATAGTTCTCTTCAAAAACCTTCCTTTTTTTTGTTGGGCAAAGTAATTTTTGGGGGTGTTCACGTCTACCTTTTGGTGGGTCTTGGTCTATCAAAGCACATTAGTCTGGAAGGAATCCATAGATTCTCATCTTTTGTGGAAACAAAAGAATCTCTTTTCCAAAGCAACAAATACTTAGACCCAAAATTTGAAGTTAAGATACCTTTAAAATGCATATGTTGCTTTAGCTTAGTAGCCCATACAATGAAATGTCTCTCTGTACTTAGCTCCTTCATGATCAACTAATTTAAAGAAAATATAATAATATACATCATCCAGATTCTCTGTGTATATTACATGTATGTGGTTTATTTTTCTTACTTTATTACTTTTTTTATAAGTTTAATTTGTCTATTTAAGGATTTTGTTTTATTTCTTAAAAACCATTTGCTTTTTTTTTTATAGATATGTATAGTCTTTTTCTTATCTCTCCCAAGCCTACTTACATTTTTAAAACATAATGTTAATCATTTAGAGGTCTTTTCATCTGAATTTGTCTTTATTGTTTATATGTAATCCTTTTCTGACCAGTACCACTTCTTAAAATGTTAAGCAGTGTGGCTAGGATTAAGATTGCTTTGCCTTTTGGCTCTGCCCAGTTCAACATGGTGGAGGTCCGTTCACTGCCTCCTACTGGGTGGGAGCCACACTAACCACTTCAACTCTGGTAACTAATTGGCCCATCATGCTGCCACCAAGTAACTTGCATCACACTACCCACAACTGCCATTTAAGTGCTCAGCATCTTGAAAGAGTTGAGTTCATGCTGGCAGTATGGACCAGGAAGCCACTGTTTCAAAAGTACATGTTGTTGTTGTTTCTTCTGCTACTGGTTAATCAAGAAAACCTCTCTTAAAGGAGCCACAGCACTCCTACTTGCCACAAGCAAAAAGAGCCCATATGAAAACAAAATGTTTTCTCAGGTTTTATGGTTGTAGTCACCCATGCTGGCACCAATTTTTAAGGCACCCAATTCATACACCCAGCAGCCCATACCTGAAATAATCGTTCAGAAACCATATTATTTGTAATGTTCTTTGGCCAATAGCTTAAGCGTGCTTCTGGCTAACTCTTATATCTTAAATTAACCCATTTCTATTAATCTGTGTATCACCACATGGCTGTGGCTTACTGGCAAGGTTCTATTGGCCTCCAGTAGAGGCATCTGTCTCCTTTGGGCAACTACATGGCTTCTCTATGACTCTGCCTACTTACTCTCTCTATATATATCTCTTTTAGCCTGGCTTTAGCCTGTTAAACCATTGGCTAAAAGCATCTTCTTTATTAACCAATGGAAATAAAACTTATTCACAAAATACATTACCTCCCACATAAATACCCTATCCAAATGGAGAAATATGTATGTGTATCTTCCCAGTTTCAGCCCTTAATTTGACATTTTCATTATCTTTTTGCACTACCATTTTGACTTCATACATATTTCATAAGCATTCTGCTATCACCCTTATACATCCATGCAAGATTTGTTTGTTTTTTCTTAATGTTTTAAAAGAAATCTTTAGAATTGTTTTGTCTTTGCTATTGATTATTTTATCTGGTTGAGCTAAAAAATTACAACATTATTTAATAAGCTTAAGATTTAGTGTTCTACTTGCATATTTCCAACAAACAATGAATAATAATCACACTGAAGGTAACAGAAGGCAGGGAAAATAAAAGTACATTGGCTTTCTGATATGAGTTAGAATATTTTCTATATGAAGTAATAATGAAATTTTGCTTTATTCTTTTTTCTCTATAGCTACCATATTTTAATTCTACAAATTCATGATAAAAAGGATCTTACAGTCATTTCTTTCTTTTTTTTTTTTTTTTTTTTGGTTTTTTTGAGACAGGGTTTCTCGGTGGCTTTGGAGCCTGTCCTGGAACTAGCTCTTGTAGACCAAGCTGGTCTTGAACTCACAGAGATCTGCCTGCCTCTGCCTCCCGAGTGCTGGGATTAAAGGTGTGCACCACCACCCCCCGGCATTTACAGTCATTTCTTAGTCACATCTCTCTGTGTGAATTACTTAGATATTTAAGCTCAAAACAAGGCTGAATAGTCTTAATTATTGAAATAGTTTTCTATGTTTTAATAAATCTAAAACTGTGCTTCAGGTATAATTTGATTACATGGTTAATATCTGAAGAAAACATCTAGTGGGGTTGCCATCTGATAACCCTAAGGATTCATTTCAGGTGTTTGGTGCTCTTTCCATAAGAGCCAAAATAGTATCTCAGGTAGTACAGGCATGTGCAGTAAGAATGAAATGATTCTTACTGATTGTGTAGGGGAAAACCATAAGCTGTTCAATATTATATGTAAACTCTCCACAGCAATGTGAGCATTCATCGTGTTAGAACCATCATTTTATATATTCCAACATGGCTGACCTTATTGTTTTTGAGATACTTTAGTCAAAAGAATTTTTCTATTTCTTTTCTGTAGGCCTTGTCAATGCATCTGTCAACATCCTTTGGTTTTTTTATTTTTTCCTTTCTAGTTCTTGTAAGCTTAGTGGTTGGTGCTTTCCAATAAAATATACTAATTTATCATCTCTCCACGTCTGTCTCATGGATTTCCTGATTGTGGAAAATACAATAGCATTCAATCAAAAGCATCATTTGTTCAGTTTGTACACCCAAAGTGCACAATATTTGTGAGATCCCCTCCCCCTTTTCCTAAGCCTCCCTCCTGAGAGTTGCACATTATTTTTCCTTATTGGCACTGTTTTATTAGCTTTGTAACTCCTTCACTCTCACTTCATCCCAATGCACCCTTTGTTTTTACTGTTAAATCGTTTTGAAACACCACTTCTCTACCTCTGTTTTCCTATGGCTTGGGAGTTTTGATGGCTTCATGTACTTTATAGAATAAAGCACCAACTCCAAATTATAGCACACTGTTTTCATGCTGCTTTCCCAGATGTACCTCATACACAGACTTGGTGGGATTTCCCGAAATAGAACCTGAAATCCAAAACTCTGTCCCTTTGTGCACATTTTTCCTTGATGTATTTGCCCTTCCTTCTCCCCCTTTTTGCCTAGAAAATGCTCTCCACAATTGTGACTTCTCTGGAATTGTACTGTGCCTGTTTGAAGCCCATACTGAAGAGTGTTTAGGGAATCCTTTACATTCAGGATTGCATACTTTAAGGTTCCATAGTAGTAACTTTTGTCAACTTTGCCTTCACCACTAGATGAGCTTATGTTTCTATTCTTTCCTTCTAAACAAACATTGTGCAATATTACTGATAGATTAAATTAATGGTGGTTTCAGTTAGCTTTCCATTCTTAGCTAGATCATAAGACGAGGAGGAGGCAGCTGGGAAGGAAGGTCAGAGTGTGACAATTACTTGCCACTTTCCTTTCCTAACAGAAATTTCTCACCCTCTTTGGTTTTGTGCTTCAAAGAGCTTCTTTTTGACCATTTGATCTGTGACAAGCCAAGGCTTGTCCTCTGCTTTTTTTCTATTTCTTCATTTTCTTTTTTTTTTAAAATTTGATTTTAGAGCATAATTGTCATTATAGTCTGGTGAATTAAAAGTATAGCCTGGTGAAAATTTCAAATTAGTAAATTGCTTCCTTGTCTGTAGAATTATTAAAACCTAGTAGTCTGACAAGTTGTAATTCTTAGTTTTAAGCAATTCCTTTTGATTAAATCTTTCATCTCTCTACCTTAAAAATTGTGCTGTCGAGTTCAATGTTATTGTCAACATTTTCTAAAAACCTATTTTCAAAGACATGCTTTTGAAACTTTATTGCATTGTTTGCCTAAGACTTACCTAAATTAAAGGCTAAAAGCAAATGTCTAAGTAGTAAGGTTTAAAAGCACCTTGCCGTTATCACAGAACCTGATATACAATGGTATGAAGCCCATGATTCATCCTGTCAGGGAACTGGTGGATCATATTGTCATGGCAACTGGATAGCTTCTTAGGTTTAAATTTGTTTGTTCTGCAGATTCATAACTTTAAAATCTTATCTAGTGCTTTTAGAGAACAACTTGCATTGCTTCAGAGGCGCAGGCTGTATGCTAAAAATTCATGGCTATTTTGCAAATGGTAATTTCAGTGTTCTTTGCTTTTTTTCTTTTTTGTCTACAAAAGTGAGCAGTTATAAGACTAAAATTGTTGTGCCTGAATGTTTTGTTTGTCACTTTGTTCGGTTTCAATATAGAACTGCAGAGGTAAAAATTGCTTTCCCCATATTCACTGTATGGAAACTGTGGATTTATGTTTGGGGATATAAATATATACATTCTTTCACCAAGACAGTAAGAATGAAATACACTGAGTCACTTTAGCAAGCTAAATATTCAGAACTTAATAAGCCTAAATAATGTTGTTCGACAAAGAAAAAACCTTCCAGCACTTTCAGTTCTTTCTGCATGAAAAAGACCCTTCCTTTTGCCTAGAAATTCTCTGTAAACAGTGCAGAAAAACAATGATCAGTGCTTCTTGTTCATTGCCTAGCACAGCGTCCTTGACACCTCTTATTGCAGCACAGTCCTGACAGCTGGGTTCTCATTTGAAGCAGAGAAGAAAGAGCCAGGGGAATGGGGACCAGAGAGGGTAGAGAGCAAGGAGAATAAAAAGGGAAGATGGAGAGGAAAAGGGAGACAGGAAGAGACAAAGCCATTTGTTGTTGACTTGCAGCGTTTAACCCCTCAATGTTAAGAATGACCAGAAATTCTCCTCCAGATTAACATGAACCTTATTAAACCATCCAGTGGAACCAAAGATTTGTGTGAATTAGTTATGTTTTTAAAGAGACCAATAGAGGAATAATGAAATAAAGAAGGCATTTTGATGATGCTAGTCCTGAATTAAGAAGAACTCCCCCGCCCCCGGAAATTTAAAGTAGCTAAAGTAGAACTCAATTCTACTCCCCACTCTCTTCTTCTCTGGACAATTATTGGTCTCATTGTAAACAAGCTTGGGTGACTTAAAACAATGACAAGGGGAAGCCATTTATTAGACTTTGGAGCTGCTCCTGTGCCTTTATTGTGTGATCATTTGTGCTGTTTGCTTCTGTTTTTCTTCCTCTCTGGCCTGTGAAGAGAGCTCCTGGAGAGTAGCTGTGTCTGCAGAGACTGATTGACTGATTAGAGCAGCCTACTGTGGAGAGATTGGAAGGCTGCAGGTCCAGAGGCTAATTACCTCCTCTTGGGCTAGCTTTAGCCCTGGGAACAGCCATTCCTTGCCTGCCTCTGTGCCAGAACTAACATCCTGTGACAAATAAATCAAAACCTTTTGGGATCTATGAGCTTAGTTAGAACCCTTGCTTCCACCAACCCCGAAGCTAAGAATATCATCAGATACCATCTTAGGCCTACAGGAAGGCTTCCTCCATCTTGTTATAAGCTTTTCCTATCTGATGTACCTAGCAGCATATTGTAAATTTGCCGCTATTTATGGCTTTCTCCCTTCTGTATAATTATTAAACCATGCAACTGTTTTCAAATTCCATGTTCCATTGTGGAAACAGTTGCATGGTTTAATAATTATACAGAAGTACCTGTATCTATGGACTGGAGGAGTCGGGAGGCTAGCATTTGAAGGGGTGTGGTCTTGACCATTTCGGTTTATAGCCACGCCCCACCATTAGCTAATTATGCTGCCCCTTAATTAATTAATGGGGCTGGACCACCAGGTCCCAGGAGAGGTATAAAATGGTAGGCCCACAGGGAAAGCTCTTTCTCTGCGCGGATCACCGACCTGCCTGCTTCTTTGGAGGAGCTCTCTCTGGTATAGTAATCTGTGTGTATTTTGGCCTTTATTAAACTTGTGTGTCCTAAATAGAACTGTCACAAGCATTGACCTTGGTATGCACCAGAGGTTTACATCAATAGGGAGCCAGATGTCTCAGGAGAGGGAAAGGGAGATAAGGAAGTAACTCTTCCTAGGAGACAGAAACCACTACCACTGGTTCCTGGAGAAAAATGAAATTGCTTGCCAGCAATCCTATCGTCCAGCACATGCTGAGTCAACACTGCCATTTAGGACTGAATCAGTGGGTCTGGCCATTTGGAGGAGAATGTGGTTGGTACCTTTTTGACCTGACTGGGCCTACTGCAGAAAGGCAAAGATGTTTTAGTGTCACTTCAGCAAACCAGTTTCTCA
The DNA here is from genome assembly GCA_028555095.1 of Dicrostonyx torquatus. Lineage (NCBI taxonomy): Eukaryota > Metazoa > Chordata > Mammalia > Rodentia > Cricetidae > Dicrostonyx > Dicrostonyx torquatus. Next base: position 2,793,828 of record JAQHUG010000178.1, read on the forward strand.
GGTTCTGGGAGCAGACTAAACATGTTTTCTTTCAGTTCGTTCAAACATAGAAGCATTTGTGAGTATTAGAAACTTTCACTCTATCCCCAGTGGTCTGAGAAAGGGAATATTTTCTCTAAATAACCAATTTATCCTTATAAAAAATCTTTCATGGTAATACAAATTTTATGTCTATGTTTCCATTGGTTTTAAAGATCATGCTACTGAGAATACACAGTATAATAATATTCAGTGAGCCAGTATTATATTGAGGATGAGCTAGTGTTGTGGGGGAGCCCCCTAGAGATGACCACTTAGCAACAGTTTATAGCCAATTGAAAGTCTTTATTCTTGTGGGACTACGTTAAGGTATTTGGGGACACAAGTGGAGTCTTGAGTGTTTAGACCAAGGGGCTTTTAAAAGTACAAAACACATCTTGTTATCTCACTCAGCAACTACAGAGGAAGGTTTACATAAGCAAGCAGTTTAACAGAGGCTAAGATAAGCAACTAACTGGAGGGGAGAGGTTGGCACAAGTAGGAAATTTGACAGATGCTAAGTAAGCTTGGGCAACTTGACGTTGGGTTCCTAGAGTAGAGTTGGGTAGGTTTCCAGAGATTCTCAAGGAAACAGATCAAATTCTAGTTGCAACCTGAAATGACATCAGGAAGAATATAAGATGGAGGAACCTCTGCATTGTCTTGCCCTTTCACGCTAGAGAAAAGATGACATCTTGGTAGAGTACAGCTGAGCTCCTCTCTTACCTTTTCTCTTGGATCCCCATGTGTTTATTCAGCTCAGACTCATTTCAATGAGGGAAAATCACAACCTGAAATGAGATGTTTCTCTGAATAAAAGATAGTCTTGGGAGAAACAAGTCATGACTAAGAAAGTTGAATTTCAGACCTTCACATGGCATTTATGACTGTTCATCTAATGAAGGCAAGCATAAAGACTGGCTTAGCAATCTGAGACTCTACTTGTTTTGCACTATATGCATAGACTTCTCATAGTCATGCACCTAGTAACCCGCTGGTGACGTAGGGTACCACTGATCCCTCATGTTTGCATCAGGGCAGTAGGCTACTTATGAACCTGAAGGTAAATCAGTGACTCTACTTAGTATCTTTTTGATGACAGCACATTTTTATTAAATGTGTACCAGAGAAAACACTGAAGAGGAAGAAGATGGAGTGATCTGGGCTGAAACAGTTTTGGATGCCTGTGCAACAGGATAGACTGAGTCTGCTCAGTGAGGTTTTAGAAGGTGGGGGAGAACAAGCTCTTTTCACCGTCATATATGAGTGTATAATTGAGCATTCACTTGACCAAAATCAAACTCATACACAAAGGCTTAAATAATCCAGGCCTGTCAATCAAAGTCAAGAACTACTCCCTTCACACCTTTCAACATCTGAACTCCTCTTTCTCTTGAATCTCATAAAAGGATGCCCAAAATGATAACTGGGGCCCTTGAATATGCACCATTCATGTGACCAGCTCTCAAAAGTGACACCGTTTTTCAGAAATGTATTGTTGCTTTGTTTTTGAATGAAGTTTGCTTACTGATTTACAATTTTCATGTTCTTTATATTGTTCTTCAATGAAACAGCCAGAAACTGGAAATATCTGGCCCAGATATTAACTACCAATAAGATCTCTGGAACGTATTAGTTTTACCATATTTGGTTAAAAAAAGGAAATCTTTGCAAATGTTATTGACTGGTGGATGCAACAGTGTCATCATCTTGAATTGTCCAGGTGAACTCAGAACCTAATAACTGCTTATGAGACACAGAGGAAGACCTGAGACGAACAAAGTAATGTGGAAGGATGACTGGTGCCAGAAGCTAGAAGAAAAACGGAAGGGAGCATTTCCTAGACTCTTTGAAGGGTGCACACCAGCCTATCCTCTGAATTTCATGTGTGACCTTCATCACCATCAGATGACAAATTTACCTTATTGGCAGAAATCCGTCACAGCAGCCACAAGGAGCTAATACACAAGAGAGCAGAATCAGACCCACAAGAATATCTGTGGTTCTTCTTCCTCACAGCCCAGCCAGAGTCACAGGAGATAGGAAGTAACTGGGCATTTTATGAAGTCATCATGGTGGCTTTCAACCATTTGTTCATTCTATTTAGATAATCTTCCTTGCATTTTATCTACCATCTTGCTCAAAGTTCAGCTTCTTTCATGTCTTCCCTTCTTCATTTGCATCATTTGTTTGTGTTTGCAGCACTTGGGATCCAACTCGGGTTCTTTGCCCAGGCTGGCCAGAATTCTCTATATCCTATATCCCTGTCTTCCTGTCTTTGATCTCATAATTAATCCTCTCTTTTTATAAGGATAAAATTGATTTTATTTCCCATAAAACATTGTTTGTATATTGTAGTACTTCTGGGATGTTTTTTTGAGTTTAATATTTTTCAAAGTCTGGCTCCTTTTCAAATTTTGCGTTTTATAAGGAACAAATCATTGAGGAATTCCATACAAATAGGATTTCTAGTTTAAGGGCTAGCTATATAACATGCTCTCTTTTACTGCTTATATTTCTAGTGATTTGTGTATCCCAAAATAATTGTTGATATTATGATTGGAATCATTATTCTCCAAAACATCATAGCAGCTTGACTGAGTGGTAACTAAAGGATTTGCTTCTGTATTTTAAAAAAAATAACAAGTCAAAATTTGTTTAAGATTTGCATCATGGAAAATAGAAGCTTGTGGCTTGTCTTAATACCAACAAACATAATTAACAAGGCATCATATGAGGTAATTGACTTAGAGTAAATGAGTTGCTTACTCGTGTTTGCTTCTAGCCAGGCACACAGAGAGAGCCCTGTGATCACAGAGTTTTAAGGTGAGGCAGAGCTGTAAATAATCACAGCTCTATGCTTTGCTATGATACGGAACAGAAAAGTACAGCAGCGGAGGTTAGTCCTTAGTAGGGACCAGCTGACTTCATGTTCAGGTATTGTGCTTCAGAATATCGATTTTTTTCAAGGGGATGGGAAAAAAGTTGAGAAAATAAAGATTATAACATAGCAGATAATAATGAAAATATTTCATTGATATGGCTTCTTTGGTAACATCAGGCACAAACGTCACTTAGTACTGATGCTAGTCTCTTAAAACTGCTCTCATGTAGTGATTGGAAATTGGGTTAGCAGTCCAAATCCAGGCTATCTCAAAAAATAAATCTGCATAGTAATTGTATTCATGAACCTCAAGATCAAATAAACAGGGTTAAAAAATCATATTTGTAGATACATGTCTGTGTGTATCTATATATGACAGATATGTGACTCATTTTCTTTGCTATTATCAGTATGGTAATATTTTCCACCTAAAACAGTTATGGAAAATGTAAGGAAGCAGAATAAAACAACCATGACTGTCATGTGGTAATCCCTCAATGAGTGTGCATTATTATTATATTAGTATCTGCCTCTAGGAATACTCAGTTGTACACTTCGGAATAGACTCCAGGAGGATGAATTAGAGCATCTAGCTTGGCGTGAGGCAAGCATAATGCTGCCTGCATCGCTAAGATTGTGATCATTTGACAAGCCCCACATTCAGTACTGGAGATTAGGACGTAGAGGAAAATGTTTATGGGGTAATACCCTATTGAAACTGTAATAAACAAAAAGACACGTTAAAATCAACTGATTGAAAGAGTTCAGAATGAACAGATGCCTTGATTTTAGAAGAGTTATACGAAAAAGTAGATTAAGAAAAAAAAAAGACATCTTAGTTCAGGAATGAACTTTCCCATGCCAGCAATGAAAACAACCAGAAGAAAGTCAGTTTCAAAGAAGCATTTAGAAGTTGACTTAGACACAAAATTAGAGCTCCACTGGTAGGTATTGTCTCCCCAGAAACTTACTGCAGGAAACTCAGCTGAAACACATAAGGATAGAAATGAAAAGAAGTACCTTAATGTCCATTGAAATGCAATCAGTAACAAATCCTAGGAACATCTGAGCATGGTGCTCAGATCTCAGCCTAAAAGTCCCTGATCCTGACATGTAATATGCATGGATCTGCCCCCTCAGCCCTGCCATGAGCTTGGATGGTGTCTGCTGACTGATGTTAATATTGTTTGGCCTTTATTGCGCTCAGCCATTCCTCTGTCACTTCGCCTAGTGTGGATATGCACCTGAGCCTCATTTTCCATTGCTCTGAGAAAATGTTGTTTGAAGCATTCTTATTTCGATCAATCAGCTCCCACCAGGGAATGGGGCTCTGGGAAATCAATGCTGACTCACTGCAGCATCTGAGAGGAGTGATGCAGGGCTGGTGATGGGATGTCATAGAAGAAGTAATGAAATACGGTTGAGTAGAACTAGCCCAGGGGCTGGAGGTCTAGTCTAAGCCCTCTACTTTTCAGATGAGAAAATGTACCCATGAAGAAAGTAGGTGAGTGGGGCATGGTCATACACTCTCAATGGGAATATAAATCTTTATTTCTGACTTCTTAGACTCAGAAAATATTGTCAACCATGTGTGGTATCTTCATGGCTCACCTGTAAAGACCATAGATGCCGTTCCAGCATGAATCTACCTAAAGTCACATGAGAAGTGAGCAGCTATGACCAAGCAGCCTATGGAGCAAGAAATGTATAATTATTCATTTTGCCCACCTCAGTCTTTGGAATGGTTTGTCAACAAATAACCAGAAACATCATCTTATGGATGAGAAAGATGAAGAGAAAATAAATACAGCAACTTTCAGAAGTCATAGGAATATATAGTGCTCAGATTTTAGGATTTGGAGTCAAATTATTTTATATTATACTGTTCGTACTTGCTATATTTTTCTTTCTTCCCACTGTAAACATATCAGGTACTTGCTATATGCCATTGATCAAGTCTCATCTTTATCAGTGGGGTTCAAATAAGCATACTTATCATGTAAGTTCATATATATATATATATATATATGTACATGTATGTGTGTTTATATAAAGGTAATGAATTTGTCCTATATTATACAACTAGAAAATGGCACAGGCATAAATTGAACATACAACATTTTTCTCCATGAATTTGAGAGTTCCTAAATACTGCACATTATTGCTTCCTAAAACTTACAAGATTCTCTCTGTGCCTTCCCTTCTGATGTATGTTAGGCTTTCCTTGATTTATGACTTTCTTTGTTCTGCAAAACTACAAAACTCATGTAACTAATCTAAATCCCCAACTTTCCAGCTTCCACGCTGGAATATAGAATTGAGGGAAAACAGACTGTATGTCCTGAACCACCATAATCACTCAAAATGGACCTAGAATAGACTCTCTTATTACTTCCTCCTTAAAAAACAAAACAAACCACTAACTACACTCTATTCTTTTAAGAAACTTTATAAACTTCATCATTTAATAGTGTGATTATAAACATAATTAAGAAATTCCTAGAGTACTGCTGGGAAATGATTAAACCATCCAGTCTACAAAGACAAGGTCAGAATAGGAAATTTCCTTCTCTTCCATTCTTTTTCTATAACAGCTTTACTGAGATACTAGAAAATTCACCCTGTGGAAGTGTACAATTCAATATATATGTTTTAGAGGAAAATTTTTGGAAAAGGTACATCCATCGAGGCTAATCTCATAAACCTTCGTTGTCCCAAAGAAACTGTGTCTATATTAGTTATCACATCCTATTTCCTCTTTCACCTTTTGCTTCCATTTTACACTGGAAGAAAAAGCAAAGAAAGTGTTATCTTCTCACTTTTTCCTAAAATAGAAAAATTATTTAAGATCTGTTAGTGTATTAGGTCACTTCAATACACATACTGAATATCATTAAGTTATACTTGTGCCTGCTATAAGTAGCCTAAGAATAATAAAGCAAACATTTATAATTTTCTAGAATGGGAATATCTCATGAATGTTGAGTTAAAAAGAGGGATTCTCTCCTGAGATACATACTGGGACCAGTCAAACCACCACTGTAGTACTCAAGCCACAGGCATCAATAGTTACCCCCTCATAGATAAAGTTTTCTTCTTCCTCACCAGTAAGATTATGTTAAGATATTGGGGTTGTGAACTACAAAGCAGATGAATTGTAGAGCATTGCAAGCACAGGCTTTGATATGGATATAATGAAAACCATTTGTCCAACCCCCAGGAAAAAAAAGTTATATTTTGAAAGAGTAGACCCCAATGTAACATTTTGAAACTATGACTAAGAAAGAGCGAATGACACTTGATGTTCTGATGATTATGTTCTGATCTAACATGATTAGTCCTTTTAGGAGGTAGATGAGACACCATCTCATGTGAGATGTGGGTACACAGAATACCAGAGTGCCATGGAAGGACAGCCTCAGATGAAAGCCATCTGTAAGTCAAGAAAAGAAGCTTTAGAGACACTAAACCTGCTAATACTTGGAAACTAAACTCCTTCCAGCTCCAGAACTGTGAAGAACATGAAATCCTTGGTCAAGAACCTTCCTTGTTGCTCTGTGATGGTAGGCAGAGAAAATGATCAGCTTCAACCCTAGAGTTTATCAGGGACCTGTAACACCATCTCCAAAGATGCTGGGAGGTGCCTTATCTGCTAATATTTGTGGCAATATTCAGGTTGCAGCCTCATCATTTAGCCTGCAGACAGAATTGAAATAGTCCTTGTGTTTTACACCAGAAAGATCACATATTTTTTTTTCTCTCTCTAAGAATCTGTTGTTTCATGTGAGTTACAATTGTTGTAGGAGGCTGCTTGGCTGCTTGTTTGTTCCCAGCTGAAATAATCACACAGAAACTATATTATTTGCAATATTGTTTGGCCAATAGCTTAAGCATGTTTCTAGCTTGCTCTTATATCCTACACTAACCCATCTCCATTAAACTGTGTATCTCCATGAGGCTGCGGCTTATTGGGTAAAGTTCTGGAATCTGTCTCCAGTGGAGCGACATGGCTTCTCTTTTACTCAGCCTTCTTTCTCCCAGCATTCAGTTTAGTTTTCACTGCCTAGCTAAATTCTGCCTTGCTATAGGCCAAAACAATTTCGTTATTCATTAACCAATAAAAGCAACATAGATAGAAGGACCCCTCGCACCATATGTTACTTAATTATTAATAAATACATCATATGGGGGGCTGTAAGAGATGGCTCAGTGGTTAAGAGCACTGGCTGTTCTTCCAGAGGTCCTGAGTTCAATTCCCAGCGACCACATGGTGGCTCACAACCATCTGTAATGAGATCTGGTGCCCTCTTCTGGTGTGCAGGCATACATGGAGCAGAATGTTGTATATATAATAAATAAATAAATCTTTAAAATAAATAAATACACCATATGAATGTTAATTATTTAAAATGTGTTTCATTATACATAGATAACATACATTTATTTCAGAGCACATTATTGATCATGAATATTTAATACATAACCTGGAGAAGTTGCATATAGCTCTGCACACTGAGACACTATTACAATTTTATTTTTAATGACAGAGCCAAATTTTTTATATTAAGTGATAATGTTTAAAACTTCCCCAGAGAGTCACCACATATTGTGAATGAAATATGTCTTCCTTCTAGTAGAAATTTTAGAACACTTTGAAGCAAGTTCTCTCAATATCCCTTATAATCATCCAGAATTCCCAGGGGTATATAATGAAAGTGAAGGCTTTAAGAACATGCTACGCAAAGGAGCAAAGCAAAAGACAGAAACTCACAGTTTACAGCAGAGATTATGGTTAGTGGGTACCAAGCTTTGATCTTTGCAGCTGTCAGGGTTCCAACATTTAATGCATTATTTTTAGGAAAACACATATAACATTTTTTTTAAAAACTATAAAGGCCACAGTTTGCCTACAGATCTATAATTCTAAAGTGAGCATGATGGAAAATAACAGCTTTTGTGTACTTTTTCTAATGCTTGTCAGCTTTCAGAGGTGTGATGCATGCTAACGATGTCTTTGCTTAAGTTCCCTGCAGTACAGTTTTACAAAAGTTGGAAATTATTGCTATGAATTCTTTCTTCTGGTAAACAATTCTAGCAAGAAGCTAGGTTGGAGATAACAGGGTGATAGGCTTTATTGTGAAGTTTGTCTTACAAGGAGATATCCTAAACCCAATTTTCAGATAAGAAAGGGAGTCAGTGTTACTGGCCTTGATAATATTCACCCAATAATAAGAAATAAAGACCACAATCCTGGTTATATCTGTCTTATCCTAAAGCAAGAGTAGTTTACTCTAAGACCTGTTGGACCATTTCTAATTTCCCTATGAAGATTGTAATCACAAGAACCAAAATCCAGTTATCATATTTATAAACAATGTAACAATGATACAACCACATAAGCCTGGATATTTGTATGTTTACTAGCTGTAATTAAGTCATTGCAGAACTTCTGAGTAGAACAAATGCAGCAGGTAATGAACTTGATTTTTAATCTGTTTGGTGGTAGAATTAAAGAGGAAACACCAAAGCATACAAGGAAAGCAAAATGTGCTTTTGTGAGTGGTGACAGTGTGGTCACTGTAAACCAACTAGGAGAAAACAACATCAACACATTTGCTTGGCATGCTGAGAGTGCACTAAGACCAAAATGGAAACGGTGACACATTTAATTGGAGACTTATGAGTCTATATCTCTCCTTTTCTTGCGAGAATAGGGGGATTACAATTTGGACTCTTCAAGAGCAGTATGCCCTCTTAACCACTGATCCATCTCCACAGCCTCCTGATCTTCCTTTGTAAGGTGTGAAACCATTTGGTGTACTTTGGGCCATTAGAGTAAAAGGAGATGCTTATTAGGTAGGGTTGATGAGAAATAAATATTCTGATGATAAGGGTTAAACTAATATGTACCATTTGTCCTATTCTAGGACATGACAACAACCGGCAATCATTAGGGTGATGTTACACACTATGGATGAGAAGACAAACAATCTGGCATTGTGCTGTGTGACTGCCAACCCACAGAAGCAACTAACGTGTGCTCCTAGGAGCTCACAGATTCTGGACCAACAGCTAGAGAGCCTGCCTGCAACTTTCTTAGGCCCTCTGCATGTGAGTGACAGTCTTTGTAGCTCGGTCTGTTTGTGGAGCTTCTAGGAGTAGGATCAGGACCAGATACTAATGGTTGAATTGACTTTTGGCAACCTATTGCCCATACTTAGTTGCCTGACCCAGCTTTAATACAAGGGGAAAATCTTAGTCCTACCTCAACTTGATATATCATGCTTTATTGACAACCATGGAAGGCCTGCACCTTTCTGAACATAAATAGTGGAGGAGTGGATGGAGTTAGGAAGAGGGGAGATTGTAGGAAGGAAATGGAAGGAAAGGAAGGATGGTAAACTGTTTAGCATGGAAAATAAATGAAAAATTGTAATAGAAAAGAAGAAAAAATAATACATTGCTTTGTGAAACAGATGTGTTTATAAAAGTTACTAGTTAATAATTTACATTATTTTCTAGGGGAAATTTCTATATAAAACAATTCCTATAATTTTTTTATAAAATTCAAAAAAGTTTATTAGAGAAAAGAAAAAATTCTGTGGTTGAATATGGTATGTCTGAACTGGAATTCATATTGATATTTGGTTTCCTGATTCATCAGTAAGCGTGTTGGCCTAGACAGATGTCTGTGGGCCACAGAGGCTAACCCTTAATGAAAAGACTGATGTTCTATCATATAGGAAGTAAGTGAGCACTTGATCTTAGAGGAATGAATTCGTTGCTGCTCTAATTAGGCAATTTATTCCCCATGTTTTATGTCTTCTGAAGGCTTCTGATCATCTCACTCACAGATATTCCTGTCATGTGATGGCATCTGTCATTTATAACTCAGCAGGAGACCCTTGTCAGATGTGCCTCTCCACTCTTTAACTCTGCTTCCAAAACATGGGAGCTGAATATTTACTTCTTCATTTACAGCCCATCCTGTTTCAAGTGATTCATTAGCCAAAGAAAATAGTCTACAGAAACTAGACTAAGACACAATCTAATTAATCAGGTGAGAAAAATAGAACTCATTTGATGAGAGTAGATTTTATTGCAACTGTACACTGTGTAGATGCTCAAGATCAGATGTTAATAATATGACTGACTGAATGGCAGATCTCTATGAGTTCAAGACCAGCCTGGTCTATAAGAGCTAGTTCCAGGACAGGCTTCAAAGCTACAGAGAAATTCTGTCTTGAAAAAAAAACCAATAATAATATGACTGAATCAACCTGGACATATCAGATGATTGTTCAATGACCAATGATTATTCTAGTCACTTAGGTATTTTATTGCTAAACTGGTCTTAAGTATGATGAATTAAGGTCCAAGTATTATATATATATATATATAGTTATAAAATAATATAATTACATGAACATGATAAAATTCAGAATTAGAAGACAAAGCAGTGAGCAACACACTAATAGTAAAGTTGGTTGTTTACAGTAGCCCAGAACAATGGACAAAGAATGGAAGTGTTTTCATAGACTATGAGGGAAATGCTATGTTGACTCTGAGGTTACAAATAGCTAACCTTATCAAGCTTTTAGATTAAAGATGCTTGAGCGCTTTGGTTGGAGATTGAACACTTTCTGTGCAGTGAATGTTCACATGTGATCATTATGGTCTAAAGAAATTCTGAGAAACTGTACACCATCCAAACAAGAATGACAGTGACACAATGATTAAAGGGCTGAAAAGTCTGTCTGCCTAGGAAAGGTTAAAAGAATTGGCATTTAGTTTCTGGCTGAGCAATGCAACTGTTTTCCTCAAATATATGAGGTTCTTTTGATGGTGTGAGACTATGTGAGACTGGAAAAAAATCCTGGCAAGTTTTTACAAAAAAAAAATATCAGTTATATACACAATATAAATTTACCTTTTAACACTATCTGGAGTCATGCCCTAGACTAGACTAAGTATCATTTGTTTGAGAATTTTAGACTTGGCATGGGATAAAGATGCTTAGATGATTTCATGTTAAATATAAGTTATATTTGCTGCGTTAGTGTTATTCAAGTATAGTAGAATTGATTTTATGGAAATCTCACTTAATAAATCAAACCCATCACAGTGGATGAGGTAGACCTGCTCTCAGCAATGTTAGGTAGGAACTTCCTTCCTACAGGACCTCCTGTCTTCAAGTATAGTGTGCTTATTATTGTCACTAATCAGAGTCAGCTCTCACCCATGAAAACTGGTGAGGCTCATACATACCACTTGGGAAGTCAGTTTCATTTTACAGAGGGGAGGAAGTTGTTGTTAGTCTGTTACTCTGTTGTGAATTCAACCATGTAGCCACAGCTTGGTTTTGGGGGGAAGGCTTGAAAATATCACCATCTCTCAGGGGAGGATGATTCTGAGTTCTAATCATTTATTTCATTTAAAAAAGGATGTTAGGATAAGGCTAACAACTTCTCTTCACAGTGGACTACATTAGCATGGCTACTAGCATATCAGCATTTCCATTTTTAAAAAAAAATTATGAGCAGAGCAGCTAACAACTCTATTGGAGCTAGGGCTTTTCCTAGCATACAGTACAGCATACAGTTATTCATTTCTAATACCTTTTCTTAGAATCATTGTGACTTTGAACTATTTCTACCTCTACAAATGCATAATTCCTAGAAGTTAAGTTCTTTAGGGGAATTTAAGAGTGAAATTGATCTTCGGTCTCTGTACTCTTCATCTCCTTACACTAAGGCTTCTTCTTCTTTGATTTATTTTCAGCATGAAAGTACTTTTAATTTCTTTACTGCAGGTACAATGGCATTTAAGTCATCACTTAAATCATTTAAGATTTCAAGAAGATCATTAGTAAAAGCATGAAGTGCTAGAAAAAATCCTCATATTCTTTTAATTTGTTGATAATGCTTTGTAGGTCTTCAGGTCCTAAGACTTGCTTAACCTGCTCATTCACATCCTCATTAAACATCTTACACAGTTTTCCAACTGTGCTGACTACCACACACGATGAGGATGAACTGTCTAGTTCTAAAAGCTCCTGGAGGTTTCTCACCATGTTGTTCATTTCTCCAAGCCTGGTATGTACTTCATTCATCCGGGGATAGACTCCATTTAAAGATTGCACATCAAATAGCTTTTGGAAGTGAGAAACAATAGCTTGCAAAGTTTGAAAGTTTGGCATGTTGTGGCTCTCCTTCTTGTTTCCAACCTCTTCCAACATGGTTTCTACTATAAACAACAGGTCTTCTACTTTGACACCTTTATTTTCATCTGGTTTCTTTAAATTATGCCAAGGTACCAGTGCTGCAGACAGTATTTTTAAGGACTTATACAAATCCTTTACAAGCACAATTTGGTGGTTCTCATCTTTCCACAGTGGCGCAAAATACCACCACTGTCTAATTTCAGAACCTATCCATCTTCCAGGGCTGGAGAGATGGCTTAGCAGGAAGGACCTTTGTTGGTCTTCAGAAGACCCAGATTCAGTTCCCAGTATTCACATGTTGGTTCAAAACTATAACTCCAGTTCCAGAGGATCTGATAACCTCTTCTTACCTTTAAGGATGTCTGTTCATCCGCCCAAATTTCTGCCATAGGAACAAGATGTTCAAATCCACAATCTTGAACAATATCTATATTGAAGTTTTGGGCTCCTCCCTTGCTCCATTTATGAATAATCGCTGGAGCTCGAGGATTGTGAATAATTGAATTAATGTTGCACAGGAACTGATCATATCTCTGGTCAGTTAGGGCCTGTTGATGGCTGTCTTTGCTGGGCTTCTCTTTCTACTCCAGACCATCAGTCTTTTTTGACCAATAAGCTCTTGTAATCTACAGCAGCATCAACAACAGGACTGGAACACTAAGGCTTCTTATCTTAGGAAAACATCTTCCTTCCACAGAAGGCTCTATACTGTGATTCTGTTAATCTTCTCACAAGCAAAGCAACTGAATTCGATGCCATTTTGATACTGAATGAAACTTAAGCAATGAAGTTGACTGAATTCAGTTGAAATCTTCCAATGATATATATTCTTCATGGAATATTTTTATATTTAGTTTAAATGAATATTTCCTGCAGCATTCTATCTGATTCTGACATCCTAAGCAATCCATTGGCAAGGTCTCATCTAATTAAATAATGTTGTCAGGCTTGGAATGAATTTAGTTCAATCTTACAGTTCAAATTCCATAAGCATTGTAACAAACAACTTTATAATACATGACAAGACTATTAAAATAATCAATCTAAAAACCAGACTCTCAAAAGCCCTTCTAATGAAATTGTTTGTAATTTATTCATGAGTAAATATAATTTCAAACAGAACAAATCACATGCTGTATCATTCTGAGAGGTTTAATTTTTTTTCTAGCTGATATATGTGTCCTTCAAGTAACTCCTTCTTATGGTAATGACTTGAGATAGGAATTCTTTGAAAAAAAAACCACAAATACTCATTGTTGCATTAAATAAATAAATAATACTAGATCATTTAGATTTAATTAGCAAATCTAATTTTGTCCATCTCAATGATATGGAGATTTAGAAAGTAATTATATTCACATGATAAGCTCTTTTGCATGAAATGATCAATTAATGTAGCCAAACAATGTTTTCAAAATGCAAACTTCCAGTATGTTCGAACAAGATCACTTTGGGTGAGTTTTGTACTGATTAACTTGCTGACTATTGGTTTAAGCCAAGGTGTTCATACTGACCATATGTGTAATTAAGCTTGTGTTTCTTGTTGTCCTAGGACCACAACATCATTCTAATGTCATAATTTTTATAGTCTTACCATCTTGAGAGTTAAATTACATAGTACGAAATAATTTAGTTAATCAGATTTTTATAGCTAAAATATGGCCTCCTTCAACTTTATATGCTCATTAACTTTAGAGTTAGCATTTGCAAGACTTTTTGACATACTCACAAAGAAGATAATGTTCCTAATATTGCTGAAACTCTGCCTATAGAAAAATCTAACCTGTATTTTTATGCATAGTTGAAGTGATTTCTTACCACTCTGTATAGTTATTTTTAAAGCATCTGTAACAAATTTCTAAACAACTGCCTCAGATCAGACTATCTGGCTGCAACTCAGTTTTCCCTCATTGTTTTGACCTCCTCGTAATTGCTGAGATTAATGCTAGTAAGTGGAGTTAGAGTCAGTCAGCATTTCAATGCTGGTTTTCACTAAAAGCTTTACAGAGGCTGTTTATTGTATTTTTCATACTCTGCTTAATGTAAATTTGAAGCAGCTACCCCATCTGAACTAGAGGCCATGTAGGGAGCTGTTTATCAGAAAACTTGATGTTCAGCTCAGCATCAGCCCAAGTAAGAGCTCACATGATTCAAAATTAATTACAACCATTGTTAATTCGAAATGTCTAGTTTTGTGCTTATAGACCACTATCCTATATAATTATGATATTCACCTGAGGGCATTTATATAACCATATTCATAAAATTCAAAATGATATGAAATATCATTTGAAAAACCCACTATATTTTAACAGTGAGATGTCAAAATGGCTTAGGAGATGTGGGGCTGAAACCATTAACCAAGTCTTACATCTTTTCTTCCAGTGTCACGCTTCTCCCATCCCACAAAAAGAATAAAGTAATAACTGAGATAAGGTGCAGAACCAGTAATTGACACAAAAGATGCAAAAAGAAAATGGAAATGTAAATTTTCCAAATTAACGAAAATACAGTATATCAGCCCAGGGTGGACAGAATTTTTTTTTTAACTTTCATTGGTCCATTTACAACTGGATATTTAATTTTATATGATTAAGTATATAATAACTCAAAAATTGGGCATGTTTGTGTTCAAAACTGAGAATTTGGCAAAAAGGCAAGAAAGGTTATTTCCTCTTCCTTGCAGGAATTAGACTGCCTACTATACATGGCTCCAAGAGCATAAACAGGAAACTAAAACAAGATAAAGTGGCCTTAATTTAATAGAGAATTTTGTGACCTAATTCTCCTATCTCAGTAGAGTAGGAGCCACTAAACAATCATCCTGATATTCAAGAATAAGCTTGGTCATCATAAGTCAAGTGTAGTAGTTCAGGAGTTTAACAACTAAAAAGACAAGTAAAGTGATGCATGATGTCCTTTCTCTGGATATTAACTCAGTTAATACATATAGAAATACTTTGAAGAGCGTTTGTTTTATGTGGATGATTATTTTAGGTACGATCACTGAATTAGGACTAGCTATTGGAGCCTAATGGGGCCACCAATAGGTACAACACTGCAGACAGTGATAGCCTCTTTCCTGAATCAACTAGACATTAACCAAAAGACATTAATTTACCAGCGATGAATAGAGCCCCTGAGTACTTCTTCCCCTCGTGTACAGATGCTTATGGACCTGTTCTTATACAGACTCAGTATTGTCATCCTCAGTTATGAAAAGTTCCATGATAGTCATGGCTGCACATTGCTCACAAAATGTCTCTCCTTTTTGCAAATCTTCTCCTTATCTTCTGGTTCTTATATTCTTCCTTCACCTTATGCAATGTTCCCTTAGTGATGGAGAGGCTAGTATAAGTGTGTGTGTGTGTGTGTTATTTTGGTTATGAAACAGTAGGTTTCCATATGGGGTTTTGAATAGGTCATCCTTTCTAGATATCTTCTCTTCCCACCACCTCCATTGTTAAACTGTCTGTCTCAATTAGTCTTCTTCTACTTTGATATTAAGTATATCCCACTATATCCCTCCCTTAAGGCAGCCTGCTAATGATCTCTTTCTAGATTCGTGGACTCTAACAGGCATTCTGTGTTGATCATTCAAACTTAGAGATTAAAAACAAAGAGTCCACATAAACCAGGGAACAAACAGATGATGTTTGTTTTACTATGCCTGGGTTACTTCATCAAAATTATTTCCATCAATTTCATCCACTTACCTAAAAGCTTTATTATTTTTGGTTTTTTTCTGAAAAATTCTCTTGTGTATATGCATTATATTTTCATTACCCATTCATTAGGTGATGAGTATCTAGGTGGGCTATGATACAGCTATTACAGTCCTGAGTATATACCCGAAGGACTCTGAATCCCTTTACCAAGATACTTTCTCATTCAAGTGTATTGTCGCTCCATGTACAATTCTAAGTTTAATAACTTAAGTAGATTGCATAGAAACAATGCAATATAAAAATAAATTTTAGGAAAAGTAGATGAAATTTAAGTTTGTCTCAACATTGTGAGGCAATGCTTTTAGTTTTTACTAGAATGCAATCTTGAAAGTGTTGCTTATGTATTTTGTACTTCATGAATTTGATACATTCTATTAATGAAATGTAATTAAATGAAAATAATATATAAAATAAGCACTTATACTGCATACAAACAATGCATCTATATTATATATAGTGCTTATAGAATGTTATAAGACATATTTTTCAATTTTTAAACATCAAGAATTTTAAAATGCAAATACAAAAGTAATTGTGTGTAGATATGATTACTCTCTAGAAATTAAATAACTTCCTTTTAAACTAATTTTAGACTGTTTGTGTGCCTACTCAATTAAAAATATTATGAAAATGCTCATATTCAGGTCCATGTGAATTTACTGGGAAAATTACATTCCGACTACTTGAAGTAAAGTAAACTACCTTCAAAACATTGGTATGACTTTTTAACAATACTGTTATTATTGTTTTGCTTTGATGAACATTTTTCCTTAATCTTCTTTCTTCTATATACATGTTTAATAAGCAAAGCTCCAGTGACTTTTAATCTAAATAAATCTGTTCAAGAATATTTCACAGAAAATGGTCTTGAGACATACAGAGTCTGAGTACTATATAATCTAATGTGCCTTTTCAAGTCAAGAAAAGTATTATGATTACTTCCAGTTAGAAAGCATGGACTTCTAATATCAGGGCTCCCATCTTGTATTGTAGCCCACCATATATACAGGAACCCGCTTCACTATTGCCTGTGTTGTTTCAATATAAATGACAATGCTTTTCCATGGCTATTGTGACTTCCTGAGCAGCAGCATCTTCTTTGATTGTCACGTAGATCTTTTCTCTGCCACTATCTATAAAACCCCAGCAGACATAGCAGTATTCTGCAGAAAGGTATGACTGATGGTGGGCATTTGTATCCTGAAAGAACAGAAATTTTAGAATCAGATAATTTAATCAAACTTGATCCCCTCCTCTTTATGATTATAGCTACATGAGTGTTGAAGGTACTCTGAGTTCATGTTCTCATCTTCATGATGGAAGAAAATAATGTGTAACATGTACTGTTCATGAGACCAATTAGGGAAAATGTCAGTAATGAGCTGACACTTTGCAGGCTGCATGCAATACAAGAGATGCTTACCTGAGAAATCAATAAGTGGGAGACAATTATTTTGTCTTATGGCATTTTTCATTTATGGCACATTTCAGTCTTTCTCACTTGATGTAAAGGTCAGCCTAGGTCTGTACCGAACTGTTAACCACTGGGATTTTTCCTCTCCACCTCTTCATCTAATTTGCATACCAACTAAGAGCCAAGTTCTGACATGTTCCTGTACAGCTCCTGTGTGGTTGGATGGCAGGTGCCTAGAGGAATACCTAAAGCTTGTCAGTTCTACAAGCTGCCATCATATTAAATGAACCTCGTGAAGGTTAAACACTTCCTTGCTTTCTCGTCAGCTTCAGCCAAACCTGTGTCTTACCTCCTCAGATTTCTGACATTGCTTCCCAAATCATCAGAGGCCAATTTCTCAGCAGAAATCAGTGAAGCACACATCTCTGTTGCTTTCTCTGTCACTATTTCTGGAAGACCTGGATATGAGTCAACTGATTCTTCCATCTGTTTCTTCTCCTAATCCATGACCTCAATCCTCTTCCTTTGAGTTCTATCCCCTTGAACAGTAATCATTGCTTGGGACCTGAGTCAAAGCCCCTTCCCTCATTGTGACTTGCTTTTTCACGGCTGGATCCTTTTCAAGGCAAGGGAATTCATGTGAATTCTCTTCTGGCAGTCTTAGATAACCTCTTATGTCTCGTTTTTTGGCCTTGCTCTCAAATTTCCATGTGGTTACAGGCTAGATATCTTCCTTTTAATAACAAAACTTGGATGTATAAATGTGAGAACAAGGTTAAAATATGAAGGATTTATTCACAAAGAAATGTTTAACTCAAATATGAAATATTTGAAATATGCCCCTATTGATAATTGTGCGGTTATTTTTGTGTGCATATTTTTTTAGTCTTCTGCTATTATAATAAAATGTGGTGATGAATGGTTCTCTACAAGCTTGCATATTTTCAGACCAAATGACTTTCTTATAGAGACTCAATGCATTTTTGGTTGAAGTCCCATTGTTATATACATTAGCATAAAAGTGATTTCTTACAAATGTGTCAACAAAAATTTGATATTTTATATCTCTAATATATGTATAACATATTCATAAGAGGTTAAATATTTATGTCATTGGTAGTGATTAATACTTAACATAATATCCTTTTATTCTGATTTTTCTTTCATATATTCAAGAGATGATTTCCTTTTAATCTATAAACAATAGCATCCTTTGGTGTTTAAAAGATAGGTATTAAATTTTCTTTCCTTCTTCTTTCAATTTTGTAACTTTTCTTTCCTTTTAGTGAAAATGGGTTTTTGCCTTATGTAATATATCCTGATTACACTTTCCCCCTTTTCTCCTCTCAGCTCCTTCCCACCTCCCTTTCCATCCAACCCCCAAGTCTGTCATTAGAAAACAAACAGGCTTCCAAGGGATAAAAATATTTTCTTCTTTTTTTTTAAAGTATAGTATAATAAGGTAAAATTAAAACATGTTGGGAGCTGGGCGGTGGTGGCGCACGCCTTTAATCCCAGCACTCGGGAAGCAGAGGCAGGCAGATCTCTGTGAGTTCGAGACCAGCCTGGTCTACAAGAGCTAGTTCCAGGACAGGCTCCAAAGCCACAGAGAAACCCTGTCTCAAAAAACCAAAAAACCAAAAAAAAAAAAAAAACAAAGAAACAAAACCATGTTGGGATAGGATTTAAAAAAAAATCAGAAAGAAAAGAACCCAGGAGAAGGCTCAAACATATGTACAGAGACCAACTCATTGGCACACTTAGGAATCAAATAAAACAGTTAACTAGAAGACATTATATATATATATACACACACACACACACAAATGACCTATAAGGTAAAAAGAGAGAAAATATAAATAAAATAAAAATCGAGGGGCTGGAGAGATGGCTCAGTGGTTAAGAGCACTGGCTGCTCTTCCAAGGGTCCTGAGTTCAATTCCCAGCAACCACATGGTGGCTCACAGCCATCTGTAATAAGACCTGGAGCCCTCCTCTGGCATGTGGGCATACATATATGTTGTATACATAATAAATAAACAAATAAAAAATAAAATAAAAATTGAGATAAATAGTTTTAGAAAAAGTGCTGACACAGCACACAAGGATCATCCAAAGATGCCACTGAGTTCATTTTCTGTTGGCCATTTTCTGCTGGACATGAGGCCTACCTTTAAGAGAGTTTGAATTCCCCAGTAAGACTTCCTTGGCAAAAATAAATTTTCATTTGCAAGTGGTTTAAACCAGAGATAACTTCTGGGTTAGGGATGGAGGCATGTGTCTACCTCGCCTTTCACTTCAAGTACCCCATTTGGTTTAGACTCATGCGGGCCCTGTGCATAAGTGTGTCAATCTTGTTGATTTTGATGGCCTTGTTTTTTTTTGGTGTCTCCTCTCCTAGCTTTTACCCCTTTCTATCTGCTCTTCCCTAAGGTCCTCTGTACCCTGAAGAGAAGGAATTGGTGGAGATACCAATTTACAGCTAGGTGGTCCAAGGTCTCTCATTCTGCTTATTATCTGGCTGTGCATCACTGTATTTGTGCCCATCTGCAGCAGGATGTAGCTTCTCTGATGCTGACTGAGCAAGGCACTGATCTACGAATAGAGAAGAATGTCATTTGGTGTAATTTTATTGCTACTTTCTTCAGCAGAACAATAGTATTTGGTTTTACCCTTGATTCCTGGGCTATCTAGTCTTGGTTACTAAAGTAACATCAATTATGGGTTCCATCCCATGGAGTAGGCCTTAAGTCAAATCAGATATTGGTTGGTTACTTCCACAAGCTCTGTGCCACCAAAGAAACCATTTTAGACCAAAGAGCTTATATTTCTCCTTTGGTAGAGTACAAAGGACCTTCCTGTACCAAAAGATGCTAGCACTTAAGAGACAGGGCCCTATGTAGGCACTAGCTCTACTTATCCATGTTCATTGAGTTATGCAGGTGCTGTCTTCAGCAATGGGTTCTTACTGTCAGTTTGGGGACAGCATCCTATAGCCTTAGTAACAGCCTGGGTTGTTTGGGGTTCCCATGAGATGCATTTGTCCAACAACTCAGTTAGATGTAACCTATTTCCAGTAAAGGAAGTTTCATTTGGTGACAAGAGATGTACAGGGAAGTCTCAGCCTCCCCCATTCTTTGGCAAATATATTTAGATCACATTCAAATATGTATGCATTTTAGGAAGTTTCTACTCTATTGGGTTTCAATACCATCCCTCAAATGGCTTTTAATTTTATCACTTTCTCCCATTAATTCATCCCTCATGTCCCTCTTTCCTCTTTCTCTTCTTCACTTGATCCTTTGGTTCTAGCCCCTGAACCCATATATAACTATGAATTTTATTCCACTTCCCCTTGGATCTCTATCTGTTCCATGTAGTTCCTTAAACTATACACAATCTCTTTCAATCTATGGATTGTATCTTATTTATCATTAATTTAACAGCTACTCTCCACATGTAAGTGGATACATACCGTACTTTTTTCTCTGGATCTTGGAATACCTCAGGATGATTTTTTCCTTAGTTTTATTCATTTGCCAGTGAAGTTCATGATTTCCTTAATTTTAACATGTAAATAATATACCACATTGTCTTTAAATATTAGTCTGTTGAAGGACATATATGTTTTTCCAATTTCTGGCTATAGCAAAACTACCAGGAATCAACATGACTGAGCAAGCATTTCTGTATTAGGATGAAATGTCTTTTGGGTATATTCCAAAGAGAAGTATAATTGGATCTTGAGGTAGATGAAGTCACATCCTCCTAAAGATCTACCCACACTGTTTTCCACAGTGACTGTACAAGTTTGTACTACCTTAAGCAAGGGATGAGTGTTCCCCTTACTCCATCTCCTTCTCAGCATGATCTGTCATTTGTGTTGTGATCTTAGCCATGACAGGTGTTAGATGAATTCTTCAAGTAATTTTGATTTTTATTTCACTGATAACTTAGGATGTTGCCCATTTCTTTAAGTGATTCTTAGCCATTTGCATCTCCTCTGTTGAGAATTTTCTGTGTAGATTTGTACCCTATTTTAAAATTGGATTACTTGGTTTTGTGATACCTAGATTTTTATATATTTTGTATCAACACTCTATCGGATATGGAGTTTGTGAAAATCTTTTCC
Organism: Dicrostonyx torquatus; assembly: GCA_028555095.1. Lineage (NCBI taxonomy): Eukaryota > Metazoa > Chordata > Mammalia > Rodentia > Cricetidae > Dicrostonyx > Dicrostonyx torquatus. Next base: position 2,815,227 of record JAQHUG010000178.1, read on the forward strand.
CATTTGTAGTTTCCATTTTGTCCTATTGACGATGTCCTTTGCCTTACAGAAGCTTTTCCGTTTCATGTGGTCTCACTTATTAATTATTAATCTTAGTGCCTGTGCTATTAGTGTTCTGTTCAGAAAGTTGTCTTCTGTGCCAACACATTCAAGGCTATTCCTGACTTCCTATTCTGCCAGGTTCATGGTATCTTGTTTTATGTTGAGACCTTTAATCCACTTGAACTTGAATTTTCTGCAGGATGATAGGTATGGGTCTATTTGCATTCTTCTGCATGCACCCATCCTGTTTGAGGGGCACCATTTGTTAAAAACATCTTTTTTTTCCAGTGTGTATTTCAGGCTTCTAAAAACAAATGTGTCCATGGGTGTGTACATTTATTTCTGGGTCTTCCATTTGATTCCATTGAACAACATGTCTGTTTTTATACCCATTCCATGTTTTTTTATTACTAAAACCTGAAACTGGGAATGATGAGACCTCTAGCACCATTTTTATTGTTTGGGATTTTTTTTCAGCTATTCTGTTTTTGTTTGTTTGTTTGTTTTCTCATATGAAATTGAATATTGTTGTTTCAAAGTCTGTAGAGAATTATATTGGAATTTTGATGGGGATCTCATTGAACCTATAGAATGTTTTGGCAAGATGGCCATTTTTATTGTGTTAATCCTGCCAATCCATAAGCATGGTAGCTTTTTCCATCTTCTGGTATTTTCTTCAACTTCTTTCTTCAAAGACTTGAAGTTGTTATCATACAAGTCTTTCACTTGCTTTTTTAGAATTATCCCAAGATATTTTATATTATTTAAGGTTATCGTGAAAGGCATTGCTTCCCTTTTTCAGTCTGTCATTCATGTATAGGAGAGTTACTGATTTTGTGAGTTAATGTATCTACTTTGCTAAGTGTTTATCAGCTGTAGGAGTTCCCTGGTGGAATATTTAGGGTATGTATATTATAATATCATCTGCAAATAACAATACTTTTGACTTCCTCCTTTCTAATTTTTATTCTTTTGATCTTCTTCATTTATTTAATTGCTCTAGCCAAGACTTCAAGTACTATATTGAATAGGTATGAAGATAGTGGAAAATCTTGTCTTGTTTCTGATTTTCTTGGAAATGCTTTGAGTATTTTTCCTTTTAAGTTGATGTCGACTATTGGATTGCTATAAAGTGCTTTAATTATGTTTAGGTATATTCCTTACATCCTCATTCTCTCTAGACCTTTTATTATGAAGTTGAATTGGATTTTATAAAAGGCCTTTTCTGTATATAATGATCACTTTTTTTCTGAGATCCCTGAATCTCAGGGATGAAGCAGACTTGATCATGGTAGATGATCTTTTTGTTGTGTTCTTGTATATGATGTGGAAGTATTTTACTGAGATTTTTGCATATTTAGTTTTAAGGGAAATTTGTCTGTAATTCTTTTGCTGTTGTTACGTTTTTATGTTGGTTATCAGGGTAACTGTGGCCTAATAAAATGAACTGGGCAAGGTTCCTTCTGTTTTAGTTTTGTGGAATAATTTGAGCAATTATCACTTCTTTAAAAGTCTGGTAGAATTTTATGCTAAAACCATCTGGCCCTGAGCTTTTCTTGTTTGTTTGTTTGGCAGACTTAATGACTGCTTCTATTTCTCCAGGGATTTAGACCTCTTTAAATTGTTTATCTGATCCTCCATTAACTTTGCTAAGTTGGATGTATCAAGAAAAGTGTCAATTTGTTTTTGTTTTTTTCAAATTTGGTGGCATACAGGTTTCTAAAGTGCGTTTTTATAATTCCTTATATTTCCTTAACATTCGTCATTTCTCCTTTTAATCTCTAAATTCATTAATTTGGATAATCTATCCTCACCCTTTAGTTAATTTGAATAAGGGTTTGTCTATCTTATTGAGTCTTCAAAGAATCAGCACTTTATTTCATTGATTCTTTGTACTGTTTTTGTTGTTGCCTATTTCCATTTTATTGATTTCAGTCCTGAAGTTTGATTACTTTTTGTCATCTACTACTTTTGTGTATTATTCCTTCTTTTTGTTCTAGAACTTTCAGGTTGCTGTTAAATCAGTTGTAAGAGATGTCTCCAATATTTTCATGGAAGTATTTAATGCTATGAACTTGCCTCGCAGAACAGTTTTCAGTGTATTCCATAAGTTTGGGAATGCTAGATATTTATTTTCATTCAATTCTAGAAACTCTTTGTTGTCTTGATCCATTCTTCAATTAGTAGTGAATTATTCAGTTCCCAGGAATTTGTAAGCTTTCGGTTGTTTCTGTCATTGTTGACATTCAACATTAATCCATAGTGTTCTGATAGGATGCAGGGTGTTCAAATTCTTTTGTCTTTTGAAACTTGATTTTTTGTTTAAGTATGTGGTAAGCTTTGGAGAATGCTCCATGAAGTTCTCATTAAAAGGTATACTCTTCTGTGTTTGGGTGAAATGCTCTATAAATATCTTCTAGGTCCATTTGATTTATTATGTCATTTAGCTCCAGCACCATTTTTAGTTGTTGTCTTGATCACCTATCTATTGGAGACAGTGTCACACAGAAGACTCCCACTTTAGTATCTGGGGTCAATATGTGATTTAAGCTGTAGCTGTGTTTTTTTATTTTTTCATCAACATGGGTGCCCATATGTTTGGTTCTTAGATTTAATTGCAATGATCTCTTAGAGGAATTTGTCTTTGAGTATGTAATGTCCTTCCATTTCTCTTTGGCTAAGATTTGGGTGTTTTAATTATTATACGCCAAGGGGAATTTCTTCATTTCTTTTCTAGTTGAATCCATTTGGTAATGCATCATGTTTTGGCTATATGTTGCCTGATAGGAACTCTTCTGTGATCTTGCCAGGTGTGACCAACTGTGGGTGCCAGGTAAAATGTGCTTCTAGGTATTGAGTCCTGACATTGAGGAATGGAGATTGGCTGGGAATGGCTAAGAGGAATCACAGGACACCAAGGTGACCAAACAGGATCTGCTTAGTACTCTCGAAGAGGGCAGAGAGTGAGGAGAGGCCATTCAGGTCATCTGCTACAGAGCTAGGGGAATTGAAGTTGGAGGAAAGAAGGGAGAATGACGATCTAAAGCCTGCCTACCTGGAAATCTTGAAGATCTAAGGCCCTGCTTTGATGGTCTACTTGTTTTGCTGGCAGATTTTGCTGCTGGGTTCTCAGGGAAAGCCTGAAAGAGTTGGGGGCTGAAATAAAGTGGTGAATTGGGGGAAGGATGGTTGATGGGGAATATGTGTATGATCCACTGGAGAAAGGGCACAGCACACAGGGAGGGGATAATGCAGCAGGAGGTCTTATTGGAGCTAGGAGTAAGTCTAAGGCATTAGATCTGGAGATAAGGAGGGAGAGGTGAAGATCTACATCTAGCCTACAAGCCTCCCAGGCCATAGTGCATGGGTTGAATTTTCAGTTTTCATTCCTAGATGTAGTAATGAAGAGTCGCTGTGTCCCCACCAGGGAGTGGGCCATGTTCCCGGTGCCAGACTTCTTTTTGGCCTTGACTAGCTTATACCCAAAATAACCACATGGAGATTGTATTAATTAAATTACTGCCTGGCCCATAAGCTCTAGACTCTTCGTGGCTAACTCTCACATATTATTTTAACCCATATCTAGTAATCTGTGTATCACCACAGGGTGGTGGCTTACCGAGAAAGATCCTAATCTATGTCCATCTCAGGCCGGAGAAACATGGCATCTGCCACACTTCCCTTCTCCCCAGCCTTCCGTTCTGTCTACTCCACCCACCTAAGGGCTGCCCTATCAAAAGGCCAAGCCAGTCTCTTTATTCAACCAATGAAAAACAACAGAAATACAGAAGGACCCTCCTACAGCACCTAGGAGCTTTTAATATATGCTTTCCATTATATATACACTAGAATATACTTTTAAATATGTTTTGCTTGTCGTTAAAGAGCCTAAGTGTTTTGTAGATCCATATATCTTGACTTATATTTATATAAGAATTTGTACTTATAAAACTTTTAATGAATTACAAGCTACTAAGTGGATTTAAGGTCCCAGGTTGGAAGGCCTTCCTACTTTCAGACTGTAAAGATGCACAGTCACGTGATCTGCCATAAGAATGGGCTTATATTGTCTAACTGGGTTAGCATCCATTTTATTGGTTTGCAGTGATGTGCTAATGCCCTTTCATCTCAGTTTTTTTATCTTAATAGTATTATTTAACATTATCAAATAAAATTGATAATTTCATGATTTCAAAGCCTTTTAAATTGTGTGTGTGTTTATAGAGGTCAGAAGTCCATGTCAGGTGTCTTCCTCTACTGCTCTCTATCTTGTTATACTGAGACAAGGCAGAAATGTATTTGGAGCTCACCAACTGGTTAGGCTGCCTGGCTAGTGAACTCCAAGGATCTCCTTCCTTTATATTCTACCTCTAATTCCAGAGTTACAGGCCCTTACCATCCTACTTGGTATTTACTTGGGTGCTGGGGACTCAAACTCGGGTCTTCATGCTTATACTTTACTAGCTTCATGATTTTAAATTAACTAATAATAGTGGGGGAAAGACGGGTCCATCATGTTATAAATGATACAAACTGTTTCTAGAAAATAATTTCTGGATAGTTTAGATTAAAATGCATGATATTTTGGAAGCCTTCCTCTGATGTCTTCACAACTGACATTTTCTATAGAAGTTACAGAAGTGTATTTTCAGATGAGAAGGAGCAGAATGTTTTTAACTGGGTCTAGGCTTATGCCTCTCTCCACACTCAGAATGGTTGAGTCGTGGCATTCCTGCAAAACACCCCTACCATTTTCTGGGTTATTTTGGGAGAAGTATCTACCTCTTAGCTTTAGTTTCTTTCTTTGTGGTACAATATGAAAAAAACATCTCTTCCCAGCTGGGACTCCAAGCAAAAGTAGAAAGGGTGCTTGAACTGGCCTTCCCCTGTAATCAGATTTGTGACTACCCCAACTATCATCAGAGAGCCCTTATCCATCAACTGGCGTTGCAGAAATCGACAGTCAAACACCAGGGTAAGTTCCTGGAATTCAGATGAAGAGAGGAAGGGTGGATTACATGAGCAGGGGTGGGGGGCTATATTGTGATGGGAAAATCCACAGAGACAGCTGACTAGAGCTAGTGAGAACACAGGGACTCTAGACCGACAGCTGGGGAACTTGTAGGGAACAAAACTAGGCCCTCTGCATGCTGTCAACAGTTGTGTAGCTTGGTCTGTTTTGAGGGACCCCTGGCAGAGGGACCAGGATCTATCCCTGATGCATGAGCTGGCTTTTTGGAGCCCATTTCCTACAGTGGGATGCCTCACTCAGCTTTGATACAGGGAGGAGGGTCTTGGTCCTTCCTCAACTTAATTTGTCAGGCTTTGTTGACTCCCCATGGGAGGCCTCACCCTTTCTGAAGAGGAGATGGGGTAAAGGGAGGGGGGAGAACGAGGAGGAAAGAGGGGGGGGTTCTGGATGATATGTAAAATGAATAAAAAATTAAAATTAAAAATGAAAACAGTAGTAATTACTGAGTTTAAATCACAGTGTCTATCATATAATTGAATTCAATAAAGCACTTACTTTAGTTACTGAAGTTTGACTGCATTTATGTGACCTTTTAGGTTTGAAAGATTGAAACATGTAAGATTATATGCATTTATATTATACATATAAAGATAGCGTGGAAACTGGATAATATGAATCTTCTAATGTAAGGTGATAAGTGATAGAACAAAACGGCAACTTTGAGCAAGGACAGGAAGCTTTGGGGGATGCTCTTTCTTCAAGCATTGGGAGAATAACCTTGAAAATTCATTGACTGATGACAGTGAGGTGGTTACTAGCGGAATATAAAGTAAACCATGGAAAAGTCAACTCACACACTGTGAGAAAGGGCCTGGTATGGCTGCCTCATGCATTCCAAAGGCCATGACATTTCTTTGGAGAGAAGCTGCGGTTGACATTTGGCGTTGATGCCAGAGTGTGCCCTCCATTCTCATGATTTTGTCTTTTTGCCCTTGTACCTCAGCAGCTTGGCAAGGTTTTGCTCGTTCCAAGTGCTCAAATATTTCTTAACAATAAATTTAGGCATGAAATGCCATTGTCACTCTGTGAATGCATTCGGGAGAAATACACAAGTCAGCAAGTTCCTTTGAGGTGTGTTTTGGTTAAACTATCCTTAATGACTTGTTAGAAAATCAAATGGCAAGGGTGAAATCATTATCCAGCTTCCCTCATTGTCACCTTAGTAAAACTGCAGGAAGTGATAGAAACCGATCAATTGTTCCTGTCTATGAATAGTAATGTACTTTTGTGTGGCTTTCAGAATTTGGCTTTGTGCAAGCTATTGTTGGTGAGAGAGTTATAGAAAACAAGTGGTACAATAAGGAAGTAACAATGCATTCTTTAACCCCTTTTTAGCAGTTGTTTTATTCTTGATTGAACCATTATTTCAATGGGCTAGTTAAAATGTTGAATATTATTAAATTGCATTCTAAATATTGCAATATAAAGATAGTGTGATAGTTGAAACTACTAGTCTTGAAAGGAATATAGCATTCAACTTTAAAATTTATGAACTGGATAAAATACATGAAAGGAATTGCCATGTCTTCAGTTGCCTAAAATGTTCCAACTGGAGATAATCAGTATGTACCTGAAGAGATAATTATGAGGGTAAATAAGAAAGCGTGCATAGAGCCATTATTAACACAATGTTTAGCCCATGGAAAGTGCATGCTTCTAGTTAGTAAAGATGGAAAAATCTGACATCAGTTTCTATCATATACTTCTACATGTTTGCTTACACATGAGTTTAGAAATGAAACTTACTGACATATATCTATGTGTAGAAAGATTAGGGATAATTTAACCAATATCATCTATGACATAAATTCATATTTATGATGTGTGTTTTGTTCTAAAAGCCTGTTTATAAACCTTGCATAATTTTCAGATGTACAAGTTGGGATTTAAGTTTAAGATTTAGTAAACACAAGAATATATGTATATGTATTTTTGGCACTTTTAAGAAGTTTTATACTTTCTGTCTTGAACATATGATGCTGTAGCTGGCATGATTATTTAAAATATACAATTCCCTTTTCAATTTTGAAAAAATCTGTGGATCAGGTAATGCTCTAATTTTTTTCTGGCATTAATTTGCAGCTACATTATCCAAGAAGATTAGCATATATAGCTTTTAAAATGTATATAAATACAAATTATTTAAAAATTATTATCATAGTTATTTAATGTGGCATCACATATTAAAGACTCTTACTAGAAACTGACTTGCTCCACCACACTAGCTTTGCATCAACAGTGTACCCGAGTCACACGGGGAGAGAGGTTACACTATTGGACAATAACTGTAGGGAATTTCCATCATGATATGTTCTCTTGACCAGTACTGTCTTACAGAATCCTAGGAACCATGCCTTTTCTTGAGGACTATTCTAATTTGGCAAACTGGCTTGGTTTGAATATGAAAAGACCCCACAAGTCATGTATTTCCTATTTGGCCCCCACACAGTGATGCTGTTTCTGGTAGTTATCTACCCTTTGAGAGGGGCAGCCTCGCTGACAAAAGTCTCTGTGGGTGTGGGCATTGACCAATAGTGCCAGATACATTCTTGCTGCTGGTAGAATGAAGCCACTCTGGCTGTGAGTTCCCATCCCATTGCCTCCATGTACTCCATACAGCCCACTAAAAGAAACCCTCTGTTAAATTGCATAGCAATGAAAAAAGTAACTAAAATACCTTTGACACTTGAAATAGTTTTGCAATTAGATCTGCTTTACAATCAAGTTTAAGGTTTGAATGACTCAGCTGTTAACTTTCTTTAGTTTCAGTTAAAATAAAATTACATTATTTTCCCCTTTCCTTTCTACCTTTCTACCATGTTTCCTGTATCTTCCGACACTAATTCCTCCTAATCCCTCTTTATTATTGTAATACATGCATGTACACACACACACACACACACGCACACACACACACATCTATAATGGATAAGTATATAAATACAACCTTCTGATTCTATTTAGTGGTGCTTATATGTACATAATTTTATGGATGACTACTTGGTATTGGATAACCTAGCTCATCTCTAGGGAAAAGCAATTCTTCTTATCTTAGCAACTGTTAGTTGCTTGGAGGTCTTTGTCTAGGGATGCAGTCCCTTAACATTTCCCTTTCACATTTGCATATCTATTAGTGTTGCTATTGTTGGTGTCCATTTAGATAACCAAAAAATGTGGTATTGTAGATCTTGGTCCCTGTGATTTCTAGGAAACACGATCTTATTCTTCTCAATCTATCTTTCCGCCTCATCTTCTACTTTGTTCCCTAAACCTCAGGTGCAGGAGCTGGATTGTAGTTTGACCAGAATGGTTTTCTATGGTCTCTATCTTCTGCCAATGGGAAGGTTTTCTTGATGAGGGGTGAGAGCTATACTTGTTGCTGAGTGTAAGGATAAATATTTAGAATAGAGTTAGCAATTGTGACAGCCTAATAAAGTGGTGAAATCTTTTTGTCTAAGACCCGTGACCTTACTAGTCCCAGGTAGTTGGCTAGGTGTACAATACCAGGAATTATTTTGCTCCTGTTGAGCATGCCTTACGTTCAAACAACTGTGGTTACTAGATATGAATATCATTATAGCATCCTTAATGATACTTTGCCTTGTTGGTTGTTGTTGTGGTTCACAGGCATCACAGATGGGAAGGATGATAAAGTCCCTTCTCCCCTATTAACAGCTAACCTCCCTAACTTTCTGGTTCAGACCTTATAAACCCTGTGCCTGCTGACTCAGTCTCTAAAGTTCATATGTATTTTATCATGCTGATTTAGAGGGCCTTATTTTATTGACATACTCCATTTCCTCTGGCTCTTATACTCTTTCTGTCTCCTCTTCTGTGGGGCTTTCTGAGCCCTGAAGGGAGGGATTTGATGGAGACATCCCATTTAGGGCTGAGTGTTCCACATTCTTTCATTCTTTATAAAATGTCTGGCTCCATCTGTTCTCATCTGCTTCAGGAGGAGACTCTACTGATGATGGCTGAGCAAGGCACTAGTTTATGAGTAGAGAAAAATGTTATTAGGAGTCATTTTATTACAACATTTTTGTGAATTTTGTTTTGTTTTAGAATAGTACTATTTGATTTCCCCTACATCATCTGGGCTATCTAGTCTCAGTATCTTGGCCACCCAAGCAGTGTCCGGTATTGTTGACAAAGGTTTCTGTACCACCAGGTCCCACAGATGTTCAGTCCCAAAGAAAGCACACAGGGGTCTACATTATTTATAAAATGATTGGCCTATTACCTCAGGCTTCTTATTAACTCTTATAACTTATATTAGCCCATAATTCTTGTCTGTGTTAGCCATGTGACTTGGTATCTCTTTTAGCAAGGCAGCCACATCTTGCCTGCTCTGTGTCTGGGTGATAACTGTGGACTGATTCTTTCCTTTGCCCAGAATTCTCATCACCCCACCTAGCTTCCTGGTTGATTGCCCAGCCTCTACTTCCTGCCTGGTTGCCCCTCCTATATTTCCTGCCTGGCTACTGGCCAATCAGCATTTATTTAAAATATGAGTGACAAAACCATTGTCCCAGAGCAAGGTATGGCTCCCATCTCACGGAGTAGGCTGCAAGTCTAATTGGATACTGGTTGGTTACTCCCATCAGCTTTATGCTACTTTTGCACTAGCATAAATTTCAAGGATTTGTGGCCTGGTTGGTGTTTGTTTCTCTTTTGGTAATATTAGAATATAGGGGTGAAGGTTCCCTGTACTCACTAGCTCTACTTCTCCATATTGAATGAGTTGTGTAGGTGTTGCCTTCGGCAATAAGGTTTTGCCATCAGCTTATGGAGAATGTAAGAGTCAAATTTTTTAATGTTTTCCCAGTGGTTGCATTATTCAAAGAAACTTGGAAAGAATTTAACTGGCAACACAAATCTTTATTTCCTTTTTCACTATTGGTCCAATATCATGTAGGTACAAAGACTTGCCACGTTTCACATGGTTTACTCTTTAGGCTGATGCTTCCTACTGCCATTTCTTTTTTCTTTTTCCCTATTATTAAAATTGAAAGTAGATTTTTTTCATAGATTATGGTTTACCCATGTTCAACTCCTTCCAGATCTTCCCTGCCTCCCGAATCAGTATCCTAATTTTTATCTCTTCCATGAGAAAACAAACAGGCATCTTAAAAATATTAAAGAAATATTTCTGTGTGCCTCTGTAGCACTGCCCCCACAATGGTTGTCTAATTTCACTGTCTTCATTCCAAATTGCTTCGCCTGTTCTTATCCTCACTGCTTTCATGTTTCCCATTCTTGTTGCCTTGCAATTGCAATGTTACAGTCACACTCATTTGTAAAATACCACAAAACAAACTATAAAGGAAAAAACAGGCGCCTAACCCCCAAATCAGAAGAAACATGAAATGCCATAAAATAAAATGACCTTCTTCTGCTCTCCTCCCACAGCTTGTGAAGGTGGTGATACTCATGGCGGGGGGGGTGGGGGTGGGTCCAGAGCACAGCCTAGTGCACTGCTGAAAAATATCTTCCCTTAAATGTTTATGAAGGTTGAAGATTTTGTGCTGATTACTTTCCACCAGACATGATTTTCTAAGGAAAAATTTAAAACTGCTCGGTTATTTTGGGAAAGTTTGTAGTGTAAAAAAAAAAGTTATATTAGGAAATTTAGGCAAATGCTAGCATTTTCTTAAAATAACAGGTGAGGAAAATCTGCAGGTTTTGACAATCAAGAATAGCAATTTGTTAAACAATATTTTAAGCTTCTATGTCTACTGAAATTATAGTTTTCTCCAAGACAATCTAATATTACCTGGAATGCTATATAGTGCCTATAGCTACTCTCCATGATATTTTTGAAAATAATGTCATGCCATGTTTATTTGAACATATCAAAGTATTTAAAGAAGGCAGGCATGGTGGCAATACTCTATTCCATCCATTATTTGGGAGGCAGATGCAAGCAATCTTTGAGTTCAAGCTCAGCCCGGGTTGCACACTGAGTCCTTGCATTGAAACAAAACTAAAATGCAAAGTATTTACAGGATCAGGTATCACATGGAAAGAGGGTGATTACTAAGTTCTTATGGAATTGAATAAAATATTAATTTTGTATTTCTCTGCTCTCTAGTAGAGAACAAAGATACCAGTGGTTCAATCAATCTGGTGTTATTCTTTTGCACAGGAAAGTCTATGGATTAGGTCCAGACAAGTATAATAATTCCATTATGATGGAATATATAAGGTATTTCTAATTTGTTTCTTTTTAATATTCAAAGCTTCCAAACCTGCCTGGTAATGTAAAGGTGGCTTGGGAAGTCAAATGAATTAATAGAAATAGAAAACAAAAGGTACGTTTCTGTCTTTTAACGCCATGAATTGGAAACGACATATGATAGTCCCAGCCATTTCCCACTGGCCTGAACAGTGTCATAGCTATTTTCAAAAGAAGTTAGGAATTGTGAAGAATTAAACAATCCTTTTTCCAAGAAATAAAATAAAATCCTCTTATTTTGGAAACATGAAAAAACACAGCCAGGGAGACTAAAATATCTATCTCCTCAATAAGACAATCAATTTTACCCTAACATGCCCTATTTGTTCTTAAAAAAACCCATTTATGAAATCAAGCTCAAATTATAGGATTTGTAGATAATAGACAGTCTTCCCCTTCAGAGTTCATATTAAAATTATTAACATTTAAAGTTATATTTTAATATGACTTTTGTCATGGCCAGCCTCAAAACTTTGGCAGCATACTGTACAGAATTGATGAGAGGGAAGAAGGCATTGGATCTTACTCTTTAGACATCCCCAAATATTATTTCGCTCGAGACATTATTTCAGCTTAGAAAATGGACCTCTGAAGGAGGTCCAGCACCCAAACTGACTCTTCAGGTCCAGTTCACAAAGCCCAGAGAAACCAGCTCATTAACGTTCAGCCAGGTGTCAAGATGGGTAGAGGGTGTTGATCCATGAGCATGTAAAACAATGAAGAAATGGTGAGAGTTAAGAGCAGGCAGAAAGTAGCAGAAAACAGTGCTGGATTTAGAAAGAGGCAAGGTGAAGGGATGTTTAAGAACAGACTATGCTGTGACAGTGGCATCACGACATAGCCCGTGTGTGTAGGACTGCAGTGAGGAAAATGACTTGGTTCCCTGTGTCTATCTCCCAGCTTTCCAGCTGTTTATCTGTTTGGCCACTAAATGCCCATAGCACTTTCGTGATTCACCTTGGACGTTTATTGACGTTTAGGAAGTTCACTGCGTCAAGATAGAGTGCAGTCTTCTCCATAGTGTAGGCTTCCAGGTGAGAGTCATTAGCTGCCTTAATTCTGAGGGGCTTTTTGTGTTATAAATGTAAGTAGCTCAAGTGTTCCCTTAAAAGACATCAGGACTCTTTATTGGTCTCTTCACTAAGTAGGATGAAACTTCAGAACATGGCCTAGAAGGTGTTTGGTCCCCTAACTCTTTCATTTTTCTGCATGCTGACCTCCAGCCCATCCCCTCTTGTTTTCTTCACTTTCTATGCCCCAGCTTACCAGATGCTTGGTATTTTATCAACCACCAACTTCAAGGTCTTGGCCAATGCCCCTTCATTTATTTATGCATTATCACTCACTTTCATATTAGCCTGTCTTGAACCTGCTTTGGATGTCTGCTCAATTTCATGTCTTTCTTCCACTGTGTTTCCTAAAATCGTAACTATGTAGCTGTGACTTACTATCTGCAGCAGTTAGAGACAGAGCTGTATCGCTTTCTAAAACTCACAAAGCCTAGACATGTCCAACAGAAAGAGGGTGAGCCCAACAAAAATGTTTCCAAGTAGCAGAGAATATCTTTGGTGAATAAATAAGTTCTAAATGGAAGATTCCTGTTGGATGCATACACCATGTCATTCATGGTGAAGGACATCTGAGTAATCTGAATAATTGCAAAAGGGGCTGACATTGGAACCACTCTACAAAGACACATCCCAGTGGATGCAGTCACTATGGTAGGGACAGTCTGCCCATGAGAGACCAGTAACTGACTCTTGTATGAAGGGGGAAGCACACAGTAACTCTTCCCCTTTGTCCAATCCCAACTTTTATCTCAGGGGTAGGAGGGATGGTTCAGTGGTTATGAGTGCTGCTTTTACAGAAGACCCAGGTTGGTTCCCAATTGAGTTCCCAGTACCTACAATGGGCAGCTCACAACTACCTGCAAGTCCAGCTCCAACTGCCCTTACACCCGCTTCTGGCCCCCAACAGACACTGCACTTGAGTGTATAAGCCCACACAGAGACAGATGCATGTGTACATAATGAAAAGTAAATATAACTTTCAAAGAAAAATGAAAAAAAATCTGGAAATGGTTTTGATCATACCTATCTTTAGCTATCCTCTATATAGCTAAGGATGATTGTGTATCTATACCTGTACTCTATACTTCAATGTTCCAAAATTAATCATCCCATCCTTCCCTAATACTAACCCTTCATCCGGTTCTCTTGAGCTTACCCTATCTTAATTGAAAACATAGTTCCATTAATTCTCCCTTACCATCCAGTATGCTTATTGTTTTCTTCTTTGCTGGTTCAATCAGACATAAAGCCTCACTGTTATATTGATGTTAAGAACCCTTCAATTGTTTATTTTGTGATATTCCCAGTTCTCCACTCACCTGAAAAAGAAAATATTTTGAAGATATTTATTATTTTCTGTCTCCAATACATGCTAGTTTCCCTTCATTTCTTTCTAGTTAGTCAGTCATTGTGTCTCCGAGAGTAAAATTCAAAACACGATAGCCTGCTGGTGCATGTATCAGTCATTTGCCCCACCCTCTTCTTTCCTAAGTGTCATGTCTTTCTCCTTGTATTTCACTCTTCTCATGGGTTTTGTCTTTGTCTATTTGTTGTCCATTGATGACAAGAAAAAATGGAGGAGAGAAGCTACTGGTCTATTTTTCCAAACAAATGGAATCGTGTTGCAAACTCTTCACTGAATCCTGAGTCTGTATCCTAACCACCTCTGTATCTAACTAACCCCCACACCCATGCTTTCATTGCCCTGTGTCAACCCAAGACAACTATGGAGAACCATATGCCCTGAAGCCCTACAGAAATCCACAAACTTGCCTGTACTCATTTGCTCACAGGACCTGCCTTGTCTAAAGTGTGAGAACTCTGACAAGACAGCGACCACTAGATACCTTTTTTATTCTCTTCCACCTGTGGAAGCCTCAAGCTTGCATGCGTGGTTCTGCTTGATGAAGCATCCCCCCTCCCCTCGGCAGCAGGAAACAATACATTCTTCCATTTGAACTGCTTTCTGTGTCCTCAGTTTATATTATTATAGATTAAGAGAATAGCACAAATCACACTGCTCCCCTCATCCACTCCCCTCCAGCCTTAGCCAGAAGTTTCCTCATGTGTCCTGAACACACACGTCCTCTAAACAGGGTTTCTGGCTTGTCATTTTCTGTGCCTGGATCTCATTTCTCAAAGTTAGGTGCCAGTATCAATCCAGACTTCCTCAAAATGCTATCTTATCTGTACCCACAAGATCTTTCTCTACCTACAGTACTGTAATACAACTTGCCTTCCATCATGTCTCCTCAGTCTTCATGGGTGTTCTATGTTGTCCTCACCCTACATTCCTTAAGAAATGCACACCTAAATTAGAAAACATTTTTTTCTCTTTCCTGTTCTTTTTTAAAGCCAGGATCATGTGGTCCAGGTTGGTCTCTACCTCATTATATACCAAAGGATGATATTGACCTTTTGACCTTCCTTCTCCTATTGTCTGTACCTTCTGCATCCCTGTGCCCAGTTTGTGTGGTAGAAGGGATTGCTTAAATGCAAAGCTTCATGCATGCTAGAAAATTGCATGTTCATCCCCATCATTTTTTAAGAAACAACCATAGTATAAGTTCCAAGAAGGAAATTATTCAGTATATCACCAGGCTAGTCTATTATTTGTAACAAATAATTTTCAGTAGATACTTATTGGGTGGTTGGATGGATGGAGGGATGGATGGATGGAGGGATGTGGATGGATGGATGGAGAGATGGATGTGGATGGACAGTCAAATTAGTGAATGTGACTACTCTAGTTTTGGTACAGAGGCTGTGCATGAGGTGGTCAATCAGTGTTAATTTCTGTCTCCTTATATTCTTTTATAAGAATCCTACCTAGACCATGTCAATCATCACAGGTTGACAGACAGACATTTCAGTCTGCTTTTAAAAGGCATTGAGTGCATTTAAATATGAAAGAGAAAACAAAATCTATAACACATAAAATATATAGGAAAATTTAAAGAGGATGAAAATAGCAAAACGGGACAGAGAAGGTCACCCTTGTGCTACTCTGACAGCACCCTAGTGTGGGGTATGGGTCCAAGGGACTGGTAATCCACCAGCCTACTAGTACTCCCTCACTAGGCTGATGAATAGTTTTGTTTTCTGAATCAGCTTATACAGTGGAAGCAAAAGCCACACTAAACTCTCAACACTGCAGAATACACTGAGAACTTTTATCTCAGCAGCTATTCTTGCTTCACAGTCATATGAAGAAATTCTATTCTTTCATATACCTATGTGCTGACTTGTATTATGGCCGTCTATTCTTTCCAGAAGGTAGCAGATCAATACACAATTCTTCCTTTATTTCTCCCTTATAGTTATTCTGATTTTTATATTATTCCTCTTTTACTCATGATAAAAATCTAGTCATGTTTGGGTTCAAAAGACATACATTTTAGGGTCCTAGGAAAATGGTTCAGTACATAAAACACACTTTCAGTTCAAATATGAGGACAAGAATTCAGACCCCTAAGATAGATATAAAAATCAGGAGGGCATAGTGACAGCAATCCCATGCTTGAGGAGGCCAAGACAGAATCTGTGGACAATCTTGCCAGCGAGATTAGCTAATTGGCAAGCTCCAGGTTCAATGGAGAGACGTTGCCACAATAACTAAAGGGAAGAAAGATCACGGAAGATACTTGAAATCAACTTTGAACGTCCATTTGTATGTATGCTTCTTTGTACATCCTGATCTTACAGTTCTGCCCTGGACATCATTGGCCCATGCACAGAATGACATACATTCATATATATATATAACCACATATATACCCGCATTCACATGAAAAATAAATTTAAAGGGAGATACAATTACTTATCATGTGTATACATATGATCATTGAATTGTTATAGAAATGAATACACAGATGTTTGGTGGTTATTGTATATGTTTATTCTTCGTCAGATTCCTAAAAGTCTACAATGAAGACAAATGTATAGTAAGATCCCATTCATTTATTGGATCACAGCAGGTATTATTGGGAGGTTCATGTATGTGCCACATGATGAATATAGAGGTCATAAGACAGCCTGTAAAGTGGGGAGGGGAATCAGCTTCCTCCTTTCTCCTTGTTTTAGGTAGCAAACCTATGTTCTGAGGCTTGAAAGCAAGAAGAAGCTTTACTCTCTAAGTAGTGGTTCTCAACCTCCCTAGGGCTGCAACCCTTTAATACAGATCCTCATACTGTGGTGACTCCCAAACATAAAATTATTTTTATTACTGTTTCATTACTATATTTTGCTACTGTTATTAATCATAATGTAAATATCCATGTTTTCCAATGAACTTTAGGTAGCCCCTGTGAAAGAGCCATTCAACCCCCAGAGGGGTCATGACTCACAGGGTGAAAAACAACGTTGTTCTAACGTATCTCACTATGCCCCACATTCGGTTTTAGGTTTTACTAAGCCTACAATATTTTAGATACACAAAGAACCTTAAAACATTCATGACACACAATGTTCTAGGCACGGTTTGACACACTGTATGCCAGGGAGGGAGAAACTGTTACATATATGTTTATCCAAGTGATGTGATTTGAGGCATTTGTTATTATGAAATGAATAGGTGTGTAAGCACAAAAACCTGATTACCTGAAAAAATTAAACAGTCATATGCTGAAACGGGTGTCATTGGGTCCCATGATCTGTGCTTAGCTGTCTCTTCATGTCACTTTCCTTCTAGGCTCCCGTTTACCAGTTTAATGCTTTGTTGGATCTCTCTGTGCGTACCACCATCTTCCTGTTCTGTCTTTATCAAAACTGCTAGAAGAACCTTTCTATATGACTGTATATAAACACACACACAGACAGCCTTAGAGGGTGGTTTGACTTGTGATTTTCCAAAGTTATGATGGCATAAAAGCAGTACACACTCTGTAGGAGCTACATTTTAATTTTTGCTGTTTTAAAAATATTTTTTGCATCTTATGGGTATGATTGTTTTTCTTTCATGTATGTATGTTAACCATGTACATGTCGGTGGCTTGTGTAGGGCAAAGAAAAAAGGGCCTTAAAGTCTGTGAAAATGGAGTTACCGACAGTGAGCTTCCATGTGGCGGATGTGCTGGGAACTGAACACAGATTCTCTGACAGAAAGGCTAGTGCCCTTCCCTGTTGGAGTATCTCTTCAGCATCCACACCCACTTTATTTCCAGATAGGGTCTTCTTATGCAGCTTAGACCAGCTTCACACACACAGCAACTCTCATGTCTCAGCCTTCCAAGTGCTACAATTACAAGTGTGTGTCACATCTGACTACAAATTTGGAACTTGGGTCTTTTCAAAGGTAGTAGGACAATCATTTGCAATTCAGATGCTAGCAACTCTGGGGGTAAATATCCAAATGTGCACAGCATCCTGTTACTACAGCAGGATGTATTGTAATAAATAATTTTCAACAGATTGTATTTTCCATTTATAATGGGCTTGTTGGGACATAACCCCATCATGAATCAAAGATCATTTGCATACCAAATAAATATCCTTAATGAGTGTCCTACAAAGCATCATCCCACAGCACAGAATTGAAAGTGCTCTGCCTGGACATCACTGGGACTAATATATCTTGTCACTGTCCTTCCCCTATGGTACTCCACCTTCAAATCATTAAAACAGTATATTTTTGATTAAATGCCTCTTTATTCTCAGAAGAAAACCTGCATTATTAATAGATTTTATTCACTTTAGAATATAAATGACTCACACAAACCATATTTTTCCATCCAAGAGTAATAAGAACTTTTATAATACTTAATATGAAATATACAGGCTGGTTAAAATTATTTTGAAATATTTAACAGTTAACAGTATGGTGAGGAATTTTACTGTACACTTCTTACTAATTAAATTTCTGGTTCAGAATTTCTCCCTCTCATAGATCATAGTTTCAGCTTACTTCTCCCTTCAACTTTTATCTACATTATGATTCCCTGAAAATCAGTTGTTGATCAGTTCCACTCTTTTCAGTACTAGCCAAGCAAACTCTGTTTTATAAAACATCCATGGTATAATATTTACATGACCTTAACATTTTTTATTTAGAGACATGGTGTAGGAGGGTCCTTCTGTATTTCTGTTACTTTCATTGGTTGAATAAAGAAACTGCCTCAGCCTTTTGATAGGGCATCCCTTAGGTGGATGGAGTAGACAGAACGGAAGGCTGTGAGAGAGAAGGCACTGGAGCAGATACCATGTTTCTCCAGCCCAAGATGGACTTTGATTAGAATCTTCCCAGTAAGCCACAACCACGTGGTGATACACAGATTATTAGATATGTGTTAAACTAATATGTATAAGAAGTTAAAACTAATGGGCCAGGCAGTAATTTAATTAATACAATTTCTGTGTGGTTATTTCAAATGTAAGCTAGCCCAGCGGCCAGGAGCCAGGCGGGACAGAACAAAAATGCCCGCACTCCTCTCAGGTGCTGGGAACACAGCCTACACCTCTTACTACAGAGACGTGATTTCACAATGTTGGGCAGACTAGCCTGTGGTTCAACGTGTAGCCATTGGACGGTATTTGCACTTAGGATCTTTCTGCTTCAGTCTCCTGAATGCTAGGATTAGAAGCAAGTCCCAACACACCCAGCTAAGCTTTTTAGGCCTCTGGTGTTATTTGTTTTCATTTTTATTAGCCTATAAGGTATCAGATAGCACTATAGCATTATTGACCAAAGTATATCTTAGTAGAATCTTTTCATCTTCCCCATCCCAGTCCCTATTGTCCTGATTCACTCTTGTAACTTTCTTCTACCATCTCCTCTCTCTCTTCATGTCATCTGTGTCCTTGTGGCCATCTACCAACCTTCTTCAGCACCTAATTTTTACCTCTTGGTATCCTTTGTAGTATTTTAGGCTTTATCTCAATCTGCACACATGTATACATTTTCCATGGTATACATTTCATTATAAACTAGAATCCATCCATAAGATAGAACATGGGTCTTTTCCATTTTTGCTGTTTGCATTACCTCTCTGAACACTGTTCCTTCATATCCATTCTGTGGCAAATTTAATCTTTCCTTACAGATAAGTAAGATCCTGTAGTGTCTATCTACCACATCATAATTATCCATTCATCTGCTGAAGGACATCTGATCTGGTTCTATTTTTTGATATTGTGATTACTACATTAGTAGTAATAAACACAGACATGCAAGTGTCTTTGTGGTAAGATATAGAGTCTTTTGGGAATGTGCCCAGGAGCGATGCAGCCAGATCACATGTAGTTCTATTTTTAATATTTGAGCACCCTCCATGCTGATTTACATAATAGCTGCTCAAGTTTTCACTCCTCCCAGCAGTGGGAAAGAATTCATTTTTGCCTACATCTTTGCCAGTATTTACTGTTAGACTTACTGATGATAGCTATTCTGACTTGGGAGACCTACATGTCTAAGTACTTTTAAGTTTCACTTCCCTCATGAATAGGCATGTTGATCTCTTTTTGAAAAATACTGGCCATAAATGTTTTTTCTCTTGAGAACTGTTTATTTTCTTAACCCCTTTGTTAACAGGCAGTTCAGTTTTGGCATTTAATCATTGCAGCTCTTTGTATATCCTGGGTATTGACCTCCTGTCAGAAGTATAGGTGGTAAAGATTTTATGCCAACCTGTGAGATGTCTGTTTACTCTGCTTATAGCTTCATTTTCTCTGTGGTAACTTCTTAATTTCACATAATTTCCTTCGCTGCATCTCTGGGATATTTCCTGTGCTTTGGGTATTCTCTTCAGAAAGTTGTGGCTAAGGCTGGAGAGATGGGCTAGGAGAACAAGATGCTGACCACTGAGACAAAAGACCTGAGTTTGGTTTCCAGGACCAACACATTGGAAGGAGAGGACCAACTACACACACACACACACGCACGCACACACACACACACACACACACACACACACGCATGCACATAGACATGCACATGCATGAGCTCACACAGAGTCGATTATTTTGCCCCATTTCTGCCAACACTTACTTATGCCTTAAAGCTCATTCCCTGATTTTCTCCAGCAGTTTCAGCGTCTCTGTTTGGATCCTCCTTGGGCTGATTTTTGTGCAATGTGAAAGGTGAATCTAATTTCATTTTTCTCTAGGTGTTTATCTAGTTTCATCAGATTCCTCTGTTGAACAGACCGTCTCTTTTCCACCACATGGCTGTAGTTTTGTCAGTTATTTTGGAGTCCTCTTTTGTGTCACATTGATCTACGTTCCATTTTTCATGCCAATACAAGGCTATCTTTGTCACTATAGTGTCACTGTAATCTGAGGTCAGGTATTGCTATATTTGTAGTTCTGTTCTTTCTCCTTGGGAAGACTTTGGCTATTTGTGGTCTCTGTGTTTCCAAAATGAATTCTTCTTTTGGTTTTTCTAGATCTGTAAAGAATTATATCATTTTAGTGGGGATTGCTTTGAATCTCCATTTCTCTTGAGAAAATATTTGTCTTTATAATATTAATTCTGCCAATGCGGGAGCATGTAATTTCTTCCTCCTGACTAACATCTTCTTTGATTTCCCTTTTCAATATCTTTAAGTTTTCATTGAAGAGATCTTTCACTTTCTTGGCTAGGTTTATTTCTGGATACTCTATATATTTCAGAGCTATTATCCACAAGGTAGTTTTTCTAATTTATTTCTTTCTCTGTAAGTTAATTGTTCATAGGCATGAAAGGTAATGATTTTTGTATATTGATTTTGTAGCCTGCAACTTTATCATAAATTTCTATTAAGTGCTTATTCTCATAGATTCTGATTCTGTAGGATCTTTTAATATAGAATCATATTGTCTCCAAATAGGGAGAGCTTGATTTCTTTTTGCCCTTTATGTCTATCTCTTGCCTTATTGTTCCAAGAACTATATTGAATAAGAGATGTGAGAGCAAGCATTCTTATCTCATTGTTCACTTTAGAAGAAATGCTTTTATATTCCACTTTAGTATAACGTTGCCTATATCTTTGTCGAATACATAATTTATTATTTTGAGGTATATTCACTTTATTGTTAATGCCTTTAGAACTTTTATCATGAAGATATATTGTAATTTTTCAAATCATTTTCATCATCAATTGAGATGATCATGTGGTTTCTGTCTTTAAATTTTTTGTATGTATATTACATTGATTTATATACATTGCTCCTCTTGCATGAAGTCCTCTAAGTCATGAGTTTTCTTTGTGTGTTCTTGAATTCACCTTGTTAATATTTTGTTGAAAAGTTTTGCTTCAGTGTTCATCAGAGAAAATAGTCTTTATTTTTCTTCCTCTGCCCACTTTTGCTGTGTCCTTCTTTGGTTTTGATAATAGAATGATACTGGCTTCGAAGAATGAATTTAATAGTATTCTTTCTCTTTTGTTTTGTGGAACAATTTGATAAGTGTTAAGATTAAATGTTTCTTAAAAGTGTGATAAGCATGTCAGGAGAGATGACTCAGCAGTTAAGAGCAATTAGTGCTTTTGGAAAAGACCCAGAATTCTGTTCCTAGCACTGACATCAGATGGCTCACAATTGCCTCTAAGTCTAGCTCTAGTGGATCCTATGCCTCTTTTATCTTCCTCGGCAATGCATACCCATGTGCTCAATCACATAATTAAAAATAAAATTAATCTTTAAGAATATATCTTAAAATTTTCTGTGAATTCATCTAGCACTGAGCGGTATGTTATGTAAACTTTTGATTATAGATTTGTTCTGTTTGCCTATTATGGATCTATTTAAACCGTACATATTTTCTGCCTTTAATTTTAGTAGATCCTGTGCATTTTTCTTTCATTTCTTCTATGATTTTTAGATTTTGGAGTGAAAGATTTTAAAGTCACCTCAATTGATGTTCTAAATCTTTTGAAATCTGCTATAACAATAGTTTATCTCTGATTTTGTTAATTTGAGTCTTCTTTCTCAGTTTGCCAGTTTCACTAAGGATATACAAAACTTAACTTTTTCAAAGAACCAACTTTTTGTTTGTTCTTTTTAAATTACACGCATTGTTCTATTACTCTCTATTTCTATGATTTCTTTCCTAATCTATATTATTTTCTTGGTATCTACTGGTTTTAGGTTTGGCTTCTTGTTATTTTACTAGACCCTTAAGGAGCATCAATAAGTTTATTTGATACCTCTAATTTTTGTGTATGTGTTTCGAGAAACAAACTTCTTAGAGTTCCAAACCTCTTCAGATTGTCTTGGCTGTGGAACTTTGGATCTGGTAGGTTGTGTTCTCATTTTCATGTGGGAATCCTTTTTATTTCCTGTTTGATTGCTCCAATGACTCATTTCTCTTACCAAAGTGTATTTGTTCAGCCTTCAATTATTTTGTAGTTCTTGTAGATTTTTTTTGTTGGGCTCTAGTTTTTGTTTCACTGTGATTAGTCACGATATGAATAATAATTTCATTTCTTTTTATATTTTTGTCTGTTAAGGGTTCTTTGTGACTTATGATAAGAGCAATATTGGAGAAGGTTCCATGTGCCATGGAGAAAAATGTGTATTCCTTGCCTGTAGGATAGAACATTCTACATATATCTGTTAAGTCCAGTTGATCTATGATGTGTTTCATTTTGTTTTGTTTTTGTGCTTACTTTTAGGTTTGATGGACTGTAAATATAGGAAGGAGTATCTAAGTTCTCTGCTATTATCATGCTAGCACCCATTTTCTTTTATTACTTTTAGTGTTTCTTTTATAAAATTGGGGGCTCCAGTAACTGGTAATGGTATTATTCCATTCATTTGTATGTTATAGCCTTCTTTACTTTTCTTTGAAGTCTACTGTACTAGATAAATGACCAGCTATACATGCTTGTTTCTTAGCCTCTCTTTGTCCGGTGTTCAATTTGTACCCTTTAGTATTCAGCTTTTGAATATGTTTGCTTTATAAATAAGTGTTTCTTAGAGATAACATGGAGTTAGAGTTAGTTTGGGAACATTAATACAGTAGACTTGTCTGTACTGTTTTTAGTGGAGAGTTGAAGCCATTTATGTCCATGGTTACTACTGAAAGTGGTTTTCTGTTTTCTAAGAATTTGTTAGGTTTGGTTTGCTTCTCCCTTATTAGTTTTAAGGGTTTCTTTGTTGCATCAGACATGGTTGGTTCTTTCCTAGCTCTTCTTTGTTGACCTGTTCCTTCCCTAGAATGTATACTTTCATGTGTTCTTATAAAAGAAGCTATCTTCTTCTCTACTACCATATTTCATTGTTTTAATTATTTTTGAAGTGATAGATCAATTATTGTTAATTACCTTGTCATTTGCTTGTCTTAAACATCTTTGTTTGGCCATCAACTTTGAAAGATAATTTTACTGAGTATTGCTTTCTTGATTCATAGTTATTTATTTTCAGAGCTTGAAATATATCATTCTATGTTTTTCTGGTTTGGGGAGTTGCTAATCAAAGGGCTGAGGTTTTTCGAACATTTTTTATGAGTTGGCCTTCTTATTCTGCTTTTGGTATTGTTTTATTACTTCATATTTTGAACATACTAATTTTGATGTGTTTCAGAGAGATTTCTCTTTCACTGTGTCTATTTGCGGTACCTTTAGTGTTTCGATGTCTATCACTTTCTCTTTGATAAAATTTGAGAAAATTTCTGCCACAATTTCACTAGTTTGTCATCTTTTTGTTGTTGTCACTATACCTCATTCTATCCCATAGCTTCTCAAATTTAGCTTCTTGAATGTACACCAGACTTCATGACAATGGTCATGTTTACTAACTTGTTTTCCATAAGAATATAAACATATGTGTGGATATATGGGGTGTGTGTTTGTGTATGCATGTGCTAGTGTATGTGTGAGTATGTGTGTGTTATTGTCTCAGTTTTGTCCTGTATATTTGCAATGCGTTCTACTTCATGCTGGCCTCTTGGTGAGCTTTCTAATGGGGTCTGTATTTGCCTTAAAATTTATTTTTAATATTTCTATTTGGTTCTTTTACTGTTTTTCAATTTCCTTACTGAATTTCCCTTCATATTTTAGATTTTGCCTGCATTTTACTGTTACATCCACTTTAGAGACTGTCTTGATGAAGTCTTGTATCAATTTCATTAGTTCATGCACTTTTTTGAATTTTCTATAAATGGGGTCTTTTGGAGTACCATCTCTTCAGACCCCTTCATGGTCCAGCTAAGGTACTATAGCTGGCGAGGAAAATATCTATGTGTAAAAGAAATGAATCCATTCAAAGATGACTTATCCTTAGCACGTCTCTTTGTTGTTCCACAACAGTTTCTTTATTCTGCCTGCTATTCTATTTCTTCTGTCCTAATTGCCTATAAATTCTTAGCTCTAATTCTTTATCTCAATTCTAATTCTGATTTCAATTCTTGCATTCTTTTCTCCTCCCCCTCTTCTTCTTCGTTTTCCTATATTCTCTATCCTTTTATGTTCTGCTAATTTCTGCCAGCTTCTCCCCCAGCTTCTGCTAACTCTCTTTGTTCTTCCCAGCTTGTAAGGACTCACAAAATCTTGCAGGTGTTAATCTGAAAGACACATAACATTTCTTAAGTAAATGATAAAAAAATAGAGTCATTCCAACAACTCACAGTGCAGTAGACCCAGATTGGAAGAAAAGAACACTTTCTTTCAGTTAACCCCCTAACTAGTGGGCTGCAAACAGCTGTGAAAGAAGTCTCTTTTGTTATCTTATCTACAGAGGCAGTCTTATAGAATTAAACTAAAAAGAGAAAAAAGGAAATTGTGTGATATATCCTATACTTCTGAGTGTATAAAGCATCTTTTTTGATTTATTATATTTTTAAGACAATCTTATTTTACATACAAATCCCAGTTCCCTCTCCCTCCTGTCCTCCAGTTCTCCTCACCTTTTTCCCACCCAAATCCAATCCACCCCTCAGAGAGGGTTAGGCCTCCTATTGGGGAGTTAACAAAGTCCTCCCCCTGTATCTAGGCTAAGCAAGGTATCTCTTTAGAGCAAAGGGGCGCCAACGAGCCAGTTCATGCACTAATGTTACATATTGATCCAATGGCTCGTGGCCTCACAAATTGCCTGAGCCATACAATTGTAGCCCATATTCAGAGGACCTAGCTCATTCTTAGATGGATACCCCAGCTCAAGCATTTGAGATTAGTGATCTTAAACGCCAGGCTTTCTCAGACATTTCATTTACAAATGAAAACAGAGACAGTGCAGGAGCAGCTGGAGCTGCAGGGCCAAGGGACAGAGGAGCCCATTCAGCCCTTGCCAAGGCACAGTGACAATAAAAGCATCTTAAATCTTAAAGATGTACGTCTCTGTCTAGCATGTAACCCTGACATAGATATATGATATAACAAAGTTAATTGAATATTTCCTCTGTTTTTGGCATCCATATGTGTCTTTCATTTTTGACTCACTTCCTATCTTCAGCCTGACTAGAAATCAGCGCAGCTGTTCATTGTCACCATTTTCTCCCAGAGATCTAATTTTAAATTTTGAATGCCTTTGTTCAGTGTGGTATTAAGCCATGTTAAATTTTATTTCACAGGTATTAAGACCTTTGTAATGAGGAGCCAGAAATGAGAGAAAACATGAAGTTTGTCTGCGTTTGACCTACTTCACTTCAGATCATGATCTCCAGTCATACACATTTTCCCTGCCCAGGATGGAATTCCGTTCTTAGTTACAGCTGAATAAAACTCATTGTATTATTAAAATTGAGTGGCAGCTTCTGATAGAAATACTTCATTGTTTATGAAAACAGATACTAGAATACTGTCTGTAGTATGAGGTCACTTGTTCATTTCCCAGCTGCCCAGACTCCTGAAATAATCACACGGAAGCTGTATTAATTAAATCACTGCTTGGCCAATCACTTAAGCATATTGCTAGTAGCTCTTACATCTAGTATTAACCCATTTCCATTATTTTATATTTTATGATGAGGCTTCCAGCTGGCAGCTCATGTCTTTCTGCTCTGGTAGCTACTTGGCATCTCCGTGAATCCGACTTCTTCTTCCCAACATTCAGAAGGACCTCCCACATCAACTGTCAGTCCTCTTCAGCTGGAAGACAACAGATGACCTCCCAGGTAGGATCATGGAACTGTATCCATGAAGGTCACATGAGCTGACTTTCTAGCATCCCCTGTCACCTGTCTTGAGGACCAAGAAAAAAAAATGGATGCTAAATGGCTCCATAAAGTCTCAGATACTACTTGCATTCAAAGGGTCATTGTTAATACAAGGAGCTGGCGAGCTCCTTGTGCCACTATAAAACCGTGATGTTTTTGTTTTAAACAAGTCCACTAACAATTAATGTTTAATAAATTTTTGCCTGTTCAAATAACATTTGGGGAGTCATCCACTTGTTAAGCAATGCTGCTGTTGTCTAAACATGAATTGGAGATCTTTCAAAAGTCAAGGATCATTAACAAATCCCTAAAACATGTTGAGACTTTTTTTTTAAAAAGCAAACTAATTGACATGCTTGCATATAGTAAAGCTATGTAATGCCAAATACGTCTTTAGACAAATAGAAATTTAATAAAGAATTAGGCAGAGATAGACAACTTCACAAAAAGATGGACTGACATTTAAAAGTCTTATTATTACTTATGTGATATACAATTTATACAGTATAACTTATGAGAAAGTTTGAACCTGAACTGAATAGTATCAAAATTTAAATCTTGAAGACTGTTCAGAGGACAGAGGGGAAATCCATGGTGATGTAGTCACTCAAATAAAATATTTAGAAAATTTAGAAATATTTAGAAAATATAAATAGGCAACCTATTTATTTTACACAGCTAATACGCTAAAAGAAAGTTTAGATAGGTAGATAGATGGATAGATGATAGATAGATAGAGATAGATTAGAACCGATTTAAGAGGCTTATCGGCAAAATGTCTAACTTTCCTGATTTCTAACTGAAATATCAGTCATTGAAAGACATTTATAAAAATATCACATAGTTGAACACTGTGATATAAAATAAATTTAATAAAATTTTTTCATTAGTATAAACATGACAGTGGTTTTATGGCTACATTTAAGAATTCTTTTTTGAATACTTTAATAGAATATGGCAAAATGTTTACTAGTGAATGTTGAAATGTATAGGATTTGCTTCTATAATTCACAATTATTTCAAGCAGAATAGAATATGGTAGGATAAAATGTGAAGCAGATATCATTAATTCCACCCCTTGGGAGGCAGAGTCAGGTGGCTATCTATGAGTTCTAAGACAGTGTGGTCTACAAAGGAGGTTCCAGTACATCTAGGGTTGTTACACAGAGAAGCCCTGTCTCAAAAAATGTGAAACAGAAATGACAGAATATTGCTGTTAATGAAGTTAAATTATTAGTAAATTGGTGTTAATTATACTATTTCTTCTAATTTTGTGCATGACTGATTTTTTGCAATTTAAATTTTAAATCAGAAAATAAAGTGGACATTTAAACAGAAATAAGATGATTGAGAACATTCTGAGCCTTCCAGTACCCCAGGGTATTGATAACCCAGTGATAGATATCTCTTGGGTCCTGCAAAATAGCCTCAGACTCCTCGTCCTGTAAATTAAATTAGCACTGAGATTCTATTTGTAACCAAGATCTCTAATACAAAAAGTCAGCCAAGAGAATGCTAATGAGCTTCCCCAATGCATACATTTGAGAACTAAAAGTGTCTAAACCCATGTTATAAATATCTTGCAAGAACTCTGCTTTATATAGATATCATGGTTTCCATTCAAGTGACAATCATTGCCTGAGACTAGATTTTATGGACTCCATGTAGGTCTTACTCCTAGTCTAAAATAAAATTACATTAGAGTGGAACAATGAAGGACTCTCATCTGGGAAAGCTGGAAGGACAAGAAATTTAAGAAAACTTTTATTTAAATCAATGTTTTGACTTAGTTTAATTAAGATTGAACTTAAATCAATGATAATTTGATCTCACATATCCCCTGGTTGGCCGTGTCTATAGATATTTTGGTAGGGTTAGAATAGTTTAGAAAATGTTGGTCCATAGCTATCTGCTATCATCTTAAATACATGGACCAACTTCCTACCCTTCTTCTTTGTCAAGAATTCTGTATTTTAGCATATCCGTGAGGTTGGGCTAGGAGATAGCTCAGTGGGTAAGGCACTTACTGTGCAATTGTAAAGATACAGTTTTAGATTTCCTGAAATCCATGTAATGCCAAATGTCTTAGTTACTTTTCCATGGCTGTGATAAACACCATAACCAAAGCAACTTATTGAAGGAAAGGGTTTTGCTTTTTTTTTTAATACATTCCAGGGGCTTAGAGTCTGTTACAGCAGAGCAGAATTACCAGGCAGCAGTCATCTGAAGCAGCATCTGAAAGCCCACACTTCAAACCACAAACAGAAAACAGAGAGGGCTATCTCAAACTGTCAAGAGCCAACTCCCAATAATATAATTCCTCCCACAAAAGCATACCTCTAATCCTCAGCAAACAGCCATCAACTGGCAGCCCAGTATTCCAACGACTGAGATTTATAGGAGCATTTCCTTCAAAGCCAAACACCAAAAATGGTAGCATACAATCCCAGTACTCACGTGGCATGATGGGAGGCTGAGAAAGGAGAGGCTCTGAAACCTCATGGGTGATCTAGCCTGGGATTCGTTGCAGTGAAGCCCAAGAAACCTATCTAAACAAGATGGTAGGTAAAGACTGACAACTGAGGTTATTCTCCGATCTTCTCACATGTGTCATGGCACACATTTCCCTACATTCAACACAAGCACACCCCCATAATGCCAAGGTAGAGACATTCTAGACTTAAACACATAAAACTAATATGCATGCTGTCTCTGTTGTGAGCAAGTTCGTGGTTACCTCTGATTTTCCTGGTAGCCTGCAGTACGTATACTGTGAATCCATGACTTAATACGAAATAGTAACAATAAAGAATTCTGCATTTGCTATGGCATGTCTCAGTTACTTAGATGATGTACTTCACATATGAAAAATATAGAAAATATACATTTGTAAATTAAATTTTGGGAAATTGGTACAGCATATCCCTAAAGAGATTAGACAATAGTGAATGCTTTTCTAGCAAATTTAAACTACTATTTTTTAGTATTAAAATTACTTCTTTTCGCTCATTTGGAGTCACTCATTCTTTGTTAGTGATGGGAGTTAAATAATCATTTATTTCTATCTCTCAAAATTAGCAGCAATTACTGTACTGGTTTTCAGCTGGGCTGTAACATGATTTATCCAAAAAGTGTGAAAATGTGTATACTGGACATTCCTAAATGAAGTTTTATATATAATTCCCCATCCCCAGAAAAGTGTATGAGAATGATTTCATAAAGCAAATAAGGCCCATGGAAAGGGATTTTCTACTATGATTGCAGTGATATAGTCATTCATATATAGGCTAGAAAATCTACTATTCAGAAAGTATAGGTTTTAGATTTTATTTTATGGGCCTTCAGTATTTTAATATAGAACAGTAAACTTACTTAAAACCCAAGATATTTTGTATTTGTCTTTTGTGAATGCCTAGAAATTTGTAATCCTCAGTATCTTTTTAACTGCTGCACTTGGCTCGTTTAGAAAGCATAGAAAGCTATGCGTAGTGATAAAATGAAGCTAAGGGATAGGAAAGAAGGCTCAGAAAACTGTAATACGATATAAAAACAGCATGTCATGTGGCAACTTAGCAAGTGGTTTTAAGAAAAGTCTATGACTCCAACTGACTGAAACTAGCATGGCTGACTGAAATGATCACTGAATGCTTCATTGTAATGACACCTCCTTATTTTCAGTCTTGAAAAATTGGCTGTTTTGCTGAGATAAAAATGCCTCCAATCGTTGTGACCTCCTAAACCTTTTCCAGAAGCACTGCTGTTTCTGGGCCATTTCTGCTTCTTGTAAGGACCCACTCATTTTGGATGACATTACATTCCAATGTGCTCACTTTTATCTTAATTAATTCTGTAAAAAACCCTTCTCTAAATGAAGCACGAGAGATTAGGGCTAGGCTGCTGCAGGGATATATTTCATCTCTCATCATTCTGCAAATTAGATATGATCTTGACAAATATTACTGTTTACTGTCAACATCTGTTTAATTCATCCATGTTAACCATTTTTGTTACAGAAAGGAAACTTGTACTCTAAAATATTCCTATCTGTCGGATATGTAGTCTGGTTGGTTGAATGCTTGCCTAGCATTCTAGAAGCCCTAGGACTGGTCTCTAGCACTGCATGAATCAGGCATGAGAGTAGAGGCCTATAATCCCAGCAAGAGGGAGGTGGAGGCAAAAGAATCACAAGTTCAAGGCCACCTTTAATTCCATAGTGAGTTCAAGAGCAGCTGGGGATACTTGAGACTTACTGTTTTTTCTTTCTGGATTTGATGGCTTTTCAAAATTTTTGCATGTGCTAGTTTTGATAAACTATCTGTCCTTATATGAACATCTGATTTCTGAACTCTGTTCAGGAGTTTGGGTTTGAATTGTGTTTTTTTGTTTTGTTTTGTTTTTGCTTTTTTTTTTTTTTGTTTAGCATTGAATTTGCTGAGGAACCTGAAACTGAAAAATCATCTCTGATTACTCCTATGTTCTTTAAGGTTCAAGCATTTTCTTTCAAAACAGGTTGATTCCACGTCTTTCCCATTCTCCTTTTTGAATTGAAAGACATTTCTAATTGCCTACCTTGTATCTTTTAGTCTTCATTATGCATTTTATTTATTTTCTATGTTTTTCTGACTGAAGTTATTCCCCATGTTCTTGTTGACTCTGCCCTGAATCTTTAAAGTATATGTTGAATCTTACCTCATATTTTAATTGTATTTGGTCCTTTTTCCTATCCAATGACATTTTCCCTGAAGCTCTATTCCCTGGCCATTTCAAGACTCTGAATTGTCTGCACATAAAGATCTGCACATATTATGTATACATAGTTAAACATTGTCAAATGAGAGAATTATTTGTCTTCCTGTATTCCACCTAGACTTTCATAATGATGTGGAAAGTCAAGTACAAATTTGAAAGTCTTGGGTTTTTCATGTATGCATGTTCGAATAAAGGGAAACGCAAAAAGATTCCCCTAGCCGAGTTCATTTTGACTGATTTTTCCTACCCACCATGTTTCTATCCCATAATATAAAGGATTCTTTCACTTATGTGTAGATATTACCTCCATTCGCCTGAGTGCCATCTTTGCCTGTAAAATGCAGTCCCTAGTTACCCCCTTTGTCTGGATTTGTAAAAAAAAAAATAAAAGAAAAAATTCTCAGATTGCCCTTAGATAACCAACTAAAGAAAAACTACAAACCAGCCTTGGAATGGGCCAAGATTATACATGCAGGGAATTGGGGCTCATATATACCAGGAACATGCTAAAAAAGAGGTGCAGACCCAACTCTTCTTCATGGAGTCATAATCATTGCCCTATGAAGATGAGGGTAGCACTCCGAGATGCAGGTTTGGTTCTGGGCCTCAGATACTGATCGTGTTCTATTATCGCTGTTGATCATTTCTTGGAAACAAAGATTCTCATCTGTTCCTTCTATGTGCAGTGACTTTTCCTGAGCTCATTAGCATAAGAAGATATATGTGTGTGCTTGTGTGTGTGCATGCGCATGTGCAGTAGCAATCCAGTAGCATCTCTTGGTTTTATCCATTTCTGTCCATTCTTATAATTTCTGATTCAATCAGCCTGTTTATTCTGGACCATTGCTACTGCAGAAGTTCCCTGGCCAATCTTCCTCTGCATCCTTAGAAACCATTCCCATGTTCCTCAGTGTTATCAACATGAGATACACATGTCTCAGGTATGGTATTACTGGTCATCTTTCTTAACTTACCTTTCTGTCAGTCCCTCTTACATGCTTCCATTTCCACTTTGTTCCCTCTCCTCTTCCTTTCCGTGCAGTAGCTGCATTTCTCTGTGTGTCTTGTTCTATGAAGACTCTCTGCCAAGCTGGTCAACTTCTTTGTGCCCTTCATTTTATTGTACAATGAGGCACTATTATCGAGCATTAATGAACCCATTCTATATCCCTTATTACAAGTTTGTCGACCCCTGCTGGTCCATAAAACATCTGTCAGTATTGTAGCCTTTAAGGCTAGCATTCGTTGTGAGCTATGCACAAGCTGGCACAAGCTCTCAATAACTTGTTTTGGAATAAGTTAGAAAAAAAAAGCCTACAAATTACAATCCCAGAGAACTTAGACAACAATGAGGACACTAACATAGACATACACAGATATAATCTACATGGGAAATAGAAAAAGATAAGATCTCCTGAATAAATTGGGACCATGGGGACCTTGGGGGAGGGTTGAAGGGGAGGGGAGAGGCAGGGAGGAGAGTAGAGAAAAATGTAGAGCTCAATGAAAATTAATAAAAAAGAAAGAGGGCAAATTCTCTTGTCTGATCAGTCCTAAGCAGTGAATCACTGTTAAATTCTTTCTTATAGGACAGTGTAGGATAATGCAAAGTGTAAGACTCATTCCAAGTACAGTTGACTTCTTTAGGACTTCTACCATAAAGAATAAGAAATGACTTGGTAATAAAGCCAGTCCCTATGAACTCCTTTTGAGGAATAATTTTGAGGAATATGCTCTTTTGGGGGTGATATTTTGTTTTTCCCCCACAAATTATCCGTCTTTGATGCTAAAATGTAAAAGCAAAATAACAACAACAGCAAATTGTTCTGATCTATTAGAATAACAACAACAAGAAGAAATCATCTGATCTATGAGAATAATAGCAACAACAGCAACAAATTGTTCTGACCTATTAGAATAACAACAATAACAACAAAAATTGTTCTGACATATTAGAATACTCACAGTGACATTCCTTCATGGCCTGGCTCACAGGATGTCCCGGGCAGAGCTACCCAAGAAGGAAATCGGTTTTCTTGAATTCACACCTTTTCCAAAGATGGGGAACCAAAGGGTCACTTTTACAATTTACATCCTTTTTAATTTTGTATGATAAATAATATGCAACTATTTGAACATTTTTTCCTTGATGGCCCATAAAATTTTGGTACAGATGTCTTTCTTGTGAATTAATGTTTTTCTGTAGGAATATCAAATATAAGTGAAATCTTTCTTGGTCCTCTGTTCCATTGCTGTTGGAGAGATACCTTGACCATGGCAACCCTTACCAAAAAAGCATTTAATTGGGGCTTGCTTACAGTTTCAGAGATTTTAATGCATTTCATTATGAGTGGGGGACATTGTGGAATGCCTGAAAGATATTGTGATAGAGAAATAATTGAGAGGTTTACTTCTGGATCCACAGGCATCAGAAAGAGAGAGCCACCAGGCCTGGCTTAGGCTTTTAAAACCTCCATTTCCTCTATCAAGATCAGACCTCTCATTCCTTCTTAAGTATTGGAACTCCTTGGTGACTAAGCTTTCAAAAACATGAGCCTGTTTATCCAAACTACCAAAATACCCTTTGAAAATATTCAATAAAATGAATCTTCATAAAAATTTAAAATTTAAAATAACAGTTAATTCATCTGTTACTTTCCCATTATATGTTATATATCCCAATAAATGCAATACCCATCTAAATTACTTATTCGTTTATGTGTTTATTTGTGTGTATGTGTTTATATGTAGATGTGTGATATGTTTGCATGTCTATGCCTGCAGTTGCTTAGACCAGTATTCAAGCACAAGGAGTGAGGCCAATATTGACTTTGGGTATTTTGTTCTAATTCTCTGTTTCTTATTTATTTATTGCTTGTTTGTTTACTATTTAATTTATTTACTCATATTTCCTAAGTGGTTGAAATATTCATTTATTAAACAACCACATGGTAATAGGATATTCATAAGTGAATTTTTAATTGTTTGAGACTATTTTGACACCAAGACACAAAGATTAACAAGGCTACATTTGAATTAAAATAACTTTTTGTATGTTATGGTCTCTTCATGATTTCCTTTCCCTAGCCTCCTCCCAGATCTTCCCCCACTTCCCTTCTATTCAACTCCATGCCTTCATTCTCTCTTTCCAGGCCAATAAACAAACAAAGAAATAGACAACTAAAGGAAAGAAATGCATGAGAGACATATACACACAGAGACACAGACACACATGAAAAAACCCATAAAAACCACAAAATCAGGAGCCTTAAGTGATAAGGAGAACACTGGTAAGATTTCAAAAAAAAAAAAAAAAACAAATACCACTGAGTACATTTTGTGTTGGCCATCTGCTGCTGAGCATGGGGCTTTCTGAAGTGTGGTTTGTATACCCAGTCAAACTCCAATGGAGAAAACTAAAATTTCCTTTGCAAGTAGCTGTCATTTGGAAATAGCTTCTGAGTTAGGGATGGGAGTTCATATCCACATTCCCTTTCAGTGCTAGGATCCCATCTGGCTCATGCATGATGAGTACATGCTGCCACATTTTCTGGGAGCTGATATGTGTGTCAGTCCTGCTGTATCTAGAAGCCCCTGTTTTCTTTGTGTCTTCCATGCCCACTGATTCTTGCAATCTTTCTGCCTCCTTATCCGCAAGAATTCCCTGAGACCTTGGTTGGGGGCAGTTGATGAAGACATCCTAATTAGGACTGTTCTGAAACCTCTCATTTGCTGCACATTGTCTAGTTGTGGGACTTGGTGTTAGTTCCAATCTACTGCAAGAGGATGCCTCCCTGGTAATACTGAGTGAGGCATTGATCTATGCGTGTAACAGAATGTCAATACTACTCATTTTATTGCTGTGTCTTTTTAGCAGAACAATAGCATTTCTTCCCTAGCCTATCTAGTTTCAGGTTGATGGACACCTGAGCAGTATCCTGCATGGGTTTCATTTAAGGAGTAGGCCTTATATACAATCAGATAATCATTGGTTACTTCCACAACTTTTGTGTCACTATTGCACCAGTGCGACACACAGACAGGTCTCTATTGTACATCGCAAGGTTTGTAGTTGGGTTAATAGGAAAGAAGTGTCTGGTTAGGCATCATCTGACTATCTCCTTGTTTAGAGATATACATAGATGTCGTCTTCATCAATAATGCCTTGGGCACAGCAACTAATATACTTAGCAATAGCCTGAGTTGTTTGGGGGTTTCCATTGGGTTCTTTGGCCAACAACTCAATTAAATGCAAACCATTTTTGGCACTAGAGGTTTCACTTGGTGGCAGAAGAGGCCTAACTGGTGCTTTGTGTCCACAGTTATTTGATGATTCCATTTAGATTTCCTTCATGTATGTATATATTTTAAAAAGATTCACTTAGTACATTTCCATATTGTGTCTCATTCTCTTGAAACAAACTCTTTAACTAAACCCTCTCCTAGCAAGCCACAGAAATCCATCTTTGTCTTGCATATGGTGAGAGTCATAGGCACAGGGTCATATCCAGCTTTATGAATATCGGGGATTTGAACTCAAGTCCTTCTTCCTGCACAATACACATTCTTACATGCTGAGCCATCTCCACAGCCCTATGCTGTCATATTTTTGTCATAACAGAAGAGACTATTATGATGATTTCCTCTGTACCACTTTTGGAGGCTCAATTTTGGTTTATTCTGGAAGATTTTTTTTTTTATGGCTTGGAAGGCAGACAATCAGGCATATGAACCTTTAGAGTCAACTATTACAGATGCTTCAATACTTAGACCACAGAAGAGACATTATATAACTTGATTTAGGGTAAAACTCTGATGCTAGAGATGTCTGTTAGTTGGCTCAGGCAAGACCACAGACTGTTAACTGAGAGAATGAAAATGTTTACCCGGATTATTGCTTCTATAGCTTATAAATATGGTTGCAGTTGCATCCAAATCAACTTAAAGTTTGGAAACCATCCACGAGTCAGAATTACAAGATGTGAATGTTTAATGGGTACTGTCCTGGGGCACAGTTAGTTATGTATCTTCCCATTCATAGCCACTGACCTCTCTGTGTTCCCTCAAGTCTTGCTCTCTAGCTCTGCGCTCAGGTTGTCCTCAGCCCTTTTTTCTGTATATCTTTGTGCATTCATCTAAGACTTTATTAAGGAGTTATTTTGGATGGCATTGTTTTAGATGTTGGAGTAAACAAAATGAGCAAGGTGTGTTCTTGAGATTTGCGTGGTCTAAAATATAGCGCACATAGACAAACAAGCAATAGTTGTATATGGGCTAAGCATAAACATGAGATTTTTAAAGGAACTTAAAGGAGGGAGATGGCGAGTGCTGCTAACACAAAGAGACTAGTTCCAGATTAAGCAGATGCTGCGAACAGAAGCTTGAATTGGAGCCACATAATATTTAGGTTGATTGAGCATTGCTCAGGGTTACTAGTTCAAGATAAAGAGGGATGGGATTTGCAGTTAACAGCTCCACATATTGGTGGCACTAATCTGGGTCACTCCACAGACTGTGTGGACCAAACAGCCCCCCAGGTCACCTTGACTTCTCTCAGTGGTGGCTAAAGGAAGCCTTGGTAAAGAGGAGGAGATCATAAAGGGAAACATGACTCTGAAATATGACCTTCTGGATGCCATCTGCTTGCAAGTGCTCTTTGTCTTTTAGTAGAAAAATAGTCATTTTATGTAAAAAAAATCTTCTAACAATCAGTAGAAAATTTGTTTCTAGATATTAAATACTCTTATGTGAAAAAACTGGAGATGTTGGACTAGGCAATTGTCAGTTACAGCATGGCTGAACTCAAGTGGAATGAAAAGTGACAAGCATGCTTGATGAAGCCAGTGTGACAGAAGAGGGTTCTTTGTTAGCTTGTCACAATACGCACAATACTAGGTTATTACTCTGAAATGGATGTGCTATTTTACAACTTCTATGGAAATACCTATGAGATGCTCAGTTATTTCTACAATTAAAATGTCTTAGAGCAGAAGCTATTTTAAAGGAAATATGTGTGTATAGATATGTAAATACACACACATATAAATTTATGTATATGTGTGTAAATTTACACATATATGTATTTATTTACATGTATATGTATTTATACATATACACATATTTGTATTTACATCATATGTAAAGCATCAAAGGTTAGTCTCCACACCTCCAAAGACGTGGCACATTGTTTCTAATCATTTCTAAAAATGAGTCTTGTTTTTGAGCAAGCACTTATAAAGCCTTATTGCCTGTTGAAAATTTTTATCCACTGAGAATCTCAAGTTATTTTTCTTCAGGCTCCAATAATTCCAATACTGAAATTTTGAAAAGAAAAAAAAAAGCCAAGCAAACAAGAAAGAGAAATAATTTATTCTTTGAAATCTTCAGTGGTATTGTGCTCTCTGAGTCTTCCTACTCTCTCCCTTCCCCCTTCTCTCTCTCTCTCTGCCTTTTTAAAATCTCTACCTCCCACTATTTCTTTTTCTATTTCTTTTTCTGAAAGCTTGTGCTGCACACCCTTAGACCTCTGTTGAGACAAGTCACCAATTTCCAGACCCTCCTCAATTGCAGGGTACAAGTCAAGGCCAGACAGGCTATGGGTGTGAGCCCAGAAGGATACACAGATATGATGTCCACTAACAAAGGTATGTTATTTATTTTAAATAGCAAGAGCGGTAAACTGTGCCAACCCTGCAGGGTGAGACAACTCCTAAACCTCCCTGACAGCCTCATGTGATCACCTCCAGCACTGGCACCTCTTAGCCTTTTTATCTCTAATTATCAGGAATTTCTTCTCCACAAAAAGACTTATAGGAGAAGTTTTTTTCCCTTCCTTCTCTTTTTGTTATGGTTTCATCTGATGTCTCAGAGTAGGTTTGTTTTTCACTCCTAAAGACAGAACTAGGCTGAAGGGTGTGCTGCTCAGACCTGACTTTGTCCTTCTCTGGACACACGTTCTAGCCCCATGGAGGATTTTAATCCCATAGTGTTAATGTATTCATGTGGGAAGCGAGTATTTGTGTGACTTTGTTTATCAACTTTGTTAGCCACAGTTTGAAAATGACAGGGCAAGGTAATGGAATGAACCTGGTCTTCTAGAGACTGTGGTAGCTCCATCTTATCCATGGACCTCAGCTGAGTTCCAATTAACAGACAGCTCTCTTGGTTAAAATTCTGTTCATTTGGATTCTCTGTGATGATGTTGAATGGAGCGATAGCAGCAACATCTGCCTAGTCTGTTGCCTTAGTTACAAGGAGGCAGGGGATGAAGACAGTTTATTGGTACTAGAAAGCCCTTGACCTTAAGTATATTGTGGTATAATACTGGCCTATGTTGTCTTGAATAGAATATACATAAACCTATTTTCCAACAAATATAATATTCTTATATCGTTGTTGCCTATTGACTGATTTATTATTATTATTTCTTTACCATAATAAGCACATATAGTTTTACCAAAGAAATACAGTCTACTCAGAACCAGCCTCCAGAGAGCAGAATGGGAAGAGAATATAGTTCTGGCAAGGCAGGCTTTCTGTTTCTTCTGCTTCTGAATCAAATTGACTGAGAGTCTTATAATTCAAGGCCACAGTAAATCAGCCCTGACAGAAACCAAAGACTCTGTGCCCAAACTGAGGCAGTGATAAAATGAGTCTCTACATCAAGAAGCAGTCTTAGGAAGAGATAAGACTGGGCAAAGCCATTAAGACTACCAGACAAGGAAAGTCAGCCGACTGGGAGACATTAGATTAAGGATCTTGTTTTATTTCTCCTGAAGGGAGTCACTATTAAATTGAGCAAGAGGGTGATCAAAAGAGCACATAAGAAAGTAAACAAAAGATCAGAGTTTCCAGGCTAAAAGGGGACATAGAGTTGAGAACTTTGCTTTTATTTGTTTGTATCTAGAAGTGAAGCAACTAGAGCCCATGGGCCTACTAAAATGTTTGTTAAGACACCGCATTGCTAAACATACTGTGGGCCAAGCTTCTGAAATTCAGCCATAGTTGTCTCTTTGTAAACTAGGACAAGACACCAAGAAGCAGCATGCCAATAATCTGAAGCTTCCAATTTAGTAATGTTCTCCAAAGTCGATTTCTTCTGTGCCCAAGGAGATAATAATCATGTGAAAACATTCCTGAAGGATTGTGGCTAAGGAGGTGTACCCCATAAAGTATACTCAAGAGCCTCCAAGTCACTTGACATAATGACCTACTCTTGGGCAGTGACAAAGACTTAAGTTACTACCATGTTTTTCTACTCTTCTTGCATTATTGTGTTGTCTACTGTTTCTACCCTGTTCCTCTTCATACTCTATATTAGGCTGGGAAGTCAGGGGCAAAAACGTGACCTTGATTTATAAATTTCTGATCCCAGATGATTCATTTACTGACCAAAATTTGTAGCAAAGACAGATGGGAGACTCTTTACAGAACCCTAATGACATTGGAAAATGCCTGTCATGGAATGAAGGTGAGCAGGGTTATATCTTAACTAAGGATGAGAAGAAAAGTGTCACTTAAATAGACAATGATACCAAAGACAGAAGACTTCCACGTCAGTTCTAATTCTCAGCTGTGGATAACATGAACTTTCCACAAAACTTATCACAGCGTTCGCAGCACAGAGTGGTCATGATGATACTGTAGGGATTATAGTTTCTATTCCCTTCCTCCCACTAGGTGGGATCAGATAACTCCTTTCAACAAATGTGCATGAGACTGACACATTAAAACTCTATCTTTAACCAGTGTTTTAAGAAACAGAGATACCTTCTCAACCTCTTTTCCTCATATTCACATCATTTGAATAAAGGATAGTCTCTGTCCCTTCATAACAATGGGAGGTATGTAGTGTGTATAGAGATGCCAACATCCCCATCCAAGTATCTAAATGAATAGCAAACTTCTCAGATATAATGCTTCTTTGTATTTAACTTCTTTTGCATTTTGCAGACCTTTCTAAAATAATCAGAGCTATTGTTTCTCTCAGTGTCACAGCATTTTATTTAGAATAGGATATCAATGCATCATGTGGCTATTCAGCTATACTTCCCAGTGTCTGTTGCATCTGAATGGGACTTCAGGTTAGGTATTGCTAATGGGCTATGAACTGAAATGATGTAAATAATAATTTCTTTTGACTGTGCTTCAAGACAAGTTTGCATTTCTCTTCCTTTTTTCCCATTCATTGAGTGCAGGTGAAGTGCTGAGAGGTAGTGTCACCAGTTGCACAAAATAGGTGTGGCTTGAAGAGGACATCAAGATACCACTAAAGAAGAAACCTATCCAGGATTCCAGGCCTTTCACTGTGAACCTAGGAAGAGAGATGACCTTCTTTCTTTTATAATTATTATTTGATGTCTCACTGTTTATAAAAATAGATAAGCCAAGTTATGCATATATATGTGTGTATATATTAGCAAATTTATTATTTGCTAAAAGAAGCAACTCTTAAATTTTTAAATAGACTATTCCACTACATACTCTAATTCTAGCAATTTGATTTAAATCAAATGTCTATTGTTTCTCTTAAGTATTTTATTTGTCATGAGGCCATGATTAGTTTTCATGAAGCCTAAGTGGGTGCAAAGGTGAGGAACTCGATGTCTGTAAATAATAATTGTGCTGTCATTCATGCTTCATTGGAAATGTTGTCTGTAGGTAGTTACTCCAAATTGAATCACTTCAGACCTTCTGTCTTGCAGATTCCCAAAGCTGTATGCAATGAGTAATGTATCCTGGGCCCAAATGATTAAATAAATACCAAGAAGCTATTCCTAGATACTTGGGAATTTCATTTATTAGAAGCTATTTGGAACTTCTAAATTTTAGGTAATTTAGGTAATGACTTTATTCTAGTTCATATCACTAAATTGTCTAATACTTTAAGAATGGCAATGTTATATAACAGTAATTCATAGATTCATGAATGAAGGGCGCTGGATATGGTAACATTCCTTTATAAGGCAGAATTGGGAGGTTCATGGTAATCATGAGTTCAAGTGTAGCCTGTGCTACATATCAAGTTCAAGGCCAACTTACCCTACATATGACCCTATCTGTCTTCAGTAACCGAGGGCTGGGAATGTATCTCAGTGGTATAGCACACACAAGCGCAAATTTGTGGGTTTGATTCCTAGCACCAGAAAAAATGTGAAGGTATTGTTTGCATACAGCAAATCTATTAAAATGTCAGAAAAGCAACCCTCAACGTGTTTGCCTATGTGATGGTGCTTGTCTTGGTAAATTGTGACTTAATTCTAACTCCCAAATGACACAGTGATTAGTTAAATTAACGTGAGGTCAAATTAATGTGTAGATTTCACATCTTACAGTGATATTTACTTACTGAATATTTTTGGACTTTGTGAGAGAAATATTAAAATACTGAACGAATGCACTGAACTCTAAAGTAAGAATAGAAATCAAATTGGTTTCACTTACTTTTCCACCTTGATATCTTATTTGTTTGCCATCCACCAAAGGAACATGTGTAATAGGATCTGAAAACCTGAGCTGCTGTTGACTCACTTGGATGCATGTTTTTCTCTGACCCGACTGGGTGAGTTGGTGTTAGAAGGTTGGGATGTGCTTTTGCTGTTACATAGATGGGAGATGGGTTTTGCAGAAGAGAATATCCACTGTTGAAATGAGAAGCTTGTGACTCTTGCTGAGCCTCTAACAGTCTTTGCAGTAGAGAAGATTGTAGAGATATCTGGTCATCCATTTTGCCTTTTCACCATGAGGCCTGATGGTAAATGAGCCCTGAAGTTTCTTCAGGCTCAGATCATAACTTAAAGCAAGTAAACAACAATAAAAGAAAGGGATCTGTTCTCACAAGAGACTCCTATTTGGAAAGAAAAGCTTTGCGTGTGTGTGTGTGTGTGTGTGTGTGTGTGTGTGTGTGTGTGTTTGTGTGTGTGTGTGTGTGTGTTTGTGTGTGTGTTGGCTCGTTGAAATGACCCAAGGTCTTGTGCAGAATTTCACTGTATCACTGTATCTTCCAAACAGCCCCGTTGCTTGTGGCTTGTTCTGATTCCTGGAATCCTGCCCTCCGTTTCAGCGGACAGCAAATGTATTGTTAAAATTTCATCCCCCAGATGGCAGTGCAGCATTCCAAGTTTAGAATGTTCTGGTCCAGTGTTCTTGAGAGAGGCCATGTAGGCCTGTCGCTGGCACATTTGAGCATCATGGTTCTTTCTTTTGGAGAAAATATGCTTCAATTCTAATGTAACAGGACTTGAGTAATCAGCCACATAGTCCGTACTGAAGTGAACACAGCCGCGGCCACTGCTGCTTGCTCCTGCAGCAAGGCATCTAATTAACAGCAATTAATGCAGCCATTTGAAGTGAGCTTTAGGAGTTCTTTTAAAAAGGGTAAGACCTTGCCGCTGTTTTTAATTCTTATTTTATACATGATTTCATTGGGAAATAAAAATATTTACAACATGGAAGAAGATTAAGTAACTGATAACAAATCATTTTTATAAAATACAAATAAAATGGGCAGCATTCGGCATAAATTTCATTTAAAGGACTGCAGACTACTGATGCCAATCGGAGTGCTAAGGCTTTCTTATGAGACATGTAAAATCAAGTAAGCAACATAGTCTCCTGCTGTGAGCATGCAGACAAACCAGAGATGAGGTCCCATCTCTGTCTATCACCCAAATCCGGTGGAACCACTTAGGCTAAAACAATATCTATTTGGCTGGATGATGGTCAAAGAAATTGGAGGAAAACTTTAATTTTCCACTGCATGCTACACAAATTACATATTTAATATACTAAAGGACAAACATATATTTATTACACTGAGATGGTAATTGTTTAGTGAAATCAGTATAGTAAAAATAAAACTAGGAAAGAAAATTAAAAGCTATGAGAAACCATGCTGAAAGTATGAAATATTTCATTTTGACAAGTTTTAGGATGTACACTATTTTGTGCTCTGAGGAATCCTTTATATTCAGATCTAATAAAATATTTTCTTTCAACACCCAACTCCCCCACAATTTCACATCGAGAAAGTCATTTCATAGAAGTAATAGTAAAAGAAGTTTTCAAATTCAAAATGAAGGGTTTGCACTATTTTATTGGATCTGATGTTTACAAGTAGATGGCCACCTGTACTAGAGATAACCAAATGTTTACTCCATTGCAGCATACAATCTCTGTTCTTCTGAAGTTACTGTTTAGCAGCTAGGCCACTGTTCTTTAACCAGTTCTCTTAAAGGGTATCTATGTGCTGG
The DNA here is from genome assembly GCA_028555095.1 of Dicrostonyx torquatus. Taxonomy (NCBI): domain Eukaryota; kingdom Metazoa; phylum Chordata; class Mammalia; order Rodentia; family Cricetidae; genus Dicrostonyx; species Dicrostonyx torquatus. Next base: position 2,858,674 of record JAQHUG010000178.1, read on the forward strand.
GATCCATAACCACTTCTTGGGAGACAAAGACGACTAAGATGAATTTGCTTTCCGTGAATATATACTATAGTAGACAAAATCAGCTGCATTGACCACGGATGACAGAAGTCATTAAAGGCATGCATCATGGGAAGGGCAATAGGCTTTGAAGTCAAGGGGACATGATGAAAATCATGGCAATACATCCTAATATTTCTGTGGCTTTTGAGTAGGTTAGTTTCTGAGTTTCTTTATAAAAGCAAAGAAACAAACAAACAATGACTTGCCTCATAGAGGTTTGAGTTTTTGTTCTGTTTTGTTTTGTTTTAGAACAGAATCAACTTGTTGAGTAAAGTACTAGGAATATTGTAAATTCATTAACTCATGACAAAACAAAAAGTCAAAGTACCAGGGTTCAGAAATGAAAAGTCCAATAAAAGAAGAAACACTGGAGACAGTCTTTAAAGATCCTTTTTAAAGATTATCAATGATTTATAAAGGAAGGTACATAGAGAGGGCACTTTGGACTCACACAAACAGCACATCACCTTTGAAGGAAGGAGGCAGGAACTCACTGTGGTTGCAAACAGAAGAAAAAGAAAAGAAAATATAAGTTCAAATATTTATGTAAATGAAGCTTCCACTGGACTGATAAGGACGCATTGCCTAATAAGAAAATATGAAAAGCCACTGGATATATCTTACTCTCAGGATAGACAGTCAGATTTATGTTGTGAACATATTATTCTGGTAGCTCTGTGAAAGAAGAATCGAGTGGAGGAGAAACAGAGACAGGGAGATTAAATATGAGATGGGAAACACAATCCAAAACAATGGGGATAATTGATCATTGCTCAAAAATGATCAGTTGGCTTGCCAACCCATTTTTAAAATGCATTATATACATAAAAGGCTTGTCGGGAAGCCTACAAATTTTTACTTTCTTTTCCTATCTGCATCCAGATTCCCACTTCATCTCCATATGTGTGCGTGTGCATACACACACACATAATTTCAGACATTTTAAAACTTCTGCACAAAATTAATTAGACACATTAATCCACAGTTCTTTCCCTATTTTTCTCAATATCTCAAGCACAAACTCCCTCTTTCTTATTACATCATGTATTGAGTACCTTTAATTCCTGGAGGTCACCAGGGCAAGATATATTCCATTATGTTCTGTATGACTTGCCTCATAGCAGTGCTAAGATTGGCCAGTCCCACCCTTTTTCATGTATTTTTCTCCCATTTCCTGCTCCTGATCTGCTCCTTGTCAACTAGTACTTGTTTCTGTCTTCCTTCTTTCATTATTTCTTACTATTTTGAATCATAATGCTTCAACTTTTTTGTACTCCCTTCCCTTTAATCAAAGTCAGAGAGGTCTCTGGTTAGCTAAAAGGTGTTGGTTCTGTAGAATGTGTATCCTAACAGCAAGCAACGTGCTGAGAAGCTGGGATAGCAACTCTTCTACCCAATTACAGTTTGGAAGATCACCATTAGTTACTGGACAGACACAATAAGATTGGATCTCTTCAATCTTAGCTAGAATAAGCTTAATTGTAATTTCATGCAACAAAAGCAATAAATAACTTTGGTTTAAGATTCATTCTCAGAACTTTCACAAAACCTAGAAACAGCAGTAAAATGATATATTTTTTAACAAAATACTTTTCATTGCTTGAAACTTTCACACATAAATAAAATTCATCTTGGTCATACCCAACTCCTATAACCTCCCAATTCCTCACATGAACTCCCTCCAATTCATCTTCATGTCCTATACTTGAATTTATTTTTGTTTTTCTTTACTTTTCAGTTGAACGAGTTCAGCCAGCACTGTTTGTATCCACATGGGTGTGGGGTTCTTCTTCTGGGGGACGAATGACTACCCAGCAGCTACACCTACAAAAAAAAAAATGACTTTCTCTTAATCAGAGCCATCATGACTCTCTCTTAATCAGAGCCATCAACTAACTATTCAGTTTCTCTGCTGGTAGTAGAGCCTGGTGTCCTCCCATGCTGAAGTTTTGAAAGGCCTTAGTTTTTCATGGGTGGACCTTGTGTAGGTAACCACAGCTCTTATGAGTCGTGTTTTTAATAATCTTAAAATGTCCAGAAGACAGCATTTCCAAGCAGTACTCGCCATCCTCTGATCCTTGTATTTTCCAATGACATTCCTTGAGGCTTAGCAAGTGAGGGGAGACAGGTTACTATAGATGTCCCATATGGCTTAGTACTCTCAATTGCCTGGAAGTTTTATTCTAGGTAGCTTATAAAACTCAATGGAGCTGCTAAAATAAAATAGAAATGGAGGGAAAGAGAGACAGAGAGAGAGAGAGAGAGAGACAGAGAGACAGAGAGACAGAGAGGAGGGCAGGGAAGGTTAAATGATAAAAACAAACAAAATACAATAAAACAAAACAGAAAACTAAAAAAAAAATCATTTGTGATTTCTTTCTGGGAGAACTAACTAGGTGTTAACTTCTATGGCATTTTATCTCCTTCTGCTTGTATATAACCAGTTATGCTCCAAACACAAAATTTGCATCCATAGTTATGGAGTTTGGGGTCACCAGGGGCTTTTATTCAGGCCATTAGCTCATGGCAAAGCAAAAGTAAACAATTAACTTCATATAATTAAGTTGGGCCCTACCATCCATGGCTCTAGGGACTATTGATCATTGAGTACTCACATGAAAGGCTATTCTTTTCAAAGGTATGACTTTGGAGTTTTGGTTTATCTTGTGGTGTCAGAATTACTCAATGAGTCTTCTTCAGTGGTCATAGAGTGGAGAGAGACGACAAGGTAGAGAAGCCCCTGGAGGGGTCTTGAGGACCTGGTTTAGAAGTGGCACTGAACACTTCACTGCACGCTCTATTTCTCATTATCTCACTGGGCATATTGAACTTTATAAGGGAGGCTGGAAGATTTGTTCTATCCAGAACCCAAGAGGAAAATAAATGGAGTGATCTTTGTCACAGGACCCCATTCTGGTCGGTCAGCAGGGACATTGTTAAAAGAAGTGTCTCATTCCGGGCAGAGAGCATAATGATGTGTATGGGAAACAAGCTCAACTTGCATTGTTTTGATTGTTGCTTTTGGAGGCTCAGTTTTAATTGCTTGTTTCCTCTAAATGAGATTATTTTCTGGCAGCATTCGAGAGATCGGCAAAAACTGACTTTCTTGCACTGTTATTCACCTAGCTCCTCAGATTGTTTACCAGTAATCTGTACATCTTCTGAATACCATTTCTTCGCGAGAGAAACCTGTTTCAGTCAAGATTCATCATTCTGCAATTACATCACAAAGCATCACATTATAAAGAAGACATCGACTTTGAATTTCTTTCAACTTCAATTTAAGCAGATGAGAAACTATAGAATGTATATCGTAAGCAACCATCATTTAAAAGCCTAGCAACCAGAAATATTTCAGCTCTCCAAGTCGGCTAACAAGCTTGGACCAGTTTGTCACTCCTCTGCCTGAACAGTTGAGCAAATAAACACTTTGTTCGCAAAACGTGGAATGGTTAATGATGTTTCAGACAGGGGAGAACAGAGCTGTCTCTCAACACGAGGATTCATTGTTTCAACACATCATGGCTTTTCTTTGTCTTCTCAAATGTTCTGGCAAGGCTGGCTGTAATTGCTCTGTGGGCCAAACTCTCAAAAATCCATAATAATAAAACCCAAACCTTTAAATTACATCTTCTGTTTAACAGAAATATTCCGGGGAATGTGCTGTGGGTGTGGGGGAAAGAATCCTCACTGTTAAAAGGCATGTCAGCTCGTCACGGAAATGTGATTGCCACTATTGCTACCACCCCAGTAGTAAAAATTTAGGAAATGAGCCCTTTCATCTCTAGTTACCCATTCCTGCCATTGAAGCTGAGAGAAGCCCATTGGTATGCAAGCCAGTGAAGAAGTCCTCGGTGTGCTGTGTAAGTATAGATCTGCATGCCTGCAAAGCTAGAGATACTCTATGTGCATGCTGCTATGTATACAGAAGACTAATCCCTGGGTTGCTGGTTACTGAAGAATCCAAACACCCTATCAAAGCAATATGTCTGAGCTCCTACATTTTCTAAGCCACTTAACACCTCCTAGAATAAATACATGGGATTTCATGGACCAGAGACAAATGACTATAGAACAAATTGTTCTGTTTATGAGAAGCTGAAAATAATTGTGACTTTAGCTTTGATTTGGTTGGTAACATCATGTGTTTAAAGACACCACGACCTCTGATTCTTTTTTGTTTCACATGGTGGGTGGGGGACGTAGCTGGTGTTCACCTCTCTCATCCAATCATTTATGAAGACTTGAATAATCTACTTTCTAAACTTCATGTAAACATCACCTTTCCCTTCATCTGCACTCCTCCAATTCCCTCCGCCACATCTTTTATCTCTATCATCTCTCACCTCACAGACTCTCTGGGTGAATTTAAGAATCTCCGTTTATCTACACTGACATCACTTGAGAGCATGCCAGAAATCTTGACATAAAAGCTCATACTCTACCAAACATACTCATTTGCATCTTGAAAAGCTCTGTGGATGCTCTGTCAGCGTGTTACTTCCTAAGCAGCACTGACATTGCTCCTTGCCTCTAGTGTTATTCACTTCTACTTTACTTGGAACACCGAAGCAAAGTGATCATTATACAAGTCAAAACTGATCTTGTCACAGTGATGCTCAAAACTTAACCATGTGTCCTTGGATTTTGCCTCCAGACAGTAAAACAACATCAAATTAAGTTACAGGGCTTCAGAACATGGATCCTGTTGACCCCTATAGTTCAGTTCACAAAATGTTCTCTTCTATCATGTTTCCTTCAAAATACAAGTAACATTTTATTTATTTGGTGTGATCTCTATTCCAGTAACTCCATGATCTATATGTTCTTTTTCCTACCATAGTCAACTTCAGCTTTTTCCACTTATATAAAGACTAATGCATTCAGAACCTTACTCTCTGACTGTCTTCATTACTAGTGTCATTTCTCACCTTAGCATAATACATGATATCATATCAACTTCTTTAATGCATGAACTTCTTAGTAAGCTATAAGTGCATGAGTGATGAAACCATATCTGTTTTGTACAAAAATAACTGCAAAGCTTGGGGTAGCGACTCGCATATGGCAGTTATGAGAGAGTGACCAAATGAAATAACCCTCAGAAAGACAAATGAACAATTCCTCACATCTTTAAGGAAAACTGTCTTCTAAAGCTATGGAGCAGTGTCACAGGGAAGATGAATCAGACTTCAGATGGGCTCACTGTGATATCCCAGTATAGAGTTGGCACTAAAATATGTGTTGAACAGATCAAGTGTAGAACCAGCAAATGAAAGTTTGAGGAAGAAAGAAATCATGGAAATAACTTAGGCTCATTTCCTGGGTGCTCACAATGCTCACTGTTGTTTTATGAGGAATTTCAAATTGTATGATCATTTTTAAAGTTGAGATGAAGAAGGATAAAATTCTCTCTTAAAAACTGTAGTTCATCTATATAAGCTGTATTTTAGATTCTTTGCATTTTGGAGAGTCCACAGATTCACTAGTTCTACTGTTAGAGGAAATAGTGTTCATCATAAATGCCAGCTTCAATGAGTAGAAAATTATTAATGATTATTTCATTAATTTTGTTTGCAGCCTAGTAATAAGATGTTTTATTCTTCAGTATGTCTACAAGGACACAAACATCAAGTTTGTGTCTATTTGGTTGTCACCATCCCTTATACTCCACCACCCAGGAAGTCATTTCTTTGAAAAGTACTTTAATGGAGACATCAATACTAGAAATGCAAATGTCACCAAAGAGGTAACATATTTAATTAGTATCAATAGTCTTTGCCTTTGAGGGTTTTGGGCAGGACCCATTCATGTTGAGTGTGAATTAGGGAGTAACAGGAATAGAGTACTAGTGTTCCAAAGAAAATGGAGCTCCAAGGCTCAGTGAAAATACTTTTCCAGCAGAGTGCTTGGGAATACTTCAAGCTAAGATAGGAAGCTCCATGTGATTTTCTCTAATATCAGCTTTCATTCATTCAAGTTATGTTCAACTTTCTATGAGTATTATTCTAAGTACCTAAAATATCAGAGAACCAGAGACAAAAATCTGCCACCAGGTGTGGGGTTTCCCTCTGTATGCTGTGATTACCATTAATGAACAAAGGAACTGCCTTGACCTATAGATAAGGCTAAACTAAGGTAGGCAGGGAAACTAAATGACATCCTGGAAGAAAGAAGGGCAGAGTCAGAGAGAAGGTATGTAGCCCCATGATGTGTGAGGTCCTTCTGTCTATGTGTTACTTTGATTGGTTAATGAATAAAGAAACTGCTTTGGCCTATTGATAGGGCAGAACTTAGGTAGGCAGGGAAGACAAATCCTGGGAGGAAGAAGGGTGGAGTCAGAGAGATACCATGGAGCCACCAGAATCAGACATGTCGAATCTTTCCTGGTAAACCACTGCCATGTGGCGATACATAGATTAATAGAAAAATGGGTGAAATCAAAATATAAGAATTAGCCAATAAGATGTTAGAGCTAATAGGCCAAGCAGTGATTTAATGAACACAGTTTCTGTGTGGTTATTTTGGGGCTAAGCTAGCCGGGCAGCTGGGACAAACAAGAGGACTCCCTCCAACAGCCCTGCCAGTGACAGATGCCAAAACATTGTCTGGTAAGCCACAGCCATGTGGTGATATGCATATTAGTAGAAATGGGCTAAATTAATATGTAAGAGTTAGCCAATAAGAAGCTAGAGCTAAAGGGCCAAGCAGTGTTTCAATGAATACAATATCTGTGTGATTATTTTGGGGCTAAGCAGCCAGAAACTAACTAGTGGCCTCTTACAACCAATTGGCACCAATGTGGTGGGCTAAAATCCACTTAAAATCTAAGAGAGCTTAAAAAGGAATCCTAGACACAAGAGAACAGAGTTAAGCATGGTTTGGTAGCAGCATTTTCTTGGATGGGCTATGTTTGCTAGAAGCAAGCAAAGGCATGGCCCCTTTAGGAGAGGTTTTCCTGATTCAGCTGTAGTACAAAAAAAGGGCAGTTTTGAAACGCCACCTTCTGGGCTGTGCTGCTGGTGCAAACTCTCTTTCTGGAAGTCTAGTTATGGAACACTTGAATGGGTTTATGGGCCAGGGTGCTTGTATGGCCACTTGGGAAAGTAGCTGAGACCATGCCTGGGCAGGTGGCAGGATCAGGACTGCTAGGCATGCACAGGCAGGAGAACATGTCGGATTCCTGCATGGCATATTTAGCTATTACTCAGATAAAAAAGATATATGTGCCACATGCTCATTCACAGACTTAAAGTGCTGAGCATGGCTCCTACCTGATGGTTCCAGAGCTGGCAGTAATGGTACCTCTCCCATTTTGAAAGTGGATAGAGGCAGACTCAGCATCCAGAGCCACTGCAACCAAGATGTTTACCATTTTAAAAGTTTTCAAGACAGAAAAACATTTCAGATACACAATAGGACAGATCCAGACATAAAAGACCTCTAAATGAGGCATGGTCTTGGATAAATGTATGTAAGTTTGGGAGAGATAAGAAAAAGAATATTGACAGTTATAAAAAAGAAGTAAATGGTTTTTTTAAAAAAAGGTAAAGTCTTTAAAGAGACAGAGTATAGACAGTCATAGATTAAAAGGAGTAAAAAACAAATAAGCCACATAAAGTTGGAAAATTCACAGAGAGTCTGGACTATGTATATTATTATGTTATCTTTGAATTTTTGACTGTGAAGGAGCTAAGTACAGAGAGAATTTCATTATATGAGCTGCTAAGCTAAACCAGCAAATGTATTACAAATATATCTTGACTTCAGCATTTGGGTCTAAGGATATGTTGCTTTGGAAAAGAGGTTCTTATATTGTTTCCATAGAGGATGAGAACCTATGGATTGATTTCAGATTAATATGGTTTGATGCACCAAAACCCTCTGAAAGGTCACTTTAATACTTCCACAAAATACTTCACCCAATAAACAGCAGGAAGCAGTTTGGAGGAGAACAACGCCAGTATTCCCAAATATTGTCTATAAATGTTTGTTTATATTTAAAGGGAGATATGCTATAGAAATTTGCATTGGTATGGTTCTTGGTTTATTGATACAAATTTAAGGTCAATTTTGTTATACTATGTATATGTATATTTCTGCTCTTGATTAAGGTATTGTTTGTGCAGATCATTTGAAAATATAATGTATAATTAAGAAATATAGGTTAATGGATAGTCATCTAAAATAGTCAAACTTGTAGTCATGTTAGGTTTTCTAACTAACACAGAAATGTATTTCAGATAAATGGGCATTCTTCAAACCTTTCAAAGACTGAAGGATATGGCATTTAAAATATTTTAAAACTGAGGACTTTTCATGGCAATGAAACAGATCTGCTCCTGGCAACCACAATCTACTTCAAGAGGTTATGGGCATTGAAGTGGCTCCTTATGGAGTTTGCTAGACATTTGGTCAAGAATCTGCTCTTGCCTGGAATGTTTGATGCAGAACCAGCAGAGAAATGACTGCTGAACTTGCTTAAAGGTGAGACAATCCTTTGAGGTTCCTGCTTCTTGAAAGAGTCTGCCAGACATTCTGCAGGACACAGAAGAAAGTGACTGACAAATTGCCAATATAGGAAGAACTTTCTTTGAAATGTCTTGCTTTGTGGAAAAATCTGCTGGATACTATGGACCTATAGACTGAAGATGGATACCCATATAGTACAGAAGAACTTCAGATGACTGTCCAAGCAGTGAGATGTCTCTGTCAAGTCTAGAGTTTGGAAGTTTCTTACAATGCACTTCCTCTTCACTTAGGTAATATTATATCCTTCTGGAGTCTTTGACGGAGTTGAAGAGTTGATTTTCCTTAGGATAAAAGACAAAGTAGGTATAAATATCATAACCATAATTCTTACTTGATACCTGTTTTGTTATATGTAATTTTTTACTATGTTAAAGTTAAAACCTTCCTTCTTATTTAAACAGAAAAGGGGAGATGTTGTAGGATTTTCTTCTTTATGCTGTGATTACTATTCATGAATAAATAAACTGCCTTGGCCTGTTGAAAAGGCTGAACTTAGATAGGTGGGGAAAACTAAATGACATGCTGGGAGAAAAAAGTATGGAGTCAGAGATAAGCCATATAGTCCTGCTGGAGACAGATGCCAAAACTTTACTTGGTAAGCCACAGCCATGTGGCAATACAGATTAATAGAAATGGGTTAAATTAATATGTGAGTGTAAGCCAATAAGAAACTACAGCTAATAAGCCAAGCAGTGTTTTAATTAATACAATTTCTGCGTGATTATTTTGGGGCTAAGTGGCTGGGAATTAAGTAGCAGCCTTACTCAACAACCAGGAACTTTGAGATTTAGTGATTTGTTTCCAAAGTATCACTTGGGAGCTGGAGGGGAATACAGAGTATAGGGTAGCAATTCTGTCCTGTTTTTGTGTTGTATTTTAATTCAAGAATCGATACTATTAATGGTTTCAAATTATTCTTAGGCTGCTATTTTTCAACTTTTTTTAAAATAAAAGAGATAATAAAGTCACAGCATAAGGGAGATGATCTACAGATGTTCATCTGTTTACCTGTGTTTCAGTTTTTCTTTTCATTTAAAGTAGGTTCATTGGCTAGTGGGGTTGAAAAGAGCCAGAAGACAACTGTTTTGTGGATGTATCCAATGGGATGGGGCTTCACTACTGTGCATTTTGAATGGCAGTTGCAAAAAAAAAATGATGAGGGGTAAGACAACACTTATCTGTGGATATAAGGATAAATGTTTACATATTGTTTTTGGGGATTATGCTGGTTTAATAAATTAGTGATTATAAATTCCCTTCTGATAACTATGATTTCACTAGCAGTGAGTAGTAAAATTTATTTTTTATTAAGCGGGTCTTTGTAATTCCCTTTGTATGGTAGGAGTTGTCGAGAGATTTAATGAGTCAAATATTATTGACCATCCCCTACCCCCTTTGTATTTAACTTATTATCTTAGTACATTTTTTATTGTTGTAACAAAACACCACAGACAGGCTAACATACAAAATCTTCATTAACCTCTGAATATGTAAATCTAAAAACATCTGATTGATACCTGTTGGGTTTTTTTTTTTTTTTGCTTTTTTTTTTGAGACAGGGTTTCTCTGTGTAACAATCCTGGGCATCCTGGAACTTACTTTGTAGACCAGGCTGGCCTCGAACTCACAGAGATCCTCCTGACACTGTCTCCCAAGAGCTGGAATTAAAGATGTGCACTATTGCCTGGCTCTGATTAGTATCTGGATAGTGTCTTCCTGCTGACCATCTCATGATAGGAGAGCAGCATGTGACTGGGCAGAACATTATCCTCCCATTAATTCTACTAACCTCTAAATAGATTAACTGACTCATGAAGGCAGATTTTCATGACATAATTACCTCTTACAGGCTCCATATCAATATATCACAATAAAGATTATACTAACACATGAATTTTTAAGTTATTGAAAAATCAGAACATTTCATAACACATAAAAATTAAATGAAATTCAAATTTCTCAGCCATAAATAGTTTTATTGGCATAAAATGCTAGTTCATTTATGAATCTATTTTTTCTGAGCACTTCTATGCTATAATAGCAAAATGAGTAATTGAACTAAAGACTAGATGTGTAGAAATTTTAAAATAATGCTCTCTGGGTCTTCTGGATCTTTACAAGGAATATTTTATTACTGATGCTCTATCATAATGCCTCTGTGTAAAACATAATGAGTCACAAATATAGATTTAAGTTTCTGATAACCACATAAAGTAAATAAAAATAATTAAGCAAAGCAGGCAAGGTTAATGTTAAGAGTATACCTTACCAAGTCCAATGTATTCTGATTATTATTTCAGTATACATTCAACCTCAAAAAGTATCGATAAACTTTACACTGCTTTTTATACTAACCTAGTGTTCATGGCTTAATGTTCATTGTGTTCAATGACTTGCATAAATTTTCTTTTCAAGGCAGAGTTTCCTAGTAGCTATGGAGCCTGTCCTGGAAGTCTCTCTGTAGATCAGGCTGGCCTTGAACTCACAGAAATCTGCCTGCCTTTGTCTCTGAGTGCTGGGATTAAAGGTGACACCAGCACTGCTCGGTCAGCATATATTTTATATGTTAGCATCACTCTGTTGATATTAACCATACTTCACAAGATAACCAAGCAAAACTGCAAAAATTTAACATATATACATAAAATGAATAGTTTAACTTAACTATAGCCATGTTATAAAAAGCTATTTAGTATTAAATTTGGCACTATCAATGACAGATAAGAATATGTCAAAAAGAAATTATATACCATAACTCTCTGGCCTTCACAAGAAATGTTTTCTTCCTTTTTGATATACCATGGAGACAAAATAGCATTAGCACATGGAATATAATATCATAAAAGAAAACTATCTAGACTTCAAGACATTTTTCATTACAGAAAAAGAAATCATGCTTCAGGTTTCAGGGAGAAAAGCAAAACCTTAATAGTTTAGGACATATTAATTAGAGATGGGGATGGACTTTGTGTCTTAAATTATTTGTGAATTTGCTATACAACTAAATGAAAAAATCCCAGGGAAATTTCACCTAGAAGGTGCAGCTGTAGCACATTATGTAGGGTAACCCATTTAACACAGATCACTGTGAAGACCACCTTTTTCTTTTTTAAAAAGCCCGTTAGAGTTTGACTCCCTAAAATAGAACACCGAGGGATATTTTAATTTTAGAAGTTCTTTCCAACAAGAATTACCTTTTATAACTTCATGTAAAGCAGTGTGACTTGCTTTCGAAACGTGTCTGGAATCTGTATCCTATTTAGCATGTGGAATAGCAATGTGCAGCTTTCCAAGTTACTGAAGGAAGGCCTCCATCTTTAGTCCTTGCTTTCACTTACCATCTGTTCGTTTTCAAAACCACAGGGTCTCAGCTGTGCTGGGGAAGCAGACAGAGCTAATGACTTCTAGCTCTGTATGCTATTTTGTAGCCCTAGGTACCTCCAATTATCTCCCACTATCTCAATCTCTCCACCTGTTAAATGGGGATAATGGCTATCAAATAATGGGTACCATGTAAACATCAGTTGAGAACATTCTCTTTCTCTATTTATTTGGATGGAAAGAACAAGATGTTGTTTTAGTTGCACAGGAAAACAGAGAGAATGTTCTTTGCTATTTGAAATTCCCATCCTTGTCCTGAAAGATCCAACTCTTCCTAATTAGTTTTGGCAACAAATGGGCATCTCCTTCAGGTAAAACCTGCTTCATAACAAAAATAAAAGGAGGTGACAAGGTGCCGGGACAGTTCCCAGTTCAGTCCAGGGCATTAGGAACTAATTCAATGACATAGATAGAAGGCCTGAAAGCCAATGATGACTTTCAATTTTATGCAGCAACAAAGGATGTCTGTCCACAGCAGACAGAAGTGTGAGTCAAGCTGGCTCTCATAAGGAAAATATGCTCACACTTCAAGAAAGTTTCAAGTTTCTGTTTGTTTGCTTGACATAGTCCTATCTCATCTGGGCAAAAAACTTTGTATAGTTTTCTTTATGATTCTTGTCTTATGGCTCTGAGCTCTGCAATGATGTATTATTTGTACAGAGGGCACAGTGTGCTCTCTGATGAATGAGCAGTCCCACAGTGAAGGAGATCTATCATCTGTTAGAGTTGAGATAACTGAAGTGACTCAGCCTGTGGCCAGTTGTCTGGAAGGAAATGTTAAAAAAAAAAAGAATCTAGCTATGGCTCAGTGTGCACTGTATTTCTAGAGCATTCAGTAAAATGGTTTGCCCAATGGCCAGCACAAAGGACAAAGACAAAAACAGGGGACAGAAAACCTGCATCTACATAGATGTTAAACTGATTCTTGAATAAAAGGATCCACAATAAAATACAAGGGGCATATGGTCCATCAGAGAGCCTGTTTCTCACAATCAGGCTGTAAAATTTCTGGGTGTGCCGGGGAGACTACTACTTGGAAATCCCTGAGTCTTAGAGCATAATCAATAAATTCCACTTCATAGATCTGCATTATTAATGTGAGCTAGGGAAAGCCTCCAATGTGCTCCATTTGGCAAGAAAAACTGAAGCTTTCACCGTTTAAGGTGAACAAGTTTTGCTCAGGAGAAATATTACAAGCTTAGTGGGGCATTGTTGGGATTGCAGACTGTGGTGGTTTCAGTGAGAGTGGCCCTCAAATATTTGCTTGCTTGTCCCCCAGTTAATGAACTGTTTGAAAAGAACTAGGAATTGTGGTGGTTTGAAAGAAAATGGCCTTCAAACAGAGTGGCAATTTTAGGAGGTGTGGTTTTATTGGAGGAAGTGTGACTGTGGAGGCAGTCTGTGAGGTCTCAAATATGCTCAAGTCATGCTCAGTGAAATAGTCTACTTCCTTTTGCCTGCATATCAACATGCAGCAGTTACTTCTCCAGCACCATGTCTGCCTGCATGCCACCATGCTCCCCTCCACGATGATTGTAGTGATACTTCATTTGTATTTTAATAAATAGTGCTTGCCTAAAGTTCAGAGAGTAAAACAGCCATTACTGATCAGCCTTGCAGACAAGGTAGTGGTGACACACATCTTTAATCCCAGTAGCCACACCAGTTTGTCATAGAAACCAGGCAGTAGTGGTGCATGCCTTTAATCCCAGCACTAGAGAGGAATAAAGGATGGAAGGAGATAGCTCTCACACGCAGTCTCATTCTGAGATTACTGGAGGCAGAATCATCATTTTTAGACTGAGGTAGAAGTAAGAGCAGGTAACTGGCTGTTTTGCTTTTATGACCTTCAGATTGAACCCAATTTCTGTTTCTGGGATTTTATTAATCATGCTACAGATGATAATGGGCTAAACCTCTGAAACTGTGAGCCACCACCTCAATTAAATGTTTCCCTTCATAACAGTTGCTGTGGTCATGAACTTCAGTTGCTATAGTCTTCACAGCAATAGAAACCTAAGACAAGAGTTGTGTCTTGTTGGAGGAGGTGTGTCACTGAAGTGAGCTTTGAGATTTCAAAAGCCCATGCCCATCCCAGCCTCCCTCTCCCTCTCCATTACTATCTGTGGATCAGGATGGAAAACTCTTACCTGCTGCTCTACCACTTTGTCTTCCTGCCTACCACCTTGTCTTCCTGCCTGCCACCATGATGAAAATGACCTAACCCTCTGAAACTGTAAATAAACTCTCAAAGCCTTCCTTTGATTAGAGTTGCCTCAACCACAGTGTCTCTTTACAGCAACAGAACAGGAACTAAGATACATTCCTTTCCAGCTTGGGTAGCCTGAAGTTCCTTCTTCATCTAAGTCTCCTTTCCCTTAATTCTTGTAAGGTAATCCCAGAGCTTCACCATCTGGCCTGGGAACACAAGGCATCTGTGATTTCTAGATTTTTGAACTGCTGCCCTTTCCAGAGTGGGACAAATGCTTTGATTTTAATTCATTCAAAGTCAAGTTGCAAACCAAAGCAATGTATCATCAATTTGATTTGATTATTTTGTAAATTCAGTCATTATTATCTTTTTTTTTCCTTTCACTATTATGCAGTCTAAATCTTTCAGAAAGATTGAGGTTGTCTATGTAACTTTCATTATCTATATTTGGGTAATGATAGTTTAAAGAAATACTTTCTGTTTATTAATCTCCTATGTGTATGAATGTTTGTTTATAAAAATGGCTGCAAAAGTTCAGTCAACATACGAGTTATACCCTGTCATCCCGTCTATAGTTTGTATTTTTCTTCTATAAACATTGATGCTGTAGTCACATGATTGACTTGAATGAATAAAGGCTAATCGTCGCATTTGTTAGGAACCCAAGCTCTTCCTTTTTTTTAACTTCTTACTCTGTACCATCAGAGAGGGCTTTGTCACTTCCATTTCACCCTTTCCTTCAAGAATGTGCTTCAGACACCTATTTTGGAGATTAAAGGCTGCCTTTAAGAAAGTTGCTAGGTCTAATCGCTCTCTGTTAGCTAAAGGACAAAAGAAAGAAGTGTTTGCTCAATGTGTTTAATTTGAGGAAGGTAAACTCTCTAGATTTTAAAAGAAATGAAATATTTGTCTATCTCCATTGGTAGGGAGGACCTTGGTACTCCTAGCTCTCCAAAAGCAGTATCTTGACCTTTCCTTCACAGCCCCTGACATTTAAAGGCCAGGGCATTCAAGCCCATCCCAGAGGTGAAAATGCAGGTTCAAAGGTTCATCGGGCAGCTTTGCCAGATGCCACATTCATGGTTGGGGGCTGAGAAAAAGCATGCTGTAAAGATAACACAAAAGATGTGCTCAGAAACATGGTTTATAGGGCCGTTATATTCCATGAATAGCCCAGGTTGACATTGATGATTGCTGTCATGAGGTGTTGTTTATCAAGCAGTCATTAAGATTTTTAATTCAGATACAATTGTAAATAATAATGCAAATAAAGTAAATGCAATAATAAGATGAATTAAAACACATCCTTGCCTGCCTATTTCTTTGCCTTGGAACTTATGCTAAACTTATAACTGATCGTCCAAATTGGGAGCTAATTTCAAAACAGGGTGCTCTGTTTTTGAAAATAAGACAAATGGCATAGTTTTCTCTAACAAAAACTGAGTCTGTTTGGGTTTCCATGGCAGCTCCCGAATGGCATCTCATCAGCCTCAGTCAAGTCCTATGTTTTGTGCCTCTTTGGTCTTTAAGTTAAAAAAAGTCCCTACCCCATCTTTCCTGCGTATGTTTCTCCATGGTCATCTTTGTAATTCCTGCCAAGCCTCTTGAGGAACAAGAAAATTTCCTTCCCTCTACCTTCCTTCAAAGAACTTCTAAAGGCTAGCAACTCAAGAGTAAAACTGCACTGCACTGATGTACCTGGTTGCTCTGCGATATTTACTCCTGTGTGTTTTATTCCTCCTGGAAATACTAAGTCCAGGGAATTCTTCTCCCCTTTTCTTAGGATGATACTTATTAAAAACGTCTTTCTAGAATAATATGTTTGTATATTCCTGGCATCCATTCCCTTCCATCTGTTGCTGCTTCTGATGTGTCTAAGGAAGCTGCGCAAAGACTAGAACTCTTTCTCATGGGGAAGCCAAATGGCAGGCCTTGCTGGTCAGGGCATTGTGTGGTTCCTGATATAGAAATACACCACATCCTAGGTCAGATTTGAGGTGTGTAGGCTATCATGACATCTCTTGGTGTTTTCAGAAGCCAACAATTAGCCACCTAAAGCTGAAATTATGAATCATGTTTGTATCACACTCCATTTGCAAACATGGCTAACAATTGAGATCACATAGTCCAATCAACTCTATAAAATATCTTGAGTTTTTAAAAAATTTTATCAGTCTGGTCCAATTAACTGATTATTGCTTAACATTTTATAAAACCTATGAAGCTCAAAATTGTATCTGAGACAACAGAGTTCTCTGATTGTGCGGCACCCCAGAATGTGCTTGCTTTCTTTCTTTCTTTCTTTCTTTCTTTCTTTCTTTCTTTCTTTCTTTCTTTCTTTCTTTTTTAACCCTATGTTGTTCTTTACAGGAAAGGTGATAAATTAAAACATATCACTTTCTTTCTGAGATTGCTGTGCTGCACATTTCTATGACTATAATCTTTCTCATATACATGTGCATATGTATGCATATAAGTTGTTCCATTTCTCAGTGACTTAGCATCATTGTGCAAGTGAATGGCTTTGGTTAAGGATTTAAGGCTATTGGCACTATAAAACCCAGTCACTTCTTTTTCCTTTCAGCTCAAATATGATCTATCAATCATGTAAGTGAAACAATTTTCATAAGCCATGACAAAAGCCATTAGAAACTCCTAGAACCGTATGGGAATACGGAGATATTTACAGTGTAAAATCAATACTTAGTACCAGCACGCAAACAAAGGGAGGTGAAGTGGGAAAATTTAGACTTTTAACCCAACTACCTTGTCTTTACATTTTGTATTATTCATTGAGCAGTGCACATTTTTTAACAGAAAGAGGAATTATTAAATATGATCTTGCCAGAGATACCTTTCACTCTTGATTCATAATATAAAAAATCCTAAAAATCAAAATTTCACATTATTACAAAACTAAGGATTAAATTTGAGTAATTTTTTTTAAAAGATTTGCATAAAATTGGATTAAGAAGGAGAATTTGTTTGTATCTCTATGTCTTGTTAGGTGAATACAATCACAGTGGTTTTTTTTTTTTTGCGTTATTTACAGTTAATCCTATAGAACGAACTCTTAGTGTCTTCAATTTTGAAACAATGCCGAGTCTACCTGCTCTAAATAAAGCCTTGACTAATTCCGGTGTATTGAAGAGGATGCAGAGGATTGGATGTGCTGTCAAATTCTGTGATAACAGTTATAAGTTTTAGTGGCTTATCAAAAGGCATAGAAAAAATAAGCAAATGACAGGTTATTTTTCCTTTTTTTTCCTTTTAAGCTACATGTCCATTATGAGGCATCTGTTGCTCTTCTCCACAATCTTTGTTCTGGGGTCAATGACTGTGTTCATCATTTTTTTGTCTTGTTACTCTGACAAATTCCTGAGAGAAATAACTTAGTTGGGCAAATGTTGTTTGTGCTCATGGGTTTAAGAGGTTTTATAGTCTATGGCTGGCTGGCTTTATTGTGTCTAGGATATGGTAAGGCTGAGAGTCAAGGTGTAAGGTTAGAGGAACAAAGCTACCCACTTCATGGCAGTTAGAAAGCACACATCTAGAGAAAAGAAAAGTCAGATAGGGGCTGGGTCTAGGGATAATATGGGGTTTTCTGAGGTGCCACCCTCGGGAAACTACTTCCTTCATCTAGCTGTCATCTCCAAACAGCACCTACTAACTGAGGATCAAGCCTCCAACAGAGGAGACTGTAGAGGATGCTCCAACCTCAAGCATAACTAACGTAGTAGTCACACTCTGGTCAGTCCAGTGAGCTCATACGGTAACTGAGACAATGAAAACTATGGACTCCCAAGCTCAGAAATTATACACAATATCCTGTTTACCTTTCCTTAGCCCAGGGCAGTGATGTGGCCAGATTTATTAAACAAAAAGTAGCTATCTTTCCCCAAGAAGGAACTCTGAAGGCAAGATACCACACATATGTACAGGGAAGCCTCTCACTCAGAAATTATATACCTTTCTCGGAAGGAGAGAGAACTAAAAGACTCTAGTCTTTTCATGTAACTGAAGGCTTTAAAGTTTTTCAAAGCAATTCTTTACCAGTTTTCTACTGTGATATTTTCTTATAATATCACAGTTTTACCTCATCCTGTGGCATTTTAAAAGGACACATTGGACAAATCTTTCCTTGGATGGAAGTTGCTGTATATACTTAGGTCTTAATTTTATATGTTCAACCAATCCATATGAATAGTCAACTAGGAAACTTTCTCTCCTATGATGGACTCCTAGTACTTCATCCATTCCCTCATTGCATAGGATAGGCGTAATTGTTAAACCTACTTATGAGTAAATATCTTTGTAGAGCTTCATAAATTTTCTGGTGACATCAATCACTCCAAGATTGATTAGTAAGAACTGAGCACCTTTATGAGCTCCAGATTTGAAGGTCAAGTTCAGTCCTTCCTTAGGCATGGAAAGAGCTTCTAATCGGGAAGAAGTACAGACAGAGTACTGAGAACTTCATCCAAGATGGGAAGTGAAAGGCCCCTCGCCAATTGTGAGGTTGATCACTATGAGCTTAATCCTCTAGTTCTGAGGTTTCTATTCCTATTCATCTTATTATATATTTAAAGAGCATGGCTTGTGTGCCTGGGGATGTACAACACAGATGACAAACACAAATCACTACCCCAAGGAGCTCATGATGCAAGAGGAAGCAGTGAGAGACCTGTAGATATGCCGTGCCCTGGGAAGAAGAGTGTATTCCTTTTTTATTTACTTCAATTTCTCAAGTTTCTACTAAATAATCTCATGCAGAATAAATACTTTCATTCTGACTTATGTTCAATACAGAGTTGTAGCAGTGACAGCTAGCCCTGTATGTTTTGGAGGAAGAAAATGGTTGTCACAGCAGGTGTTGTCTTCTTAGCCTTAAATTTAGATTTAGAAATTGCTTATCTTTCTTCCATCTCTTGTATTCTGTTGGTTATACTTGTCTCTGCAGTTCCTGTTGGTTTATTCATCTTTTCCATAACTACAAGCTTTTTTCCCCCTGAGACTGTTTGTCAAAGAAATATCAACTATCATTTTTAATCACAATTTTTCTTTGTGTGTGTATGTTTGTGTGTTCTTGTGTTTGTGTGGTTACATGTATATGTTTGGATGTGTGTATATATCAAGAAACAACCTCAGGTTACTTGATCTAGATATAGTGGAGAGGGCTTTGGTCCTGCCTCAAAGCAATGTGCTAAACTTTGTTGACTTTCCATGAGAAGCCTTACTCTCTCTGAGGAGTGGATGCTGAGTGAAGTTGGGGAAAGGCGGAGGGAAAAACGAAAGAAAACAACTTAAACAAACTCAAGTGATAAGTGAACGGTGAAAATGTAGCACACATATACAATAGAATTCTATTAAGCTGCAAAGAAAGATGAAATGGTGATAGTTGCAGGCAAATGATTGCAACTGGAGAATATTACATTGAGTATGTGAGCATAGTAACACAGATCCAGAAAGATAGATGCTATCTGTTCCTACTTATTTGCGAATACAGGTTCCTAACCTTTAGCTTTCAGTATATAACCTGGAGTAACCACAGAGGAAAGGGAGGTATAAAGGAACCACGAGTGGGACAGAAAGGACGAACTGTAGAGAAGGGATAGTAGGGCACATTTACAATGGAGGGGGAGACAAAGGTATATATTCTACCTGGGTGGGTGAGTAATTCAGAGGGAAATAGGGAAAGGAGAGACAAATAACTCGAGGATGTTTGAATAAGCCATAAGGAAGCATATTAAGGCTACTTTAAAAATATATTACACATTATAGTTTATGTGGAATTATGCCACATGGGGTGATAACATTCCACCACAAGGGTCATAGATTATCAAAGGAAAATCCTAGCACTACATAAAACAAACCTTCCTTAACTATGTGGTTTGGGGATGTCCAACACACTCCCCAAATGGTATAAACTGTTGCAATTATATTCGGTTGTCTCCCAGAGCTCCAAGGTAGGTTCTGTTACAGAAGACACCACATCCTTTGGACATAAGGCTTGGCAGAATCAAGCTGGAACCACCCTGGAGAGCCCACCTCTCTAAGACTAGCTTTCATAGTGTTTGTAGCACTACTAATAAAAACCCAGAGACAGATGTTGGGGTTCAAGCTAAAGATCAAAAAAGCAGAGCATCCAAGCCACTAGAGAGCTCTTACTTCTAAGAAATCCTCAGACAGAAAGAGAGCTGTCCTGCCTCAATGAGTCCTCAGGGTAATGCTGTGACAGCAACCAAACCAGAAAAGTAATCAACCATCCTAGCCAACATAAATCCTGAGAATCACAACAATGTCCTCCCAATCAACTCTCCCCAATGATGCACTAATGACACTTTTATTTGGGCGGTAACCAACACCTGTCTAATTGAACTTGGTGGACCCTTTGGTAGGGGGAAATTCCTGCCTTATAAACCTAGCCGTCTGATTTTTAAAATATGAGTCAAAGTGAGTCCTCGTTTCTTATAAGAAAAGCACTTTCCTGGCTGAGCTACCTTTCCAGCCACTACTCACTGTTTTTATAATTTTGATTTCCTTTTCTTCTAAAATGTAAGTGGGGCTGGGGGGAGGCAGGGAACAAAAATATATTGGCGATGGATGCAATAAACTAGAGATGAATAAATCCCTTGCCTTCAATGAAGCCAATCAATTCCAAGAACACTGAGAAAGTTTATTGATTGATCATAAAGCACATTGCAACGGAAACTATATTAGGAGAGGTTAATTGCTGTCACACATGCTTCGAGAAATTGACGTCCTTGTCCCCGTGGCTTGCTCCGTGTTTTGTTGTGTTGTCTTTTCCTGTTTTCTCAGAAGGCTCTATTTCCAACAGTGGAATGAGATTGCAGGAAACAGCAAAGAGAAGGCATGAAATACCACAAAGCAGAATGGTAATAAAAACATTTTGTGGGACATCCTGCAACTAATCAGGGTAAAACAATGGTTTTGGAAAATAGGCTGCACTCTTGATAAACCATGACTTCACCAGCGTGAATCAAGCCTCCTGCCTGGAAATGTGAGGCTGCGCTGGGGTATTTTTAGAAACGTTTTCTCATACATTTCGTGCCTTTGCAGCATGTAGGTGCTAATTTTCCTAATAAGGTCACCTTTCAGTAAATGGCACGTGTTTTCAAATGCATGTAGGGTACTTGCCTAAAAATAAAGACAGCTTGTAGGCACTCAGTATCCTGATTTTATCCCGCAGGTTGCTCCTTACAGTATACTCGGGAAGAAGAAATGATTCTGGCGGCCCCGCTTGTATTGATCTGTGTCCCTTTCTGTGCAGTCCAATGAGAGAAATAGGAGGTGCTGAGTTAACACCTTCTCTGAGTTTCTCCAATGCAGGGACCTTGGGAGGCAAGAGTTATTTCAGCCTGCTTTCTGTGCTGATATACAGCTTAGTTGCAAAATTTACATAGGAAATGGGTTCAATAAACCTTATTGACTAAAGGCTGGAGCCACACAATGGAATTGGGAAAAATTAAGTGCCGTACATACTGTAAGTGCTCTAGGGCAACAGAGTGAGAAGGCAGGCTTTGTCACCCTGCTATTGCACATAGTTCCAAAGGGAAGTCCTCTGCTATGGATATCTGGTCACTTTGGTTTCCTGTATTTAAATCTCTGCTGTACCCTGATGTTAGGACTTGGCTAGTTTGATGATCCCTGGTAAAGACCTGGTGATCACTTTCTCAAACTTTTGTCTAAGCTGGGTCTCCACTTGTAGTTTTCCCGCTCAGTGAGTACTTTAATAAAAGTCCTGTGTCTTCTATGTCAGAACAGTGAAAAACAAGCTAACAGCAACAGGAACACAAAACACCATATTTTCAGATGAAGGGTAGTAAGGCTTCAAAAAGAATTTCTATGGAAGATAATGAGTGTTTGAGAGTGTTAATTGAAACAGCAAGAAGGCTCAGTCCCAAAAAATCCAAAGTCCTAAGACGATGGCACAAATACACAGAGTAATGAACTTAAAGTTCCTTAAGTAAGAAACCAAAGGCAGAATTTAAGGAAGGTAATGCTTGACTGCCACAAGAATTTGATAAATACCATTCATAAATTGATATAGCATTTATTTATCACAGTTGAAAGAGCTGCCATCTGCTTTTAGTGTTTCATTCATTTAAAATCTGACAAAAGCATAAATACCCTTATTTTGGAACAGAAGATTTCTTTGATATGAAATATTGATTTACTGAGTTATTCTCATTTGGTTCCAATTTTTAATAAGTATGATAAATGAATAGAAGCCCTATTTATTGTGAACTCATTCATTCATTCATGCAATCAATATTTGCTGAGCATCTATTATAAATTTGATAGAGGTTGGGGTTCCAAACATGAATGAGGCAAAAACCTTGATTGTATAGAATTAATAGCAGATAAAAGATGCACATCTCCTCCACATCCATGATTGGTGGTGGGTTCTAATAATGCCAGTAATTGTCTGGAACTGTAAGTAGTTCTGAAAGATGGATGTGTTGTTCATATATACACCGCAGGGTTCTTGCATAGTATCAGACTTAACATGATTTTCTATGTTTCATGTCATAGAACTGCTTTTCCATCCCTACTCTTGTGCGTTGTCACCATTATCCCATCACCAAGCCATGAGAGGATTATTTGAACATAATATTTGCTATACTGCCACAGTTGATTGCTGTGGGATAATGCTCTTGTACAGTATAAAGATTTGTCACTCTTATTGGTTTAATAAAATGCTGATTGACCAGTAGCCAGACAGAAAGTATCAGCAGGGCAACCAGAGTAGGAGACTTCTGAGAAGAGGAAAGACATTGATGCAGTCACCAGCAAGACACAAAAGAAGCTAGATGAGAAAAGGATACCAAACCATGTGGCTAAATATAGACAAGAATTATGGATTAAATTTAATTGTAAGAGCTAGTTAATAATACACCTGAACTAAAAGACCTAATATTTTATAATTAACAGAAGCCTCTGTATGTTTTATTGGAACTGAATGACTGAGGGATCAGGCAGGACAGAACCTTCCACCTACAATTGATATGATTTCTAGTAAGTGGCCAGTCGGGGCAGATAGCCTATAGATTATGAATGTTCTGGACAAAGCAGTGATTCTTATGGCAGATGAGGTGGAACAGGATACCATGTGATTCCGCCACAATGCTCAAAAAGACAACAATTTAATGAATTTACTTGTTTCTGGACGTTTCCATTAATATCATGAGACATTAATCAACCAAGCCCACCAAAATTACAGAAAGCAAATTTTCAAATAAGGGGAAGGCTCCTTTACATACAAAGTTCTAGTGAAAGTCGAAAGTAATAAATGTGACATACTAACGCAAAGTACTATGTAGGTCCATGCTTGTAGGCCTCAAATTTAATGAAAACCTGTGTCTCCATTCTCTTGACATTTATGTAATGTGTACTACATATAATTGCTAGATACTGCTAGCAATATGAAAATGATAGATTTTTCATACCCTTTCCTCATTCTAAAGATTAATTACACAACAGTAAATAAAAACATACAAATTAAAATTAATCAGTTGTGACCCAAAGACAGTAAATGTTCAGTAGTAATGCGATGACCAACTATATTTCGCTTAAATTATTGAAGTATTTCTGTATTGTAGTCATGGGCCTGCTGAAATAGCAAATAACACATTTGAACAGATAACAAGCCTACACAGCTGAAATCTCATCATGAGAGTTATTTGTAACTTCAACATATTTTTTAAAATACTGTTATACTATTAAAATTACTACAAGTGGCATAATTACCTTACCTAAGCTTTGAAGAAAAGAATACTCTTTTTCCTAAGACAAATTAGCATAAAAGAAATTAAACCCAAATGAACACAGAAATGACACTATAGTAGGTCGGAATTTGAAGTTATAGGACCTGGGTTCAGATTGCAACTGTGGAATGAGACAAGCCAAACTTGAAAGATTGAAAGTTTCAAACTTGCTTTCCAGGGTTGATAGCATGAAATAAAAAATGTCAGCTCTAGTCAGAAGCTCCAATATTTAGGAGGGAGAATTGCTACAAGATCAACACCAACCAGCGATTTGTAGGTTTCATAGCAAGATTCTATAAAATAAAACAAACAAAAATACAATGTAAACACTAATAATTAGGGATTCATTTTAATTTATTGTCATGATAGTGTGTGTGTGTTGTACATGTGAACAACAGAGATTGAAGTTAGAATATCTTTTTCAATCTGCTCTTTACTTCATGAGGCAAGGCTTCTCACTAAACATAAGATCCCTGAGTGAGCTGGATTGATTACCAGTTAACTCCAGAAATAGGTTTGTCTTCCTGACCCCAGAACTTAGCTATGGATTCCTGCAAGACTAGCTTTTATGTGGGTTCTGGGAATCTGAACTCAGATTTTTCATTCCTGAGCAGCAACACTTCATTCACTGAATAATCTCCCCAGATCCCTGTGTTATGGTGGTGCTCTCTGGGAACTGGGCCTTCAGCATAAGAATTTGATGGACAGGGTGATAGTGACATAATGAAGCCTGTGACTGTTCCTGTGGCAGAGTCATCTAGTGGTCAGCAAATGATCTTGGATCAGAGCTAGAAACTGTTCGTGTTTTCAGTGAGCTAAAATATCAAAGAGCAAACAAACCATCAGGCAATGGCTGCCAGGCTGGGCCTGCTAGAGATGCTTCATGCTGGATGTTAGATATTAACATCTTTCCTTCTTGCTATTGCACAGGTGAGTTATATGGAATCCTCATACTGCTTGGGAGATGTTTGCCCTGTCTCCCCCATTTGCAGAAACAGAATCCCAGCACAGACCGCTCTATTGCTGTATCAGGTTGGAAAGAAAGCTTACAGATTTGACAACTCATTCAAATGTCAGAATCACTTTCCAAGCTGACACTGGCCCTTCTTTCTGAGCTTTCTGAACTTCAAAACTTAACAGTGAGACATACAAGCTCCTTTCAGAGCTGTGTAGTTCATCTCATATAAATGTGATTTCTTTTAACACGTTAACGAAGCTTTTGTGAAACTATTACATCAATATCTAATGATATAGTTTCTTCCTTTTAGGCAGTATTTTTTGGTTTTGTTTTGTTTTGTTTGTTTTATTTTAAATTTTTAAAAGACTTATTCATTTATTATGTATACAATGTTCTGCCTGCATATGTCCCTGCAGACAGAAGTTGGCACCAGATCTTATTATAAGTGGTTGTGAGTCACCATATGGTTGCTGGGAATTGAACTCAGGACCTCTGGAAGAGCAGTCAATGCTCTTAACCACTGAGTCATCTCTCCAGCCCATTTTGTTTAAATCATGTTTTAAATCATGGAGGTTTGTAGGCTATAAATACTGATTAATTTCTTAGTGTGCGGAAGCAAGGCAGAATGTTAGGTATTTATAAAGCCCCTTTAGAATTAAGCCCTTAATATTATCTAGACTAAAAGAAAGTCTATTCCCTTTCTCATCACAGAATTTAAGCATATAAAGTTATTGTTGAATTTGGTGTCCTTAGTCCATTAATAAAATAATTTAGAAAGAGACTTAGAGAGAGGTTTGAGCTCTTTTTTTTGGGGGGGGAAGGGAAATTTGAGAGAAAAATAACAGTGCAGACAAGGTGCAGTCTTGGCAGCTGCCAAGAGAAGGGAAATGAATTAAAGGAAAGAGAGCCATACCTTTTGAATTAAGGTACAGACAGGTGCCACGTGCAGTAAGGAAAGTCAGAAAATAGTTGCATGGGAGGAAGCCAAAGGGGAAGATATCTGAGATGTCTGGGAGTCTGTGCTCAGGCAGGGAAATATGTTTAGACAGGGAAAGCCTCCTTATGCTTTGGAGAAAAGACATAAAAAGAAAGAAGAAGGCAAAAATGCTTTTAAAGTTTGGCAGGCTTAGCAATGAAGATCTACATAGTGGACGCTCCATAAAAGGCTTAGGAAACTGCTGGGTAATATAAGTGCATCATCACATTAAGGGAATAATTAGCATGCCCATCTCCTTTGCATGTCTTCTGGAGAATCATGGCTCCTGGGATATGGACTCCTGGCCTGGTGATTGACAGGTCCAGCAGAATAGACTCTTGAGGGAGGAGAGATAATAGTATGTAATTTTCTAATTTTGGAGCAAAACAGAATGTTGTATCTCTACCCACGGTCAGAGGTAATTCATTCTTTTGACCAAGAAGCCTAAGGAGGGGTAGCTATGCTCTTTTCCTCTCTAGTATTGCCAGGAAAATGGGAGATGGGGTCCTGAACTGATCAAGAATATGAGTTCATCATATATGTACAGTCTAACAAGAGTTTATCTCCTCTGTCAATCTAACAGAATTCGTTTTCTATGTTCAGTCTAGCATTCTACCCTTAAGGGTTTAGACCCCAAAATAATTCATGAGCTAGGCTAAAACTGCGAAATATGTTTTTGTGTCTTAGTTATTTGTTATGAAGAGAGACCATGACCAAGTCAACTGATAGTCGTAAAAACGAGTTTAATGGGGCTTACTGTGTTAGAGGATGAGTTAGTGACCATCATGATGGGGAGTCTGGCTGCATGCAGGATGGCATGGGCTTGGAACAGTAAGCTTACAGCTTATATCTGATCCAGAAGCAGGGAGGCAGAGAAAGCTACCTGGGAAAAGCACAAAATTCTGAAACCTCAGGCCCGCCTCCTAGGCCAAGGCCTCATCTCTTAATCTCAAACAATTCTCCCAAATTGGGACCAAGCAACCAAATATATGAGCCTATGGGGAACCGTCCTCATACAAACTGCCACAAATATAAACTTCAGAGACTGAACTCTAAAGCTGTTCACAGAAGGGTTCGTTAACATTTGTACTGAATTTTGCTTATCCTTCCATGTGTTGCTTCCAGGCAGAGGTGCTCACTTAGGTGAGAGAGAGTGAACAAGACAGCAGAGTCCCTTCTGGAATCCCTGTCTTCCAGACCTGCTAGGACAGAACCAAGGACATTTCTGGTTTGGGGACAATGACAAGAATCCAAACTGCTCACTTTGGTGATCCTTGTCCCCGAAATTACCTAACCAGTTTTTATCTTTTGTTCTTATTGTTAAGAATGAATTATTAAAAATGAATTATGAGAGATAATAATTCAGAAGTGTTTTCTCTTCCTCCGGATGACCTAAGTTTACTCATGTTGAGTGGTTCACAATTACCTGTATCCCCAGTTCCAGAGGATATGACACCTATTCTGGTTACCATGGAGACCCACATGGATGATGCATAAACATACCCTGACATAGACACAGACACAGTTATAAACATACATGCATTCACATAAATAAAAGCAATCTTTAAAAAAGTGCATTATGGAAAATGGCTAATACATATATTAAATGTCAAAACCAAATTTAAGTCGGCCTTCACTGGGTTTACTCTATAAAGCATGCAAAAATATCCTGAATAATATGTGCAGGTTATTCTTTATTCATTCATCAATTCATTCAATCATTTATTTATTCATTTGTTCATTCTGTTATTCCACTTCTTATCAATACAAAAGGTATCTGAGGCAGTATACATTTTCAAGAAAAACTGTTTATTATTCCGGCTTGCAGGCCCACATTCTAGATGTCAGATCTGGTGGTGGTCTTTTTCTAAGTAGTTTCAACACAGCATAAAGCATCATATAGCAAGGAAGATCATATACATGCCAGTCTTTGTGTATCTATCTTCCTCTACTTTGTCAGTTTTTTAAAAGTTTTACTGAAAATAATGAACAGATATAAATAGCACACACCATAAACTAGCAGTTCAGTGAATCGCTCAGGACAAGCGAAACAACGGCCCTTCAGGAACTCTTCATTTTCCCTTCCAGGTACTGATCTCCAGGGAAAATCACTCTCCTGGCTTCTAACCATTTACATTAATTTTACTGACCTTTGTACCTGGTTTATATGAAACCACATAGCATGTGTGACTATATTATATAGTTTAGCATTATGTATATGGCATTCATGCTATTTAACATAGCTGTAGACTGCTCATTTATTTGGGTATGTACTCACATTGATGACTAGATCGCGGTCACTTTCTTCACTTGACTGTCGAAAGCTGTTTGGGCTGTCTCCAGTTTGTGCCTTTTATGAACTATTTGATATTATCATTCTAGTTCACATCTTTTGAGGGAAAAATGAAATAATCTCCGGCAGGAAGACCTGCCCAGGAATAGAATTATGGAGACATAGTAGTGGTAGTAGTAGAGTGTGTGTGTGTGTGTGTGTGTGTGTGTGTGTAAATGTACGTATTCTGCCTTAGATAAATGCTGAACAGTAGATTTCAACATGATTGTCACAGTTTGGATATGAAGGTGAAGTACCTCTTCAAAGATTCACGGGTCAAAGGCTCCAGGCTCATGAGATGATACTGTTAAAAGGTGGTTGGGTGGGTGATGGGAGTGCTGACTTAATCAACTGGTTAGACCATTAACGAAAGTGTGGCTGAATGGGCTATTGGGCAGTAAGTGTGGGTGCAAGTGGGAAGGGGAGGTAAGGTAGAGGCTCTGGCTGTGTCTTCCTCGACTCATGAAGCTGCCAGGATTCAGTCTTGGGAACCAAGCTTTAAACACCAGAACCATCCAACTCTTTTGGTTCCCCTTTCTTTGTCACTGTGCTGTTACTTGGGGAATTACACTACTGGCCAAGTTTGAGAGTCAGACTATATTTATCTCATACCATGCATTAAATTTGTTGTGCCCGGCATTAATCTGCGTTCTTGGGATATATCAATGAATTAGGATCTTAAGATTTGACATTTCAGTATAATAAACTCTACAATAAACAACAAACACACAGATATTGGACTTCACAATTCTTGCAGCATATACAAATGAGAAGAGGCAAAACAAGTTAAGTTGGAAAACTGTACTGGGAGTGAGAATGGAAGAGATGGGGACTTTTAAACAAGAGATAGGGTAGGCCCCAAAGCCTGTAAGGACTGTGTTTTTTTTTTTTAAATGAAAGAAATATGGTCCGGAATGAGTCATTTCCTTACTTTTTTCATAAAATAAAATCATCTTTAAAGATCAGGTCGAAAGAGTTTATGAAAGAAAATGCACTCAGCCTGTAGTTGACAGTGTGTCTCTGTCAATCTTTTTTAATGGGCAGTTTTCCCTGTACCCAAGTAAACAGTTTGGAGTTAGCTGGCTATTTAGCTGTCCATCTCTTTCTCCTAATTTGAAACCTGTACCTTGCCTTTCATTTCTAAGTTTTCAGACAAAGGGACTGTCACTGATATGCAGTCACAGGCCCTTCTTTTCTTCAGGGCCACTCTCTGCACTCTTTGTTTGTTTTTGTCTAGGTATCATGGGCCATGAAAGGAAGGGAAGGCGTAAACCTGAAAACAGAAATTATCGATGATAATGTGCTATTGAATAGCCCCGAGGCTTATTTTTTTCCAGGTTAATTTGCTGTGTTAGCGGTGTCTATGCTACCAATTCAAGCTTTTGTGGCCAGGTCTTATAAGTACGTCCCTAAAGCCATGAATGTTAGCAAAAGGGCAGAATTGTACTCTTAAGAAGAAAGGCAAAGCGAGATAAGACCTCGCAAGAAAAAGAGGGCATCTTGAAAACGCACAATGCTCTATGAAGCTGGGAAAACATTAGAAGCTATCTAATTTCAGCCGTCAAAGGGGCTGCCATTGATTTCTGGGCTCATTGTGCACACTCTCAAGGTCGCCTAAATGGAGTCCTGTTTATTCGGCTCTTCTATAAGCTATCTTTCTCAGAGGGAAGATAATAGTATTTTCCAGTAGGAAAATAGGAGCTTGGTGTAGATTGAAATAGTAGAAAACTGCTTTGCTCTTCTTTAGAGGCAAGGAAGTAAAAAGGCTTAACCTTTTCAAATTAAAAGGAAAAAAACAAAGGAAGCAAAAGGCTAGGACCCCGAAATCACTGCTCCGAACACTCCCCATCTGCACGCCACTGCTACACGCTTTTGTGGGTTGCTCTCTGATCTATTTTCAGCCTCCTCATCCCTGAATCTGATTCCACAAAACTGTTTCTGAGAAGGAAAAGAATATCATGACTGGGGTAAAAATAACTCTTTTAGAAGAGGCTCCAAAAAACTGCCCCCAAATTAAACCCAGCCTCACATCAGAAGGTTGTGTTTAGAAAATAAAATCTATCTTTAAGCATGACTCAGTTCTATTGTAGATGATATTTTTTCCTGAAATACGTTGGTGAAACCTCCTTAAAACAAGCCATTTTTATTATAATTTCATAGCTAGTGAATAGGAAGTATAATAACTTTCTGTTGCCACTGTATTTTTCTTTTTCATTTAATATTGTCTTTATTGAAGATAAAAGGATTCTTCCAGTCAGGTTTCTATAATGAATTACTTCAAATTTTAATTTTTTTAAAAAATATTTATGATTTTATGTATTTAATTGAGGGTCTTTGTATCTGTGTGTCTGTCTTCTGGGTGCAGATGCCCATCGAGGCCAGGAGAAGATGTTGGCTACTCTATATCTGGACTTACAGGGGTTGTGAATGCTCTGACTATAGAGTACTGAGATCTGGACAGAGGTCCTCCGCGGGAGCAGAAAATTCTCCTCCTTCTAGAGCCTTTGCTCTAGCCCCTCAACTTCTATTCTAATGTAATTACAGAATTCCATAAGCAAGACTCTAGATGTCAATTCTACACCCACTAAACATAAAATAGGTCTGAAGCCAAGACAGAGGATCTCGTAGTATGGTTTATTAGCTACACTGAGAATAATTTTGTAGTTATGAACAAATTATGGAAAGTTTGTTCAGAGGCAAATGATATTTGGGTCATATGCAGTTTGGGGCTACTGCACATAAAGAGATGATAAATATATAGGATACATTCTATATATTCTATATATTCTAGTGACTGGGTGGTTTTGTTTCTCTAAGATACATGTCTCCAATGTAAATTTTAGGTGGTTCTTAGAGAACTTTAGTTTCTGGTTGATTCAAATAAGCAGAAGCATGGGTAATAGCACTTTGCTTACTGAATCAAAATGTCAAATCTAAGAGTTCTGAGATTGTGTTGTGGTGTTCACATATTTCTCTGTGTTTGCCTATAAGTGGCTAAGGAGGTTGGATGGGTGAATATGTTGTGCTGTACTGACACAATTCTGGAATTTGCATTCTGTCTTTGAAATCTCTGAGGTCTTTTTTATAGATTCTGTAACTCACCTGGGTAGATGCTGAACAAATGTCATCAGGGTGAGAATAAGTAGGCAATGCAGAGACACATCTCCAAAGTAACTCATTGCATAGCCCAGGAATTTGCAAGGCTGACAATTTGGGGCAGGCATTCCAGATACACATATATGCTAGAAGTCCTTCTAGAATATCAAGGAAAGTATCTTGGGTACTTGGCTTTGGAAATTCAGTAACTCCTGAGTAACTCCCCAAGAGTATCTTGTTGAGAGACAGAAATATTTGTATGCAATTAGGAATGAGTAAAGTTCAATTATGAATGACTAAAAGACAAGCCAACTTATTCCTCAATAAGGAAATATATGCAACTCTTGCTGAAAAGCACAGTGTATCAATGGCAAAGAAAGAAAGAAAGAAAGAGACAAAGAAAGAAACAAAGAAAGAAACAAAGAAAGAAAGCAGAAATAGTATCAACAGCACCTGAATTCTGGGTTACTTAAAGATGTCTCCCTTCTTCCTCAAAGTTAAAGCTCTATATGAAATGTTTTCATGACAAGGGTGATTAAGCACACATTTTGCAAAGAAAACTTGGGAAGAACAAATGAGATCAAATGTACCCAGAGCAGGTGTCTCTTTAAAGTACATTTTCAGTTTCTACCTTCACTAACTCTGAGTTATGAACCACTTTTTTCCTAGCTAATGAAAGAGGAAATAGGCTGTCAAGTTCTGGGTTGTCTGTGGCAAGCCTAAGCAGTGGTGCAGCTGGACCATGAACACAGGCATAAAGCATACACTGTGTTTCAGTATTGAGGTGCTTTGTGCTGAACTAGATTTGCATACTGCTATATCTTATAGTAAATTTTGGTAGAGATGTCATTGTCTTATTGTTGGTCATCTTTTATAACTAAGAATTTCAGAAAAGGTTAGAATGGTAGCTTCCAAGACCTTGGATAACATGTTTTAAAAATTTCTAACTTAAGGGATTAGTGTCTAGCTAATTTTATGTAATTAATCTGGACTGAAGCCTGGGGACTTTTAACTTTTTAAAGTAAAGTCTTTTTGAGTGGTTCTAATGTGCTATAAGCATTCAGAAGTAATGATTAGAAGACAATTGTAATAACTAGAAAGGCAAGGATTTTAATTAGAAATGGATCATGGATCTAACTGTAAAACATAAAACTCTGAGAAAATCTTTAGGGTTGGATACATTGTTCTTAGGCTGAATAACAAGAGAGCTCACTCTATAAAATTCAGAAGTGATAATTTAGTTTGTATCAAAATTTAAAATTATCATTCTGGAAGGGAGCTTGATAAGAGAACTGAAATACAAAATATGGTTTGGAAGAAAGGATTGGTACAAAAGGAATAGCATATATAATATATAAAGAATTATCAATGTCAAAATTAAAATTAAATAGATTAGTAATAGAATAAAAGTTAAATAGTGTGGCATTGGAGCAACAGTTCATTGATGTGATATACAGGGTAAGTTCACAACAGGATGTTTGATAGCATTATATATTAGAGAAATAAAGCCACAATAATGTCACTCTATATGCATTGAAATCGTGTGTGTGTCGGGGGAGAGAGTCAGGAGAGAGAGGGAGAAAGGAAGGGAGGATACCAGTTGCTGGAAGGGATGCAGAGAAATTGAATCCCTTTATCACTAATTGTTTTTGAGAATTTTACATGGTGAATCCACTCTGAGAATGGGAAACATTTCGACAGTTTATTTAAAAAACTACATAGACAACTAACACTTACCTACTAACTACATTGCAGATGTATATCCTAGAGAACTAAAGCCATCCAGTTACTGGAATATAGTCTACATATTTGTAGTCTCTTTCTATGCAATATCTCCAAAATAGAAACCACTCAGTTATACTTCAGATCTGAGTAAACTCTCCATGGTTCTATGAAATAATATCATGAGATAATTTATGTTACAAGAACAACAGCAACAAAAAACATGCATGACTGTTGAGAAAATCATGATGCTTGAAAAAAACTATTTAAAAAGCTACATTATATATTATAGTGGCATTTTAATAAATTGTTTTTTTAATAAATAAAGACTGCCTGAAGATTTGAGAGTAAAGCAGTCCCACTGGTCAGCCTTACAGACCAGATTATGGTAACACACACCTTTAATCTCAGTAGCCACACTAGTTACCATAGAAACTGGGCAGTGCATGCCTTTCATGTCTGTGGTTCATAGCTTTAATCCCAGCCCTAGAAAGGAATATAAGACAGGGAAAACAGCTCTCAGATGCAGTCTCTTGAGATTCCAGGAGGCAGGATCACCATTTCAGACCGAGGTCAAGGTAAGAGCCAGTGGCTGGCTTTTTTGCTTTTCAGATCTTCAGGTTGAACCTCAATTTCGGATCCTGAGTTTTAATTAATCATGCTTCAGTACATGATTTCATTTTTATAGCATTCTTGAAATTGCAAAGTGACAGAAATGGTTATGATATTAACGGTTCACAAGGGTGACGTAGAGAATGGAATTGAGGGTATAAGTACTGACACTATGAAGAGAGAACATGTGGATACCTAGGGTGATGGGAAGGTTTTTGTCTTTTGATTGTGTCGAAATATATTACTTGTAAAATGTTTCCACTTGGGGAAACTGGAAGGGGTATGAAATAAGAGCTGCAGTAACAGTGGCTCTTGCATAGGAGCCAAAATCATTTTGAAATTAAAAGGTTAACTAAGGACTATGGAGATAGCTTAGTAGGTAAAATCCCTGCCAGGGAAGTATGAGGATTCCTATCATCTGTTTATTTGACAGGTCTTTGTCATTTATGGCTATAACCCCAATGCTGGGGGCAGGGGATGGGAACAAGTGGATCTCTGGATTCATTGATCAGTCTAGTAAATTAGTTACTTTCAGGCCCTGTCTCAAACAACAAAACCACATTGAATAGCAATTGAGGAAGACACTCAGTGAAGACCTGTTGCTTGTATAGGATCATACTAACATATGTGGCCACATGCACTCACATACATACCAACACAATCATGTGAAAAAGCCACACAAGCAGATAGGCAGACAGGGATATAGGCACCCATACACAGAAATCAAATGTAGAATGCATTGTTTTTTTTGTGGGTTTGCAGAGACATCATCTAATGTTCATTGTAAATTTTTCTTTTTTGACAGTTTAATATATACAATGTATTCACCCTTGCTATCTTTTGATGTCCCTTTCTTTTCCATCAGAACCTTTTTTCCTTTCCACCTCATCTCCCCGTGGCTGCACCATTACAAAAAATGATACCATCGCTAAGTGATCATTAATAGTTATTAGTTCCTTAGGGAAGGATGTAGTATCATTGATCCCTCCTCTGTATGTGGTAAGAAGTTGGAGGGCCCAATGTGATGGCAGATATCTACAACTGCTGGGCATCCATGGTTGCAACATTTATGGCATAACTGGGTGAGATTTATCAGCTACATAGCTGCAGAAATTTGACCCGGTATAGATCTATGATTATCTGGCACTTCTACACAAAGGAGCTTTATTGTACTGGGCTAAGTGTTGCCCTAGTCTATGACATTGTATATAAATATTTAGAAACCAGTTTAACAGCGTGTTTACAAATAGTATTTGCTCCCTACCTTGTGCCCATGGCCTTTGTAGTCATGGGCTTTTGTACATGTTTGTGTAGTTATCAAGTGTATTCACTCCCATTGAACATGCCACAAATACAGCTACCTGGTGATTGGTTATCTGCCAAATAATTGTGCCGATAGTAGGCATACCTTGCTTGGTACATTGGCTTTGTAGATATATGGTCTATAGCTGGGTGAGATCATTGAGTTTTCTCCCCCAGCAGCCTACATAGAACCTTCTGCACTGTAAGTGCTAACGCCAGAAAGGTAGCTTCTAGCTCAGTTCTACCTTGATTTCTCGATGACCTGTATTTCTCTGCTCACAGTTTTGTTTCTTTTCCATGAGTAGAAACTCAGCCATGGCTTAGGTAGATCTTGTAAGAAGCTGTCATGAGATTGTCAGTCAGGGACAAGTGGTGGTACGACATGTATTCATTTCAGCAGTTGAAAAGTGATGCCGTTCTTACAGGTGTAAGATGGAATCTCGGAGTTGTTTTGATTTGCATTTCTCTGATGACTAAGGATGTTGAACATTTCCTTAAGTATCTTTCAGACATTTTAGATTCCTCTATTGAGAGTTTTCTATTTAGGTCTGTACTCCATTTTTATTGGATTAGTTGTTCTTTTGATGACCAATTTCTTGAGTTCTTTGTATATTTTGGAGATCAGACCTCTGTCTGATGTAGATTGCTGGTGGGAATGCAAACTGGTACAGCCCCTTTGGATGTCAGTGGCGATTTCTCAGAAAATTAGGAAACAACCTTCCTCAAGACCCAGCAATACAACATTTGGGTGTATATCCAAAGGATGCTCAATCATGCCACAAGGACATGTGCTCAACTATGTTTATAGCAGCATTGTTTGTCACAGCCAGAAACTGGAAACAACCTAAATGCCCTTCCACCGAAGAATGGATAAAAGAAATGTGGTACATTTACATAATGGAGTATCACATAGCAGAAAAAATAAGGACATCTTGAATTTTGCAGGCAAATGAATGGAGCTAGAAAACATCATTGTGAAAGAGGTAATCCAGAAAGACAATTATCACATGTACTCACTCATAAGTGTTTTTTAAATATAAAACAAAGAAAACCAGCTCACAAATCACAATCCCAGAGAACCTAGACAATAACGAGGACCCTATGAGAGACATACATAGATATAATCTACATGGGAAAAAAAAAAGACAAGATCTCCTGAGTAAATTGGGAGCATGGGGACCTTGGGAGAGATTGAAGGGGAGGGGGAGAGGTAGGGAGGGGAACAGAGAAAAATGTAGAGCTCAATAAAAATAATAAATAAAAAAGGAAAAAAAGCGATATCAGCCTGAGTTATGTAGCAAGACCCTGTCTCAAAGCCAGTGGGAAGCAGGCATGCCTGGGTATTATCTTGGCAAAAATCTGCTTGTAGACTCATTCAGTACAGTCACATCAACATGGGCTGTCATGGACTGATAGACTCAGCTCTTCAGTTTCTTTCAGTCAGCCCCAGTACTTTCCTGAATGAGTTTTTCCAACACGATGACTTGCTTAACTAACACTAACATGCTCAAAAGATTTCCCAGCTAGACATATGTCATAAAATTTTCAAGTATAATTCTGGAGGTGACTGAATTATGGGACTCTAGTAATTAGCTGCAAATCATATCCTTTCATACTTGGAGAAGGTTGCATGGATGCCTGAATATCCCAACAGGGATGAGTAGGGCTCTTGGAGTGAGCCCACTCATGTGTTTGTACACACTCCTTTCAGAGTTGCTTTTTGAGTTGACACTTAATTGGGCTTTGAAATACTTAGGTTTTATTTAGTTGTTAACGAGTTTACTACTATTTAGATACTTGGCAGTGGTACAATATGATTTAAAGGATTATAAATTAAATTCTGCATCTATAATAGATCTTAGAACTAAAGGTATTTGGAACATCTGTACCGCAAGAAATAAGATGTATTCAAGAAGAGTGGAAGATACTAAATCAAGATTGCATCATTTATTTTTGGCCTATATGCTAAATTCAGTTTCATAAATATCTGGTTGTATTGCTATGGTTATAAATTTGTTACATAAAATTTCATGTAATAATCTAAAACATGACATAATTATTTGGAAGAATACTTTACTTTGGAAGGTTTTTTAAAGTAGCAGCTTATTTATATTAAAAATTATCTTTTCAGAACACTTCTCAATTGCTCTGAAAATGTTAGAAATGTTTTCAAATTAGAAAAAACATTTCACATGTCCTTTCTATAAGTTAATCTGTTCATGTTCTGGGCGACCTACTAAGTATATTCAAATTAATCAGTATAGAAACAAATTTGAAATTTTTTGAATATTTGTATAATTTATTCCTTTTTATATCTTTTAAGGTAAAATATTCACTGTTGAAAAATTACGTGTAGGAGGTCCTTCTGTTTATGTGTTGCTTTCATTGGTTAATCAATAAAGAAACTGCTTAGCCTGATAAGGTAGAACTTAGGTAGGCGGGGAAGACAGAACTGAATGCTGAGAAGAAGGGCAGAAAGGCAGAAGCCATGGATTTCCTGCTTAAGACAGACGCCGGTTAGAATCTTGCCGGTAAGCCACAGTCACATGGCAATACACAGATTAACAGAAATGGGTTAAATTAAGATGTAAGAATTAGCCAATAAGAGGCTAGAGCTAATGGTCAAGCAGTGTTTTAATTAATACAGTTTCTGTGTAATTATTTCGGGTGTAAGCTAGCAGGGCAGCTAAGACAAAGGGCCCCCACTCTCCATGCAACAATTAAGGCCAAATATTTTACTTTTCTTATTTATTTGTGCTCTGAGACAGGTTAACCATTATTCCTATGGTGTTGCTTCTCAGATACTGAGATATAATATATGGCTATTTAATTCCATTAATCTTGCTGTGCCACGGAATGTCACAGTTTACTTATTATATCAAAATGTAATCTGGACAGTATTACAAATCTGCATGATACCCATGGACAGGGTCCATGATAATCACTGTCTTGCTCTGTTTTTTTTTTTTTTTGTGTGTGTGTGTGTGTGTGTGTGTGTGTATGTGTGTGTGTTTGTGATAAAGTGAGCATTTATCAACTTTCTTTCCTTACTCTTTTCAGGTCTCCCTTTTATCCTTTAATATAGATAGTAATTTCTTTGGTAGCATTTTTCTAGTGTTCTTGATAATATTCCATGTGCTGATTAGAATATTGTTTTGCAACTGTTGAGTGGAGTGTTCTTTGGGTCTCTGCTTGATCAAGGGTCCAGTTTAACTTTCTCTATGGGGTAGGAGGTGGCACCTACTAAGGATTGAACCTAGGGCTTCACATGTTCTACCACTAAGGTACTCATTTTTCTTGTTTGCTATTGTTTGCTCTTTTATATTTTTGAAATAGTGTCTTACTAAGCTTACCAGTCTGGCCTTGAACTTGCTCTGTAGAGCAGGTAGTCTGTCTCCTGTCTTCAAGCCAAGGAGCCTGGGTTAAGGGATTGTGTCAGTAGGTCTGGTTTTGCCATCTGTTATGCTTGATTTTCATGTTGAAATAGTCTACCTGTTACTAAAAGTGAGTGCTAATGTCTCCCACTATTCCTGGATTGCAGGCTATCTCTCCCCTTAAGTATTTTAATGTTTAATGTTTTTTTTTATTTTCCATAGTGGATGTGCACCTATTTATAAGTGTTACTTCCTCTTACTGAATTGACACATTTACCATTTTATGTGCTGATATCTTTTGAAGATTTTGACTTAGTCTTTTTCACCTCTGTGTGTGTGTGTGTATGTATGTATGTGTGTGTGAAAACTCTTGCTTTTCTTTTTATTTTATTTGTAACAAATATGTTTTTTCTTTCTTTTGCCTTCAGTTCACACATGTTATTGGCAAAGTAGGTTCATTGTGAGCAGTTTAGAATAAGCTTTTTTCCTTTTTTTTTACCTACTGTGTATCATTTTTTTCTTTTAATTGGAGAATTTAATCTATTTATATTTATGGTAATTATTGACAGCTAATGTTTTATTATTACTGTTTTCTTATGTTTTTTTCTCTAAGGTATTTGTAGTCTCCTTTCTTTCATAGTATTCTCTGGTGTCTTTCTTATTATTTTTCATAAGTCTATTACAGCTTATTTTTTGATTATATAAGGCAATATTGAAATGACAGCAGTTTAACAATGGTTGAAAAGATAACAAGGCAGAAACTGAAAAAAAATGAATACTGCTACTAAAACAAGAACCAAAATTAAACATGAAAATCACAACAACAAACCCCTAAGGTTGCCTTCTCTTCTTTCCACATGTTTGGATCTTGATGACCCTTTTTATGTGTCTTTATAGTCTCTCTCTCCCTCTCAACACAATATGGTTATTGTCTTAACCTTTTAGCCCTCATTTAAATAGGTCAAATGATTGTTGTATCATATTGAGCCTATTAGGTGTTCGTTCTTTCCAGTAAGTTTTCTACCTTCTCTTGCTTTCACCTCTCATTAACATGTAGGGCTTCTGTTGTTGTTGTTTAAGAACTTCATATCTGAAGAACATAGATTTAAAAAATAATAACTTCTTAAGAGTAGGAAAAACTGATATTTTAAGGACAACATCACAGGAGTAAATGTCTAGATTATTAGTGTAAAATTTCTTGAGAAAATCAAAGGGCTAAAGCCATAATACAAGTGATAATGGCAGAAAATGCTGCCCTTGAGAAGTATCTGCTTCAAGAAGGCTGCCAATCAGATCCAATCCAACTCCATCAGTCTTAGACATCTTATAAGGGGGCTCTTCAAGAACACAGAGAGAAAAGAAACAAATGATCCCCATGGGTGTGCCAATGTGCTTTACAGCAGACTACTCAGAGAATGAGATTTTCACAATATTGAGGAGAAGAAAATATGAAAAAATTCCAGTCAAGCTATTCTTCAGATATGAAAGATGAAACCATTTCAAAACCCCCAAACAGAGATCCATCCTCAGAGAAATACTAAAGGAAGGTTTTAGTAGGAGACTCTCTGCCAAAGACAGTCCATCCCCACAAGCCTTCCTCCACCTGAAGGAAGAGAAGCTTCAGATGCCCAGTTCATGGTAAATGATCTGTGGGAAAACAGGAAGATTCTGTCAAACATTGGACCTCAGCATGTTGACAGTTTCTGTCCCTTCCTCTAGCCTCCTGTCATGTCACAGCTCTTCATTCCCCCCCAAAAAACTACAGAGGTTTATATTAGTTATAAACTGCTTGACCTCTTAGTTCAGGCTTATTATTAACTAGCTCTTGCAACTTAAATTAACCCATAATTCTTGTCTGTTAGCCATGTGAGTTGATACTTCTATCAGTGAGGCATGTTCATCTTGCTTCCTCTACATCTGACTGATAAATAACTCTGCCTTTCCTCTTCCCAGAATTCTCTTAGTCTAGTTGTCCTGCCTCTGCTTCCTGCCTGACTACTGGCCAGTCAGCATTTTATTAAACCAATATAAGTAAAAAATCTTTACAGTGTACAAGAGCAGACTGGTTTTAGTTTCCACATATTATTTTGAGTTTTTCTCCTCCTCTTGGCAAACAATAACACTCACTATATTGTGGTGCCTGTTTAAGGAAGATGGGTAGGTTTATCTGTGATCAGAATTGTTGAGGTAACTGAAACATGAAGTTTGGTGCTGAAATAGAGGTCTAAGGTAAGCCTGTTGTGATTTTCTCCTAACAGTTCAACATCGCTGTTCACAGTTGCAGATATTGCTGGCAAAATAGAAATCTGACACTGTAAAGTTTTCAGAAACTCTTGTCTGTTGGTCAACCAGGGAAAAGGGTCACATGATCATATTTTCAGTGTTCAGTTTAACCAGTCTAGAACATAATTTCAAGGCCATGTTGTAGGTTTGCTTCCTAGTTAATGTGTCAGGAGATGGGTTATTTTTCAGTACTATGTACTCAAGGGTGTGATAGAGATTGAAGGCAATTTCTTGGTTTTCAGGTCAAGTTCCAGAATCTCTATGTATTGGCATAGACTAGTAGTAAGGGCGGTGGGGCATTTCCTAGTACTAGGTTTCACTGGTAATGGATTATAATTCTGTGACTCAAACTTGTTCCTCACTCTCAAAGAAGCCACCTTTCTACATAGCCTTCATTGAACTTGGGTGAGGAGATGCTACCCAAATTCTTCCTCTTGCCTTTCTCTATGTATCTTTTATTATTATGCTAAAAACCGGGTGTTGTGACCTTTCAATTGCCTACCTTAGCTCTTGTGAAGGCAGTTATGTTGCATGATTAACTTCAATGTGTAGTTTCTGGGTAAATTTGATCACTACTGGGACTCACTCTCCATCATCTGGTTTTGCCTCCCAAGGATCTTCTCTTAGTCCTCTAATAACATACATCATCTCGTTAAGTGATAATAACAGCAGTCAGCAACACATGGCACAATCAACTATTTGGATAGCTCTCATTTCTGTAACATCATTTTTATGAAGTCAGGAAACAACAGCTTCTCTTACCTTCACCCTTATCCGAAAAACTAAGTTCTCATTTCTGTAGGCTATTTGGAGACCTTTTCTCATACTTCTGCTGACTCATTCCCCATATGCGCCAGCATCTGTTTGCTGCCAGAAAGCTAACCATGCAGCTGCCCAGGCTGCTTTGCTCTGCGTCTTTCTTTTCATCATGCCCCATGATACACTAGAACAAGACTTCCTATGTGATCTACCTTCCACTAAAATCACAGCTTTTTAAATATTCAGGGTGAAAATGTTTAGGATTCAAGTTTAGTAAAAGAGATGTTTTTAGCATAGTGCTAAAAGAGGTACAACATTTCTTAACTGTCTTTGTGTCACAAAGTTAATGATCCTTTGGTTAGAAGTATTCTGTTGGGCTTTTTGGAGTGACCTCTTTGCTTTCTCCAACTCCACAAAGCCAGCCAACCACAACAGCTGTCTCCAGCAATAGTCTGAAGATGCTCACATGGGGTTTTCTTTCTTATCCATAGTTCCCTGGTCTTCCTGGATTAAGAGGAGTTTGTGAATACACTGGATTACAAGGAGAAGCTAGATTAAGAAAATGAATTGAATTACACTTTCTGATTAGCTATTATTATTCTAAAAGAAGGAAAGAAGAGAGTCAAGGCTCAAGCAATTCCAAATAAGAAGGACTATGCTGATTTTAGAAAGTAAACACTAGTCAGAAAATATAAAATTGCCTGGAAGAGGTTTAAAAAATAAGTGAGGAAATGTAATCTCAGAAAGGAAGACAGTCATGCTGATGTGTTAGGCTAAAGCCAGAGGAGACGCTATACTTTTGACCTCTTGAGCTGTAAGCTAATGAATTTGAATTGCTTTCAACATTGAATCTGTGGTCATTTGTTACAGCAGGAATAGAAACCAGTGTACCTCTTTTAATTTCTATTTTCATGCTTCATTGTTTCCATTGTGATGATCATTGTTCTCAGCTGAGAAGGATAAAACACGGTTGGCACGTGGCACTAGTACCATCCTCCCTACCCCTTGCTTTTCTTACATTTCTGTAGCAAATTTTGCAATTTTGCTTCATCTCAGCTCTGGAATATTTCACTGCTTATTATTATTTATTTTAGCTCTGTGAAGGAAGCTGTTTATTGGTTCCCAGCAACTCAGCCTCAAAATAATCACATAGAAATTATATTAATTAAATCACTGTTTGGCACATTAGCTCTAGCTCCTTATTGGCTAACTTTTACATATAAATTTAACCCATTTCTATTAATCTGTGTATCACCACGTGGCAGTGGCTTACCGGGCTTCTCCCTGACTCTACCTTCCTTTCTCCCAGCATTCAGCTTAGTTTTTCTACACCTACCTATATTCTGCCCTGCACATGCCAAAAGCATCCCTTTATTAACCAATGATATTCACAACATACAGAGGAAATCCCACATCATAGCTTTTGTCTTGGGCATTTGGGTTTCTAAATCTTAGCTGTGCATGTGATTCCCCAAAATGCCCTGGTGAAATATTTCTATTTTCTTTTGTCTTCAGTAAAGTATAGACAGAAATGACAAAGAAAATAGGACTTAAAAAAATAAAACAGGCATTGAACTCCGAAGAAGGTGAAGCAAAAATGGTGTGGGTGTTTTATAGTTTGAAGTTATTCACATAAACAGAGGGAGTGTGAAGACAGGATACAGCTGAAGGATCAGCACATCAAGTGCTCAAAGTGGAAGATTCCTGGAACAGATCATATCACTAAAGCAGTGAAGGAAGATGAGATTGGAGCTGCCCAATAATTGCATAAAGGGGTATGATTGTCCTGGTAGATAATTTACAGTTATCTTTAAGGTTCTGAATGAATAAATGTCTGAAGGATATTTAGCTGAGGAGGAGCAATCATGAGATTGGGAAGTGAAGGGGTAGATAACATGCTGAGTAGAAATGAATTGAAAGACTATTTAGTTTGCTAGAGGAGGGATAATGGAAGCTTTCTATAACAGTGGTCCTTGGAGAGAAAGAATGAGACAAATTTGAAAGGTAAGAAGGAAATAGACTAACAATATCATTAAAGATTGACTATAAGGAAAAGACTTCTGCAGTCTGGGACAGCAAGATTCCTGGCAGAAGTGCTCAGTAATCTGAGGAGTACAGTGCATTTGAGACAGAGTTTGCTAACTTAGGTTTGGGTTCAGTTTTAATGGTTGCATCATTCAGTCAGAAAGACAGGGCACTGTTGTTTCCTTCTGTGTTCCTGTCGGACATCTGCCACTGGCTTTCAGGACCTACTTCTTGAAGCTGATAAATGATCTCAGCCTTCTGCTGGCTTCTGTTATCCCAGACTCTGCCAAGCAATCTGTGGTCATACATA
This sequence comes from Dicrostonyx torquatus, assembly GCA_028555095.1. Lineage (NCBI taxonomy): Eukaryota > Metazoa > Chordata > Mammalia > Rodentia > Cricetidae > Dicrostonyx > Dicrostonyx torquatus. Next base: position 2,902,396 of record JAQHUG010000178.1, read on the forward strand.
GACCTCCTTCATTAATTTAAGTCCACTTAAAGGGTTTGCTAGGAAATGACAGAATAAACATGAAAGTCTCAAAGATTGTGGGAAAAATATGGGGAGATGCTATTTTATTGAGCAGGAGAATATGTGAGTGTTTAGGAAATGGCAGAAAAGCTAATGTAATAGGGAATGACACCAAATACCCCAAGAGAGGTCAGTGTGACATTTAGGACAATTGGCAAAATGGTTTCATTGCCGGCTTCAATATTACAGCTTTCCCACAACAAAGACGTTAGAAAGAGTCATGACACTGGATCAATGAAGATAGGACCTTTTGATCTCAATCTGCTGTTCATACCCTGAACTGAGTGGTGCTATTGTTTCCACATAAAAGCTTTAGAACTGTAATTGGGTTTCTCTATTGTTAAAAGTTTGTCATTAGTATTTATTGAGAGTTTCTAGTACTGTGCTAAGCATGGTGACAAAATTAAACAAAACCAAGTTGGGGTTTCTATCCTCACAATGGCTATATATGTTAGGAAAAGCATTATTCAACCACACAAGAAACCATTAAAGCTACAGAGACTAAATAAGAACCATTGTCTGTGTGAACAACACTCATCTTGTTCACAGGAAACCCATAAATGCTATTTATAAATGTGTCTGTGCTGTTTGGTTTTCATATGACAATTCTAGAAAACAAAAATTCTTTGCTTCATAGAACTGCTACAAATAGTCCATAAAAGATAATAGTCTGCACGTAAAAATATCTCTAAGTGTTTCCTTCTCTAGTGAAGACAATCTGCTGTTTGGCTAACCAGTCAAGTATTAAAAGGGCCCACTACTAATTAATGATCATTGCATTAAGAGCAAGCAAGTTTTGTATCCTTTATAGAATATTGAGCAATAAACGGGAGCATGCACTTAAGCCAATGTGATCTTAAATGAGATTTGGGGACCATTGAAAACCTACCTGTGTAAACAGCCTCTGGAATAATGACTTCCTGCAAGGGGAAATGAAAGATATTTTTAAAGGCTAGGAAAGCCTGTCTGGCATGTTAGTCTCTGCTCTGCAGAGCAAATCCCTCAAATGTCTTAGAAAAGATTGATTTCTGATGTAAAGGCGCATTTAATCATAGCTTTGGAAGTTTGAAAAAGTGTCTGCGAAGGTTTGCCTCTCTGTGGATTGGAAATCTATTAGTGACTAGCCAAGAGGTCACTGGATAGCAGGCATAAGACTTTGCAAGGGCTCTGATGCAAAATGTGATGGGACATGCCAGGCCACTGCCTTTCTAAAAGCACAGTGCCAAAGCTTTTCCAATGAAAATGAGACCAACAGATACAACCCGGTGAGATCATTGCTGCTACCCCAGTTCTCCTCATTGTTGGATAATGGTGGGCAATCCATTAGTCTCCCAAACTGTTTCAGAAAAAAAAATATGTAAGACTTATACCATTAATGATAATATTCAGTAATTCTGTATGCATCTAAAAGCGCTGTTCTCAATCTGTGGGTTGTGAGCCCTTGGGGTTTCCAAGAATCTTTTTCCAGGGATCGCCTATAGCCACCAGAAAACACACATACGTGCAGGAGCAACGGTACAGCTATGAAAGAGCAGCAGCAATCGTTCTATGTCTGGGGGTCACCGCAACATGAGGAACTGCAGTAAAGGGTTACAGCATTAGGAAGGTTGGGAATCACTACTCTAAAACCCATTTTGAAGTTCTTTACTTGTGGGTCAGGAAAGGTTTCGGGTTTTCTTTTCATACCAATTTTCAACTGTTCTCTGTTCTCTCTCTTGCTATAACCTGTAGTCAGGCTTTGTATCTGAGGCTGTCTACCATCCATCCATTCTATTGTTGTTTGTAGTCTTCTTTAGGAGAGCAAGAATGTATTTCCACTATCCTTGCAGCTGTTGCTTTTTGTAAATTCTCCTCATATGTGTCATGAGACTAAGTTCCAGTCTGTTCTATGTCTAGCTTGGTGGCTCACCTTAAGGTTCCCCTTTGCCTTTTTTGTAGACTAGTTCATGATGTGGTAATGGAAGGGGAGTTTGAATTATTTGCATGATGGAAGGATGTCAGGGGGTGACAGAGTTCAGAGATGGGAAAGACTGGAGTTCTGGGCTACTTTGTGAATGATAGGTGTTACTGGTACCTGCCCAGCTGTGGACTGAAAATTGGACAGTGATCTGTCTGTTTTAATGTGTATACTTGCAAATGTAGATTTGCCAAACTAATTAACACTTTTAAAGTCTCTGAGAACATATTCCTGCACCCATAGATTATCCTTCCCTTATCTTCCTTTCTCTCCCTTCTTCCTCCTCCACCCTCTCCTCTTCTCTCTTCTCTTCCCTTCCCTTCCCTTTTCTTCTCTTCTCCCTTTCTCTAATTCTGTTCTTTTCTTTCTGTAAGCTATATGTTTTTGTGATCTCTGTACTCTAAGAAATCACACTCTGAAATCCCCTCTCTATTTATGACCTCTGCATATAAACCATTGTACATATCCAATTCTCTTCTAAGAACTATACTTAGAGTTATAAACTGAGTTGCCTCTCTAAATCACCTACTGCCAAGAAGCATTTACCAGTGTCACATACCAAGGAAAAGTCAAATAAGATGAAATGAATCCCCCAGAGGAAGATTGCAGATGGCAAAAACACACTGTTGTGAATATAGTAAACAGCTAGACTGCTTTAAAGAAAACAAATGGAATAAATGTGACATTAAATCTAGAGGACTGGGGATATAGGGAAAGAAAAGATAAACAAGTTCTGCCTATTCTGTGCTATAGTTCAATCATAGAATTCACTCTGACCTCTTTTGTTTCTTCAGAATAGTTTATTAGTTTGTTTATTATTCTCATACATGTGTATGATGCATGTGTGGATGCCTGTATTCACATGTATCAATGAGGGTGTGTGTTTTATGATGAGTGTGTGCAGATCAGAGAATAATCTCTGGCGCTGCATCTCTTACCTTCTACAATGTTGGATCACAGGCCAGGTTAGCAGTCCTGAGCACTTCTAGTAGTCTCCTGTCCCCGCCTCCCATCACCCTGTACCACTGCCTTTTATCACCTGGGGGGAGCTTTGATTATAGATGCTCATTTTACTTACCTGGCCCTTCCATGGGCTCCAGGGGTGTTAAAACAGGTCTTCTTGTGTAGAAAGCTCTTTTACCCGCTGAGCCATCTATCCAGCTCTCCTCACGATAACTCCATAACTGATTCCTCTTTCCTGAGTCTTTCTACAGCCTTCATTTCCTACCTATGACCTTATCTGTTGTCTTCCTGTAAAAACTGAAAAAACATAATCAGATTGGCCATTTTCTATGCTCCCTTCTTTTCCTGCCCCTTTTTAAAATCTGTGTGTGTTCTTCATTTCCTTTCTTTTAGAGAAGCATCTCCAGTTTCAGTGCTGGTATCCACATGAGCCATCGCAGTTTGTCCTGGTCCGCACGGTTGAGCAGTTACCCCTCTTTCATCTGTAGGCAGCATGTCAACCATGATAAATCCATGTCTTCTTGTTCTAAATACAATGGCTGTTTCTCCCTTGACGGCTTTCTCATTACTCTTTGCAGCCATGTTCTTTTCATTGGTGAACTTTTCATAAGAGCCTCCATTTGCAAATGACTTCCTGCTCTCTCTTCCTAAGGCAAATGGTTTGTTTGTTTAGTAATTTTCTTGTTTGTGTACCTTTTCATATGAACATGAAGCCAAAGCACTTGAGTGAGGTGAGCAAACACACCATACTTCACAGAACAATAGTCCCAGTACTTAATTTTGATTTTCAAAATTTTATTTTTAATTAAATATAATTTCACCCCAATTGTACATATATCCCTGTGGCAGTCTTTCAAATTCATGGTCTCTTTTTCTTTAATTACTATTGTTTTACACACGCACACACACACACACACACACACGTTCGTGCATGTACACAAGTGTATAAGTGCAGCTACTGAGTTTATTTAGTGTGTAGGTTTTAAGGACAGACCAGTTGGTATTAGAAAACCAATAAGGGAACTCATCCCTGGGGAAGACTAATTGCCGCTCTTGGTCACTACTTTGCTGTATTTCTTCATCTAGACATGGGGCCCTATGAGATTTCCCCCATCCATCTTGCCATGTCAACTGTTGATGGAAGTTTTCAGATCTTCTTTGGGTAGCTGTATTGGTGACATTTCTCTGGTGTAGCTTCCCTGGCATAGCTGGAAGATACACTCTCACAGCAAACTTTATGCTCTCCTGACTTTTACAGTTGCTTCTTGCCCCTTTCTTTCGCTCTTCCCCGACTGAGCCTTTGGTTTAGGGGTTGCGTGGTAGATGTATCAGCTAGGGCCAGGCACCCCATGTTCAGTGTTTTCCTGCATTTAGACTGTTTATAGTTTTCTGTAACAGTCTCTGCCTACTGCAAAGAGAAGCTCCTTTGATGGGAGGTGAGAACTTCCCTTATGTGTGGTGGTATAGATTGATTTCATTGGTTGAATAAAGAAACTGCCTCAGCCTTTTGATAGGGCAGCCCTTAGGTAGGCAGAGTAGACAGAATGGAAGGCTGTGAGAGAGAAGGCACTGGGGCAGACACCATGTTCCTCCAGTCCAAGATGGACTTTGGTTAGAATTTTCCTGGTAAGCCATGACCACATGGTGATACACAGATTACTAGATATGGGTTAAACTAATATGTATACAAGGTTAAAACTAATGGGCCAGGCAGTAATTTAATAATATAATTTCTGTAAGGTTATTTCAAATGTAAGCTAGCCCAGCAGTCGGGATCCTGGCGGGACAGAACAAAAGGCCACGGTCCTCTCAGGCACTGGGAACACAGCCCGCACTTCTTACTACATGTAGGAAACACGTACTTGAGAACAATTAAGAATTATCCTGGTTTAGTTATGGAGTGGTAGTAAGTTCTCACTCTTGATTGATGGGCCACCTGTCTGAACATTTTCTCTGAAAACCATAAATGGTATTTTAGTGACCGTTTTATTCCTGTGAGGAGACCCCATCACTAAGGCAGCTGGTAAAACAAAAGGCATTTAATTCAGGGTCTTGCTACAGTTTCAGGTGGTCCATGACCATCTTGGTGGAAACATGGCAGCAGGTCGGCAGACATGGTGCTGAGGCAGTAGCTGGGAGCTTATATTTTACCCACTAGCAAAGGGCAGAGAGACAGTGAGACTGAGTCAGGCATGGGCTTTGGAGACCTCAAAGCCAAACTCAGTGCTCTCAGTGATAACCCCTCTTCTGGTTGGCCATACCCCCAACCCTTCCTAAATAAATGCCTGGTTCCCAGGCATTTAAATATCTGAGCCTGTGGGGCCATCTTATCCAAACCCCCATAATGTCCTATTTACCAAATATTATGATCCCTATACCTTCATTTGACTTAGCCATTCTATAATTTTCTTCTGTGAGGATTTTTTGGTCCAATTTTCAAAATTTAATTATAATTTCTCTGTTGATAGAAGTGATATTTATTGCTCATAAAATTTTGAAATTTTGATCTGAAAGCTATATGTAAGTGAAATGAAATATTAAAAAATAACATAGATAAGATTGGGGTAATTTGTTTCACTCTCTTTTTTCATATAATCTTTTTTTTTAAAGAGTCACTTTCAGAGTAATTATTATTTTCAATTTAAAATATATATTATTCTAGAAAGTATGTGGTAAATTAACAATTTTACTTTAAAAGTTAGGTAATATTGAATATTAAATTAATCTTATTAATGCCATTGTATAGTTATCAATTGTCCTTGTATTGCTACCAATATTGTATTATCCATTCTGATTTTATAATTATGTAGTATAATATTCTTTTCAAAACTTTTGAACTATTATTTTTTTCCATTAGCTGTTGCTTTGAACATTTGACAGTTCTTATGTCAAATTACAACCTGTTATTGCTGTTACTCTTGGTATTTTAAAAATAATATTTTCCTGTAGATACCTGCTATATTTTATTTGTGGCTTTTCTAGTTAATTTTAAATTACATTCTTTCACTTGTTTCTTTTTTTGCTTGTTTTTTTAGATTGGATAATATTCAATTTAATGAAAATAATAAATGATATTTTAGATCTCTTGTTTTTTTGAAATGGTTTTATTTTGACTATAAAATATTTCCTTATATTTATTGCCGACACAGCAGAAATGTGTATTTGAGAGTTATAAAGATCAGAAGTCCAAAATGGTTTTTCTGGACTATAATGTTAATTTGTCATTTGTTCTATTCATATGGTATCCCCAGGATCCATTTAAGGATTTTTTTCAGTGTCTAAAACATTTCTGACTTACTTGACATCAGGAACCACAAAACTTTGATTTCACCTACTACGACCATTTACTTCTCGTCTGTTTTATTGTCAGATCTCTTTCTTCCATGGCAGCTAAGCATCTGTTGCTACTCTCAACTTACCATCCTCCTTTTATATGAATTTTGTGTAATCAAAAATAATGGACCAATTGGAGGACACATCTGTAANTCCCTTCTCCTCTCCTCTTTTTTAATGGTCTCTATCACTTTCGTAAAGCTATGTTTAAAGTTGATTTCTTCTACTTCTTCTGTATTAGTTTGCTCAGATCTTCTTGTTGCATAATTGCTGGATTCTGGTGTTTTTATGTTGCCTTTCAGGTTGTTAGAGGAACTCTTGGATTGATGCCTGCCCATCTCTTCCTCTCCAGGTGGATCAGCAGTCCAGCTGGGTGGGTAGATCTGAAGCTGTGGTACTCACCAAGGACCCGCTGCCATGAAAAGTGCCTAACCCTGAGTCTATTAAGCTCTCTGTCTACCTGTCTACCTTATCTCTTTTCTCCATGTCAAGTGAATGAAGATGGTAGTGAATTAGAATACTTACAATTTGCTGTGTCTAGAGCTGAAGAAATGGCACAGTGGTTAAGAACACTGACTGCTCCACCAGAGTTCCTAAGTTCAATTTCTAGCAACCACATGGTGGCTCATGACCATCTATAATGAGATTTGTTGTTCTCCCTGGTGTGCAGCCATCCATGTGGGCAGAACACCATGTACATAATAAACAAATCTTGGAAAGCAGAAAGAATTCAGTGTCTACACTGTTCTGCATCAGCTGTGCCTAGTTTCACAGGGTACAACTATCTTGAAAATGTTTTTTTAAAGCCTCTTTAAACAAAAACTATGCTATTTTGAGTATGCCACATATGCCACCTATCATTGTGCTGACACAAACTAATATTATCTAAAAGGACAGAACTCAATTGAGAAAAAGCCTCCATAAAATCCAGCTGTAGGGCATTTTCTTAATTCATGGTTGTAGAGAGAGAGAGAGTCCAACCTATCGTGAGGACCTGGCCTGGTATTCCTGGGTTTTGAGAAAGCCATGAGGAGCAAACCAGTAAGTAGCACCCCTCCATAGCCTCTGCATCAGCTCCTGACTCCAGGATCATGCCATGTTTGCTGCCTTGACCACCCTCAGTGATGGACTATTACCTGGAAGAATAAGCTGAAACAAACCCTTTCCTCCCAAGGTGCTTTGGTCACAGTGTTTCATCACAGTTATAGTAACCCTAACTAAGATACCACATTTTGAATAGTTTTACATGTAATTTTTTTCTCTTGAACTACTAGTGCCTTTTCACACTCCCACACTATCTGATTTAGAATCCCTCATTTTGTTTTGTTCACCTGTCACACAGATTCATTGTTGAAAGGCATTTTCATTTTAAGAGACTGGGCCCAGGAATTTCCTTCTCATTTGACCTGCAACTTGGCTGAGTGTGGAAACTGGTTGTGATCTTTGTTTTCTACTTCCAGGGATGTGGTTCTCCTGTGTTCTGGCATTTGGTGTTCGAAAGCCATGTGAAGCCCTCTTGTGTTTATGTTTGACATATTTGTTTTGCTTAAAACTCAGCCTTATCAGCAAGTAATATCCTCGGGTATGTCTTTGGTTCATTTGCTGGAAAGTAATTATTCTACTTTAAAACATCAATTTTATTTAAACTGAGTAATTTATCCCAGAATTTTCATGTGGGTCTTATTTAAATTCCGTGTGCCCTGCTTCCTCTGGTGGAGTCTCCCTCACAGGAGCTTCATCTTAGGTTTTGCCGTTTTGCTTATTTTCACGGTCAGTGACTGTTTGACCTTTTCTTGGGGAGCTTTTGGTGTTTTCTCCGATTTGTCCTGTAAATTGCTAATTAAATTTTCTGCAATGTCAAGTCTGCTAATTGTCAATTCAGACTGAAGTATTTGTTTTGAAATTCGATAACTGCTGCTGATCAAAAGTTTTTCTTTCTCTTTGTTTTCAGTTCTTGGTTCATAGGGGCAGTGTCTTTTTGATTTTTCCCCCTTTTGTTTCTTAAGGAGAATTGCATATGGGTGTCCTTTTCTTATCTTGGGATGAATAAAATGCGATTATGCTTCTTGTCACTCTTTGAGTTAGTAACCCATTAAAAAGCTCAGCATACACTTCATAGAGTCTTATTACCATAAAAGGGTCTGTGCTTTGTCACAAACTATTGCAATTCTTGACTCACATGCTTTCTAGTGGGCCCTATCAGCGCACCAGGGCTTCAGTCTGTCTCTGGCAGATCTTAATAGAGCATCTTTCTTACCCATAAAATTAGCATGTCCAACCCAGAATCAGAATCATCTTTATCCCCTTCTGAACTTCCACAGCAATTGTGCTATCATTCTGTCCATCATCTTCCATCACTCAGCTCATCTTTTTCTGCTCCTCTTTCTGGTGCTTTGATGAAGGAGTTCCCGGCTCTGCAGTGATTCGTGTGACATTTCTGCAGTTTCTTCCCTGTTGTGCATTTATTGCTTTAATGACAGCTCTCTGTGAATTGTTTTCTTTCCAATCGTGTTGTGTTAATACTGTCAGAAATTTTTTCTTAAAGCTCTACCCCGTTAATGTCTTTCTTTACAATTATGGTTAGATTTCTTTTGCTTGTTCTGTTAAGTACACATGCATCTCCATGTCTTTTCTACTGTCTCATTTTCTTTTAGTTCAGAAACTCTGTGTGTGTGTGTAATGTTCATGTGTACGTCCATGTGGGTATAGAAACAGGAGGTTGATATGTGTCTTCCATCATACTTTATACCTTGTTTTTCTGGAATAAGATCTTTTTGAACAAGGATGTCACCAAACTCTCTGGTTGCTGTGCTCCAGGGATATGCCTGTCTCCTCCCTCACTCCCCAGCACAG